>ML789141.1:25762-85401 GCA_009831015.1 Picea engelmannii | reverse complement strand
TATAAAAAAATTTCATAATAAAGATAAAGTTATGCTTGCTTTCTTTTTACCTAAGTATCTTGGAAGTAGGCGTGACATATTTCTTTTAGATCCTCCATGTGAAGAAATTAATGAACACTTAGAGAATTGTCAGGAGGATGGGGAATTTTAGCCTTGGCTGATGGTTATTTCATTTCCTCGTAATCTTGACAATTTTTTTAAACATGCTTGCACTCGCCCATGCCATTATGACCCTTATCACTACAAGATTGCGCAATGGCTGGAGGATTCGTACAACAAGAATATTCAAGGAAATGGTAAGATCATGCTTACTTCGTTTTTAGATGATTATTATGAAGGTAAGTGTGATATGTTTCTGTTACCATTCTTATCAGTAATGCTTGATCTTGTTTCCATTGTAGGATTGGAGTTACTCCGATGGCTACATTGGAAACATGACTTCACATAGTATTCTGATTTGTTTAATAGTTAGGGTAGGTTTAGGAATAGGTTTTCTTTCAGTTTTATTTCTCACTATTTCTCTTTGTAATAATGTAGTCGTGAATGCAAGTGGGCACACCACGAGAACCATAATACGACTGTTATCAGGGAAGTCCACTTGATCTTTTTCTCTTTGCTTTTAGTTGAACATTTATTTTCAAAAAACGCAGTATCGTCATGAAAATCTTAAACGAAAAGTAAAGAGATAAATAAATCTGAATCAACCCTAACCCAAGGTACCACGAGTAGGACTTCTTTCACATCAAACAAGATTTTTCTACTTTCTTTCAGTCTCCCAAGGGATTTTTTGCATGATGTTTTCAGATGCACCTTCTGTACATATTTTTTTTGTTTGGATTTCTTTGCTTTCCAATTTTTCTTCGCTGGTGTGTTTTGTTTCCATTTATGCTTATTAGTATTTCTTTTTGAAACACACATGCCTGCATCATGGGCTAGCTCAGACGAAGAAAACAAAAAAAATTCCCCTCTAAAAATGACCGCTGAAAGCTGTTTAAACATCAATTATGATATTTTTCTGAAGTTTGCAGCCATGTTAAAGATAACTGGTTTTTTGAAAAGCGTTTCTTGATTTCAATTTGTAACTGAAGTTACTCACGATCATCCATAAAAATTCTTCTTACGCTGTCCCTGTTCCTTAAGAGAACAACTCAAAGATGTCTCCCTGCTCTTGAAAGTCGTTTTTATTAACAGAATATTTCTAGATCTTAATGAAGGAAATCTAAAAAGTTTTTTCAAGGTCTGTTATTTACTAAGATGTGTCCAAAAACCAGGATTTTCAGTGTCACCCCACTCTATTAAATATCTTTAAAACTAAATAAACCTTCAGAGAGCTGTGGGAAGTGCTTGTAAACCTACCGGGATACTGAACAGGTCTACTAGCAGCGGGTAAATGCATGCATGACGCCAAGTTAACTTTGCCGGGGTACTAAACAAGCCCACTGGCAGTGAAGCAATGTCAGGTATATGAAAATTCTCAGATATGGATTCTTGTGACCTTAAATGTCCTTCGTTCTGATCTAGAACTTCTTGGCAGGATACAGATATCAGAGTGGGTTAAATGACATTCCCGTCGAGGCTATGGACGCCTGCTGGCAACAGTGGCTCTGTCAACAGTATTGAAGATTTTAGCTTTAATATCGTGACTCTCTTCTGTTAAGATTGTTGTCAGTTTTCGTCTCTTTAAAATAACAGTAATCTGAAAATGGAATGCTTTATAATTGATAATGATGTTCAGACAACTTTTTAGTTGTTTTCGGTTTGAAGTTTTTTTTTATTATCCTAATCTGAACTCGTTCATTTGGCAGAGATAACTGCTTCTCCCAGCGTGTTGCCATTGTTGGAAACAATAATGTAATTTCTATTGTTTGTAAGCTGCCTACACAGGATTTCTAAATTTGCATTACTCGTCATGAGCAACGACACTTATCACTTGTCACTTTTTACATACCTTCCTCTCCATTTTGTTTTCATGACTGTAAGCATGAAAACTCACAGCTGGAATTCACACTTGATTTTGATTTTTGATCAAAGGAATAAATGTTCATATGGTCTATTGTCGAATTGTCATCTTTTGCTATGAACTTGATGATTTTCCTAGTTTATAACTCTTTGGTCCTAGACTCTAGTCATTCCTTGGTTACATAAGTATAAAACCTCCACTCTTTTAGTGTTCGATTAATATCAATGGGGTTTTAATTCATAAAAAATTTTAATGGTTCAATGTCTATTTGATACATTAATCTTTGTGATCAAGTCGTGCATATGCATACTATTGTTTTCAACTTCTCTGATCCTTATGCGTAATAATGTGCCAAGGTGTCCTTTTAAGTACAATGTGATATTATTAATCTGCATGGCCTCGATCTACATGACCTCTTTCACACACATGGTAATTAACACTCCTGCCTACCATTTCGAGCTGTCTTTGCATTGCATTGAGGAAACTCAGGCCTATGGCTTTGTGTTTTCTCTATCAAACCCTACCTCCGATTCCCACGTTGATTAATTTCAGTTAGCCATGGATCCTGTGGTGAGGATTGAGCCCAACGACATCCAGACCTTATTATCATTTGACAATGCCAGAGATGACTTAGAAAGGAACGACTGGCGTGTGTTTATTGAAAAGTTTGAGGGTTTCAATCTAAGGGTTACTCAAGAGTTCGTGTTGACATTTGATGGTTGCAGAGAAAAAATAGGTCTGTGTAGTTGGAGGTAATTGAATACTTCTTAAAGCTAACCCCGTAATTTCCTCCCAGAGACACGTTTTTGCATGAGCGATTCTGAGCAAACGGTTTTGAATTAGATCAAACCCTTGAAAACCTAGAACCGAAATGAGCCCTTTTACCTTCGATGTGGGTGGTTTCCCCAGAAATTGGGTCATTACAGAGATATATCTCATCCTTTAGAGGTCAAATCTCATATTTTCTCTGTGGCTGAAGGGTGCATTTTGGTCTATTTGCAGTTGTTGAAACGTTTATTACCTCTCCAGGCTCGTGCCTCAACACCCCTCTCACCCGTCCAGCCTTGTGCCTCAGCCTCCTTCTGTGAACCCTTGATCAATCCAAAGGATTTTCAACCAGTCTGTCAGCAAGTTATACATCTACAAGACCTGTGATATTTAAAAAAAAATGTTGAAGCAGCTACAACTATCATAATTTCCAAATTTTCTTGACATAATTCGGTTTGTAATTTGAGGTATGAATTAGTTAGCATAATCATTTGTTGTTTTTAGAGTAGGATATTTGGTTTGATTAGATAAACTGTTTTTATTATTGGAATTATTTTCTTTTATTTTTTAAGATTGCATATGCTATTTTAACTAGCTACAGATTCTGTAGCTAGTTACAAAAATTCGAATTACTTGTTTTATAACTAAAAGTACATCTGAAATCTTTTTATTTTTTATTTGTTTATAGGAACCCATGCTGTCTAAGAATATTTGAAACACTGTTGGCATATATCTGCCATACTATCTTTATGTTTTTAGTTAATTGATTAGGCTGTCATTTTTTGGTATCAAATCTAGGAGGTTGCATCCCCCACATTTTTTGGGACAGATTGGATGTTATCAACAGGAAAAATTTTGTTCCTGGATCCTATATAAATATGTTGTTTTGTAAACTTGAAACCATCGCTGCCTGGGGGCAAAAAACTATGGATTTATGATTGATAGACTTGAATAGAAGATGATATCTGCATAACTTTAGCTTCTATATATCGTGTTTTTATTCAAGTTATGATCATTTCGATTTGTAATTAGATTGTGACTACTTTAGATATCATGGTTTATTGCAGATTGGCATAATGAAATTTATATGATATCCATGTTTTATGTCCCATATATAACATACAGTAATTATTCTGTTCAAATTTGAGATTAGAAGACTCATCTTCTTTATTCATTGAACATTTATACACAAATTTTCACAGGAGGATTTATCTCAATGTGGCCATTTGTGAAATTATAAAATTGTTGTTACTACATCTCTTATATGTTCTTCCATTCTCATTCAATCATTACTGCTTCACGTTTACGAGAAGCATTTGTAAGATCTGTTGTGGGTTTGCCTCATCAAACAATGAAATTGGATACTATACACAGGACGAATAGGAGATGCGATTACAGGTTAGTTTACTAGTTTTATTTTATTAGTTTAATTAATATAGAAATTTCCTGTAATCTAAACACATTTTACTGTTCATCCCTGTTTTCAATTAGATAGTTTTCTATTTCATTTCTTGTTTATAAACGTTATAAAAAAAATAAAAAATCAAAAAGATTGAATGATAGTTTTGCTGTCGTTAAATAAATCAATTCATATTCTATTTTCGCAGATTTAGATTAAAATTTGCATTCGGTAAATGTTATACATATATAAGAGATATAATCATTTGGATATATTGTACATATAATAAGTAAAACTATTTTATAAATATTAATTAGCAAACTGTAAGTATATTTTAGATTTGTATATAGTTTTCAACGAGTGTTTTTCATTAAGTTATTTTCTTTAGTTTTGTTTTTCACTTTCTTAGGACTTAGATCGGCCAACGGAGCCACTAAACCCGTCGGAGTGGATTAATCCAAACTTCTTGGGTTAAGTAGACAACCCCGGACCATATTCACTCCTCTAGTTGACGAGCGATCAATTTTGCCCGTCAACAGAATTCTCCCTCGGTTTCCACCAGATTCACATACCAATTAATAATATGATTAGAATCATGTACATGTTTCTTTAATAAGGAAACATGGAAAATATTATGTGCCTTCACTGTGGGAGGAAGTGATAGCTTAT
This sequence comes from Picea engelmannii, assembly GCA_009831015.1. Taxonomy (NCBI): domain Eukaryota; kingdom Viridiplantae; phylum Streptophyta; class Pinopsida; order Pinales; family Pinaceae; genus Picea; species Picea engelmannii. The sequence goes on along the minus strand of ML789141.1, from coordinate 80,605 downwards.
AGGCTGCCGGTCCCACTCTATCCAAAACTTCAAAGGGTCCACAATGATGAGGTGCCAACTTGTCACAAACTCCCATACTCAAAGAGATTTTCCTGGATCTAACTCAAAGATACACATGATCCCCTGCTTTTTAATTCTCTAGGAGTTATTTTTATGTCTGCATAGCTCTTCTGTCTGTCCTGGGATGTTTTCAGATTCTGTCTAATATGATTTACTTGTTATTCCATTTCCTTTAGCATATCTAGCTCGATTGTAACTCTGTCTACTGGGTTGTTCTAGCTGATTGGAATGTTGCATTGTCTTCCATAGAGGGCTTCAAAAGGGCTCATTTTTAATGACTCTTGATAACCATTTTTGTAGGAAAATTCTACCAGTGATAGGTAGTCTTCCCACTTCTTGGGTTGTTGCATTACATGCATCCTTAACATGTCTTCTAACACTTGGTTTACCCTCTCTTTATTCCCATCAGTTTGAGGGTGATAGGCTATACTAAAGAGCTATTTTGTTTCAAAACCAACAAATAGATATTTCCAAAAGTTTGAAGTAAATTTTGTATATTTGTCGGATATAATTTCCTTAGGCATGCCATGCATTCTAAATATATATTTCATGAAAATAATGGAAATATCTATTGCCTTGCAAGTTGACTTGATGGGTATGAAGTGAGTAGCCTTGCTCAACTTGTCCACAACTACCATGATGGCGTTGTTTTGTTTGATCGATTTTGGTAATCCTGTGATGAAATCCATGGAGATGGTTTCCCATTTCCATTCGGGAATCGGTAGGGGATGCAACAACCCTGATGGGTGCTGGTGCTTTGCCTTAACTTGCTGACATTATAGAAACTTAGCTAAGTAATCAACTATTTCCTTTTTCAGTCCAGGCCAATAAAATAGTTTCCTAGTGGCCGTGATCATTTTCTAATAACCGAGATGACTAGTACATGGTATTTCGTGTAGTTCATCCATTATGAACCTCTTCAAGTCGTCACAATTCAAAATATACAATCTAGCCTTGTAATTTAGCAGGCCATCATTAAACATTTGATATCCTTCGTACTTCATCCATGTGGTCTCTTTATTTAGGTATAATGTCACGGTATTGAAAAACACATCGATTTCTTGTGCACTTTTGACTCTCTCTTTGATGTATGATTCACTGGTCCTTACAACTGCCAAGTGAATCACTTTCATGCTTCTACTAAGGGCATCAACCACCCTATTCTCTTTTTCTTTGATATGTTTGATTTTAAAATCAAACTCACTAAGGAGAGCCATCCACCTAGCTTGTCTAACATTGAGTTTTGGTTGGTGAAACAAATATCTCAACCCATTATAGTCTGTCATAAGCAAAAATCTTCTACCTAAGAGGTAATGCCTCCACATTTTTAAAGCATGTACTATGGAATCCAATTCCACATCGTGGGTCACATAATTGACTTCATTCTCATTCAATTTTCTATATTTGTAGCAAATTGCATGTCCTTCTTGCATAAGGACTCCTCCAAGCCCTTACTTGTAGGCATCTGTACACACAAGGAAGTCCTTGTTTGGGTATGCAATATTCACAATAAGTGCATTGGTTAGAAGCTATTTCATCTCTTGAAATATTTCTTCACATTCTAATGTCCAAATTAATTTAACCCCCTTTTTTTGAAGGGAGGTGATTGGGCAACCAATATTGGAGAATCCATTTATGAACCTCCTATAGTATCCTACTAGGCCCATAAAGGATCTGATATCAGATACATCCTTTGGGGTAGTCCAATCCATGATAGATTTGATCTTGTTAGGATCAACTGCCACTCCTTCCTCAAAAATAACATGGCATAAGTAATGGACTTGTTTATGGAAAAAGTCACACTTAGTAAGCTTAGCATAGAGCTTATATTCTCTTAGAACTTGAAGTACTAGCTTGAGATGTTCTTCATGCTCTTCCCTATTCTTGGAATAGATTAGGATATCATCAATGAAAACCAACACAAACCTATCCAAGAAATTTATGAGTACATTATTCATTAAGCACATAAAAGTGGTTGGTGCATTGGTAAGCCCAAATGACACCACCAAAAATTCATAGTGACCATATCTTTCCCTAAAGGTTGTCTTGTGGATGTATTCATATTTAATTCGGACCTGATGGTATCTAGACCTGAATTCAATCTTGGATAAAATTGTAGAACCCCTTAATTGGTCAAATAAGTCACCGATCCTTGGTAAGGGATACTTATTCTTGATGGTCATCTTATTGAGTTGTCTATAATCTATGCACAATCTGAGTGTGCCATCCTTATTTTTCACAAACAAGGTTGGTTCTCCCCATGGAGACACACTAGGCTGAATGTAGCCTTTTCCCCACATCTCCTTTAGTTTTATTTTGAGCTCAACTAGATCTGGTGTACTCATTTTGTAGGGTTTTCTAGACATTGGCACCGCTCCTGGTACAAGTTCTATTGAAAATTCAACATCCCTTATTGGAGGTAGACTTGGCACCTCCTCTGGGAATACATATTTATATTAACTTAATATGGGATGGTCCTCTAGGCTGGGTTTGTTTTTCTCAACAGAGTTCAACACTTGTATTGCATACAAGGGACATCCCTTTCTGCAATAATTCTTCACTTGGATGGATGATATTTGTCTCACTGAGACAAGATTTCGAATCCCTTGTAGGGTTATCATTCTCCCTTCTCCATATTCACACTCCAAAATTTTATTGTAACAATCCAACTTGGTTTTATGGGAAGAAAACCAGTCCATGCCAATCAACAAGTCATAAGATCCTAAAGGAAGCATGTTTAAAGTTGCTCAGGTGGGTAATCCATTCATAATGAATTGGCATGCTGGTATGGCATTTGACACCTTCCTTTTGGTTCCAGTGGCTAGTCACACCAACAAATATTTAGCATGTTTAACTTGCTACAATTTACATTTCTCAACAGTTTGAGGGGTGACATAACTTAAATTAGAACCAGGGTCAATTAAAATGGAAACATGATGGTTGGCAATCATACCTTCCATATCCACCATTGAATCTTGGTGGTCAGCTTGTCTATTATCCAAGGCTGCATAAATTGGTGGCATGATCCTAGCCACATCATTGACCGTGGTAGCCTCTTGACATTATAAACCCTCCTATTGTTCTTTTTCCTATGTGTACAGTCCCTCAACATATGTTCTTCTCCACAACCCCAACATTTCAAGGGTTCTCTCTTTGTGTTATCAGTCTTACTTGGGACTGCTTCGGATGGTTTATTTCCACTCTGGGATGGAAATTTTTGTTGATACACACTTCTAGTAGGAAGGCTCATCCTAAATATTTTCCCATGGCTCTTAAATCTTGAGGATTTAAATACCTTCTTCTTGAATCCCAGATTGTTTTTCTTCTTCCAGTCTTCTTGGGGTTCTTTCTTATTCTGGAATTGCTCATAGCAATACCTTTCCTTTTGAATAGTATATTCAGAAGTCTTTGGATCACCAAACTCAATTCTGTCCCTGTAGGATCGAGGTAATCCACTAATAAATCATTTCATATTTACTTTTTCATTCTTTATGTAGTGAAAATACCTCATCATCTCAAGAAATTTGTTGATATATTCGTCTATGGTGAGTTGTCCCAGCTTGAGTTCATAAAACTCCTTGGTATTCCCATCAAAGTACTTTTCTGACAGATAGTTTTTCTTGAAGTATTTCTCAAATTGTTTCCATGACAAGTCCTTCTCATGGATTCCTTTCACATTCCTAAGGTCCTCCCACCAAATGGAAGCTTTCCCATTCAGGTTGAAAATGGCTATCCGAGCCTTTAATTTTTTAGAGTAGTCATGGACTCTGAGGTACTCCTTCAAGCCGAGTAGCCAAAATTATGCTTCTTCCCCCTTCTTAATCTCTCCATTGAAGGTGGGAGGTTTGGATTTCTTGAACTCTTCTGGGTCATGACTCTTGGAATGCTTCCTCTTCTTTCTTCTCGTCTAGGAATGGGAACTAGTTTTTCCACTAGAAGATTCCTTGGAGTTATCAATGTCCTTAGAGGAATATTTTGGTGAATTTCTCTTGGCTCCACGTTGGCCCGCAAGGATGATTTTAGGGGATAAATTTCGGTCATGGGCTAATTTTCCATGGTTTTTCCCAAAAAAATGATTTGCCATTCTAAAAATGATTCACCCAAATTCTATAGGATAAAATTATTTTACCTTAAAAATCGCCAAAATTTTATACAAACTATATAAAATCCATAGAAATTTGAATATTTTTACAAAAATATTTCCAAACATTTATAGTTGGCATATGAAGGATTAGTAAGATTCGCTAAGATTTTTACATTTAAAAAATAAATTCATTATTAAAATCATCCCTGATGTTGGGCCTTCCTTGAGGTGATCCTCCTGGTGTGGCCACTTTCAGGACCATGCTTTTGTATCTCAGGTGGACTTGGAGTTTTCTTAGTATGATTCTTGTACACATGAATGGCAACTGGACCATGTTGCAGTTTCCTTTGTATATCTGATATACTTTGTAGTAGGATTGCATTAATTTCAGTCTTCTTTTCCCGATCCTTTATCAGCGTTTCATTGTCAGCCTTACAACTCTGTAGTTCTTCCATGAGGCTTCTTACATTTTTAGCCAAATCTAGAGGGGTTTCCACCGCCCTCCTTTCATCATATTCTTCCTCTCTATTGTGGGAGTTTTCCCCCAACTCATGGTGTGTCACCATCCCTTATGATGTATTTTTCCTACTGTCCACTGTGTTAGCACACATTATTGATAGGGGGGGTGTTTTCCCTAGGAAGTGGCATTCTGGCGAAAAAAATGAAAGAAGAGGGCTAAAAAAACCCATCAAATGTTTTTATCCTAGGTCGGGCGATGATATGACATTTTGGTGCCCATGCAGTCCCAATCATCTTGTCAGCTCCCTATCATCAACGCCCACATCTACTTGCCAAGTCCTCCCTGAAAGTGTCCAACAAATCTCCAGATGGCGAAGTTCAGAGTGCCACCTGTCTTGATCCCGATGTAGATAGTTAATGAAAGTGAGTTGTTATTGGATAAAATGGTGAATGCAGACATCAAATAATCTTCCTAGATCGACCTATATCTAGAAAAAAACAAGACGGGACATGACTCTTTCCCTAAGTTACAATCATTGAATTTACTACCAAAGAAGGAATAAATGACATACCTTTGAATATCGCTTCCTTATGTCTTTCTTGTCCTTGCTTCGCTCCGGTGCTCTTGTGAAATTAGATCTGCAATGACACAACCCAACCAAAGTGAAAGAAATAATAGTAGATTCAATGAAAACCTAAACATGTGATCAAAGAGTCATGTAATAAAATGAGAATGATTTTATGGGAAAGAATCATGCCACTGTATTATATTAAGTAAAAGTGAAAGATACAACCAAACTACCTTGATGTCACAATTTCCCTTTCAGTGGTCCTTTGTTCCAACACACACATACACTTGCTCTTAAATTTGCATGAAGATGATCCAAAAAATCTTGATGGACAAATGGAGACCTCAAGCATCAATTGAAACAAGATTCTTCACATAGTCTTCAGCCTATTCTTTCATCAATTCATTGTTTAATATTGCTTAACCTTTTCCATGAGAAACCCATCATTATATAGGATAAGGTGAAGTGGTTAAAGGGATGAGGATGATCCCACCAAATAAGAGAAGCCAATAGGATCGCAACCATACATATGCCACCTCACATTCTAGAAGATACCCCTTCTAGAAACTTTGTGAACTTCTTCCCTTTTTTAGCTTTCAAATGCCGCCACACCCTGCCTATATAGTAGCCTGTAGAAACCCTGCGAGCTAGCTATAGATCAGCCTGTGGAAATCAAGTATTCCCACACTACATACTACATGTAGCCTGCGACTTCCTTCTAAAATCAGTCTTGTAGAGGAAGAAGCCAGTTATTTTTCTCATGCAAAAGATCCTTTTTAGAGCCTAAACACATGCTTGTAGAGTTGTCATCAGGGTGAGCAAAATAACGTGTAACATAATTCCCCCCAAAGTATGAGGCTAGAACTCATGAAAACCAAAATTCTTTGTAAAATGCGTGTGTGTGTCAAGAACAAGGAGTGCATCAATCACGAACCTGCAAACAATCAAGCATCTTCACAATATAATACCACCTCTGAGGTAGGCATTCCCATTCTCAGACTACAAGTGATTTGAGTTGTAAATGTCAGTCAAGGCCACCAATCATACACCATGGATCCATGTCATCAAAAAATCCTACATATCCACCAGAGATACACTGTGGATCTATGTACTAAAAGGCACAAATTCAGACATAGCCATGAAACAATACAATGTGGATCTATGTCACAGTATATATCAACATGCTCAAAATATCTCCTTCACAGCTTGGGAAAAGCAGTTAACAGAGTGAAATCTCAACCCAGTGTCTTCGTCCCAATCCCGATGTTGTACAAATCTAGCCATGTGAATAGATGTTTTGATGTCAAACATGGTATAAACCACTTGATTACCTGCCATTGAGGTAAACCTTTAACAAGTGTGAGGGAAATCACCAATGATGTCAATTACTCCCAAGGTGCCCTAGTACATTCAAGTGAATGTGAATAAATGAACAGAAGTCGAACCATCCAATCATAGGTCAATGATGTAAACCCACTGTCGAAAGCGAGGAGGCCTACCATTGAGGCATGTTGGTCCGAAGGTACTAACTGGTTTCTAAGTCTAATTCTTGGATGATGTGTTGAATTTGACATGAAAAGACTCATTGAAGGAGGGCCTTGATGTATCCCCCATCATCGACATGAAATTGACATAGGAAAGTGATGTAATATGGTGAATCAAATGAGTATGGACTAACACAGGAAATGGAAACTAGTAATATTGTAGATGGATGGTTTGAAGTGAAACTTCCCTTGAACATGATGAGGCACGACAACTAACTTGGCATCATTGAATCGATGAATACCAAAATGTAATATGATGAAAATAAGAGTACTCTTCTACTGGATGAAAAAGTATAGCGACACATGGAATTGGTATGACTCAGAGACAAGAAAATTACCCAATTGTAAGACGAGACGTAAACAAGTGCCATGTTCAAGGGAGACAAAAGATGCCATAAAGGATTCTCAAAAAACTTGACCTACTTCCTTCAATTTCCCCCCCACCTAGATAGATGAGTACCTCTTTTTAATTTAATGAGCTCAAGGAGGATAACACATGCTCGATATAGCTCACCTTCGATAAGTACCTCTTTCTTTTTTTAATGAATTGGAAGAAGTAAGGGATCGTCCCCATATGGGCCCTTCAATGTGTAGTTTAGTGAGTCCAGAGAAGGAAAACTTAGTGATCGTCTGAAAAGTTAGTGATCGTCATAATTTTAGTCTCGCAAGGCCGAAAAAGAGATAAACTATGACTCAAAAGATGTCATTTCAAACCTTTTAACAAGTGTGAAAGGAAGCAAGATCACTCGACAATGTTTTCATGTTTAGAGAGTCTGAAAAGAGATTAAAGGAGACTCCAGGGGGTTCATTTTTTGTATAACCTTTACAAATCCGAAAAAGTGATGAAAGTCTACTTTGTTACATTCTCATGTTTTTTTGAGCGTGAGAAAGAACAAAGACTAAGCTCGGTATTGGTTTCATTTTTACACAAGCTTGAAACAAAATTAAACTATGCTTGTAAATTCCCAACGTAATTTCCAAACGTAGGGATACCTATGGATGGTTGGTACTCTGCCCCTACCTTGAAAAGATAGCGTATTAACTCTATAATGATAATAAAAGGTTGGTCACATGCCCCCCCCAAGATTCAATTCATTCACCGACTTTGAGGTTGTCACCAATTTCTGTACTAGATGGAGAAAAAGGATAAGGGTGGATGAAATGAAGGTTCAAATATGAGACCTAACGAAAGAATCGACTTGTTATCTACGAGATCTATATAAATACTTGACTCGATATCTACGAGATCTAGAGAAAGACTCAACTCAATATCTACGAGATCTAGCAAAAGACTCGACTTGATGGGAGAGGTGACTGTTTCATTTTTTAATGAGCTTGTCACAGGAAAAGAATTATGCTCAAGGCTTCGAGTTTAGTCACCAGATTTATGTTTCATTTTTTAACGAGCTTTCTATAGAGAGGAAAACTATGCTCGTAGCTTATATTTCATTTTTTAACGAGTTTTCCACAGAGAGGAAAACTATGCTCATAACTTATGTTTCATTTTTTAAAGAGCTTGCCACAAAGAGGAAAACTATGCTCATGACCTTTGTTTCATTTTTTAACAAGATTTCCACAGATGAGAAAAACCATGCTCAAGGTTCTAGGTTCAATCCCCATATTTCTGTTTCATTTTTAACGAGCTTTCCATAGAGAGGAAAACTGTGCTCGTGGCTTTTCCTTGATCATGGCTTCCAAGATGACACTTCTCTAGAAGGAATACATCTCAAGGGATAAACATCAATCATGGATTCCAAGAGATCTTTGCTAGATGGAAGAAAAGAACTCTGGAAGGGATACATGTCGAGAGCCTCGATAAGGGTAGGGAGATTTGGCTCTAATATCCCTATTAAAGAGATCACCATGTCAACTATCAGATATAAATCATAAGAGGTTGAGTTTATAGGGAGAGGCTCATATTTATCGACAGTTGAAGGCATGGGAGATAACGCCACATAATTGACCTGTGGCGGGGGAGATACTGTCTGCATATAAGAACCATTTAGGGAGGTCATTGGGTTGGTAATCAAGTTAGGACCAACGCATGAAAGTTGATCAATAGTCACCATTCTTCCATCGTACGGGAAATTTATCACACGAAAAAGAGTGGACACAATAGCTTTCATGGCATAAACATAATATCGCCCAAGGAGTAAATCCAAATCCAAGGGGTCTTGGACTACCATGACGTCAAAAAGGACAGTTTTGCCTCCCAAAGTTACGGGAAACTAAGGAATTATCCCTAAAGGGTGACTGGTTCTTCTGTTAAAAGAAAATAAAGTCTATGTAACTGGTACAAGTTGAGGATAACCAAAATATTTCCAAGCAATAGAGGATAAAATACTAACAGACGCACCTTCATCTATCAGTGTTCGAGGAACGACCCCACCACAAACCTGTACTATAATATTGAAAGGAATGTGAGAGGGAAGATGAGGTCCAGTTAGGATACCCCAATAAAAAAGGATGGCCTCATTACTTGGAGGGGGTTTCATGGGAGAAGAAGGAATGCCCCCCACTGTGGTAGATTTTGTATCAATGAGAAAAATGTGGGCAATATCAGGTTGACTCTCTAGAGGGAGAGTAGGATTGATTGATGATGGGATCAGATCGACCACTTGGGTTTTATTCTCCAAGGGGAGAATAGGGTCGATAGATGGAAATAGATCGATCACTTGGATTTCACTCTCTAATGAAAGAGTGGGATCGACTGAGGATGGAATCAGATCAACAACTTTGACACTCTTCAAAGGAGTAGTGGGATCAATCGATGATGTAACCAGAGAAACCATTTTGGCACTATTCGGATGAAGGGTGGGACTGATCGATGAAGGGACTAGATCAGTCACTTTGGGGTCACTCTGTAGATGGAGAGTGGGGCTGATCGATGACGAAACTAGATTAACTACTTTGGTTAGTGGTTCAACTGAGGATGAAACCAGATTGACCATCTGATCAACCAGACTGACCGAGGATGAAATCAGATTGACTGGTCCAACAACTAACGATGGGTTGGGGGAAATATTATGATAAAAAGTTGGAAGTTGAAGATTTTCCAAAAGAGAAGAAGCCTCATCCATACGAGGAGAAAGGTGAGAGTACTGATCACCTTTGCATAACATGTAAGGAAACTTGACAGTTGTCTTCTTCTTACCAACCTTAACATCACTATTTGATGGGGTGTCACCAACATGTTTAGCAGGGGACGATGACATGGAAGACCACATTTTTAAGACCTTGGGGATACCAGGGAAATCCTTGAGAAAGTGGTCACCCTTACAAATACTTCAAGAGAATTTGGGTTTTGGATTCTCCGTTGTATTCTTATCGACCTCACCAACACTCCCAGTACAATTAATAGTATCTGGTTTCTTGGATCCAACAACTGATGTAGTTGGAGGCTTGGTCCCTTTCTGTTTCTTCTTCTTCTTCTCTTTTCGTTTCTTCTTATTCTTATCAACCTGGCTACTCGCTTTAGATATTTCACTAGGTGAAGAAGGAGAAAGGGAAGGAGACCTGATGGGTGAAGAAGGAGAAAGTTCGACATGCGGTTGATGTGTGGATGGTGTGCTTACATCTGAAGCACTTGTTGCATTCGATATTACAGGAGTGGAAAACAACCATACCAGTAACCCAATTGTGAGACCTGGAAGGCTCAAAGTAGTGATGTAAGAGGGACCAATGTTTTTGTAATAAGGAAAAACAAAAGGTTCCCCCGGAGCAGGGATTGATCCATCGGTAGTTCGAGGAACTGAATCCATTAAACAAAGATCCAACCTAGAGTCTTCTAGGGAAAAAAAAACAACACATGCTAAAAATATGGGAAGCAAACAATCAAACAAACCTTCCCACAATGAAATCACTAGTTGGTGATGAAATCCAACATCACGAGATCAAAATATGAAGGGGATATGATAGGGCGGGTGGAACAGTTATGATGGTGACCTGCTTAATGAACTTATGCCTTGGTGCAAGCTTCCACATAGTAATCGTGGATTTACCCTCCAAGGAGCTCGAGTGAGTTTGACCACCATCTATTCCAGGTGCAGTGAAGTCCTCCCTTCACCGTTACCTTGTGTAAAGACCCTAAATATTATGGCTACTAAGGACACCAAATCATAGTCATCCACTGGGCAGGTACATTTGACAATCCAGTCTAAATGTATGGGCTATATAATAAGTCTGAAATCCTTCGAGAGAACTGAGGACAAGTGGACGGGTAGAAATCTAGCGGACCCCGAACGGATTCAGAATTCATGAAGCACCGAGACCAAATGAAGAAATTTTAACCTCAAGAAGAACCCCCACTATACGATATGACTACTATGAACAATCAAACCATGGAGGGATAATCTCCGTAGCTCTCCCAAATGCGACCTCATGCGTAACTCCTGTGTGAGAGGGGGATCCCAGAAAGATTATACAAAAATTGGATTTTCTCTCCCTATCGCAATATTCTAAGTTTGTTTGAAAACTTTGGAAAGTTATCTTTCACACCTATTCCAAAGCTCTACACCTTAAGCTAATGTAGGTTTGCCACTAGAAAATGAAAAAATGTTTGATAAATTTTAGTTTAGCATTGATTTTAATGGCTGTTGTTTACTCAAGAGGAAAAATGGCATGGACTAAATGATGTTTTGACCAACTCTAAAAAATGAAAAGAAATGAGAATGAAAATATTTCACTTCAATGAAAGCTATATTACGAGAAGGAGAAAACATTTATCATTCCCATATGCATAATGTCCCAAAATGCCAAAAACCATGCAATTTCGCTCCTTCAAATGCAATCTAGTTTCACTACAAAAGATCAAGAATGAAAGTATGGTCTTTGTTTGATTCTAATGTATAAATAAATAATATTTAAATCCTTCAATTCTCCACAACTTTCAATCAGAAGAAAGAGTCAAATGCAGATGCAAAAGACACAAAGCGACAAAGGTTTCAAACAAAGCATGCACTCAAAGCAATGAGAACTGAAAGAAAACAAGTATAAACTTTTCCTAAAAAGAACTCAATAAAGGATTCAACAACTAACAAATATTCATTGAGTACAAGAAGATGTAGAGAAGAATCCAAGAAAAGACAGGAGAAAGAGAAATCACTCAAATTGTCCCAACAAAACAAGCAACTAGAAAGGGAAATTTCACATTTATGAAAAAGTTTCAAGATACAATAAAGAAAATGAGGGGTTATAAGAACCAAATATCAACGTAAATAACTTCACAAACCAACCACAATGCCTGGGTAAATACTTCCACAAAACAGGCAGAGAAAATCTGAGTAGAAACAGGAAAAAATCCTCCAAAAAGCAGACCAACGGTCCCTGTCTCAAGGGTACATAGCGCTGGAATGATCCCTAAATCACTGTAGGGGAGCACTGATGAGATATCAATTCTCTGATATTACCTAGGGGGGGTGCATTGATCTTCCCAGAACCTCAAAAAAAGAGCAAAAAAATGCAAAAAAAAACTCGCCCAAAATGCATAAAAATTGGTGAAATTGCTAGTGAAGATGGGAGAAAGGTAATGGATCATTAAAAAATAGTAAAACTGATCTAAAATGTGGGAAAAGGGAAGGTGTAACACCCTGTTTCCCCCAGTCTGTAAAAATAACTATATTGGCCAAGTATTGTGGCAAACTCAGAAATGTGAATGTGTGATGTGAATGGACCTTGTGAAAAAGGTCAATGGATGTGAATAATATTATGAATATATATTGTAAGACTACTGAGAGGGGATGTGATGAAAAAGAGACCACGATGGCTAGAGAAAGGTGGTGGAAGGAACCTGGAAAGGTGGCATTAACTTCCACCGAAACCGATACCGTATTTGGACTTCACTGGCCCAGAGTACCAAGAGCGGCTCGCTGGCCCCGAATTAAATGACTCACCAGGTTGGTAGGTAAATGGATCCTCATGAGTAATTAGGGATGGGGGGTGAACCACCCATCTGTAAAGTCCTCAAACCTGACCACTGCGAGGAATATCGTGCCACACGCAACCTTTCCGAAAGGAGAAAAGGCAGGAAGAGTGGGCGATCAAGGGGGGCAGATGCGAGGGGAAGAGAAGAAGGAGGAGAACTCTGGAAAAATACAGAGTGAGTGATAGAGGAGAAGAAGGAGAGTAACCTTCGTTCTTGGTCATTGGAAAATAGAGACTCAGTCTCGCAGCATCGTGGTCTCAGCATCTCTGGGGTGGATAGTGGTAAATCAGTTAGGAGTCGCTAAGCCTATGGTTGGGTGGAAACGAGCACCCCTCTCAGAAGTTGCAATCACAACTGGTGTTATTTCAGATAAGTGTTTTATATCTTGTATCTTGAAGTTTATATGCTGATATGTATGCTCATAGTCTATGCAATTTATGAATTGTTTGAGTATAACACTGTCTGTGTGGTGTTTTGATCAGAAATGGTGGTTGCATGCTTTTATTGGAAGGACCATGTATGGATTATGTTTATAGATAGATTTGTATATATATATATATATATATACGCATATTGAATTAATTTGGACTTCAAGTCTGCTTTTGGGAAAATCTATGCCCTTATTCCTCCCCAGGAATACCCGAAATAGATCTCTCCATAGAGATACCCTTCTTGAAAAGATTACCAAGAACCTGGAAAAGGATTTGAAGGCACAAATCTTAGTAACCCTATACGAGGAAGGATGATCCTCTTGAAATCCTGAAATGACAGCGTAGGGATAAGTATCCATTGACGGACGAGATCTTGTTGGAAGATCTGCGGTCATTCACGACTGTTATATTGGAGGAAGAAATGAGGGCGTTAAATTCCTTAACCATTTTCCTTTATCTTCGTCAGTAGCAAAGAAATCGGGATCGTAGATCCCCAAGGTCCATGGGAGTATCTAGACCATTGGTTTTTCCACGTTCAGGGAGTAGCAGGAGAGTGCACAGTGCGGGACAGATATGAACCATCATATCTTAGTTAGAAAACCTAATAGCTATTGGATCTGTCAGGAGATGCATGAGGGTTAAGCCCTCGTGAACAAAGGTGAAAGTCCTGAAAGAGGAGTTGATATCGGAGCTTCAGAATTCAGGATTTCAGAAGTCCTGATGATGAGAGGTCGAGAAACTTCACAATGAAAGTCCCGAAATAGATCTGAGTTGTCCATCTGGGAGGAGGCCATGTTTCAAGAGATCACCCATCTCGGGATCTCGGACTTCAGGATTTCGGAGGTCTCATTGACAAGAGATCGTGACACTCCATGGTGGAAGTTCCGAAATATATATGGATTGTCCTATTAAGGGAGGCCACGTGTTGCGAGATCACCCATTTCAGGGATTCGGACATCGAAAAACAAAAGAGGAAGGTGAGCATTTTGACCTCGCACTTGGCGAAGTCCTGAAACAATATGGACCGTCCATCCGTGGAGGACATGTGGCGGAGATCAAGAGTCCATCGGTATTTCGGATACCGAGGATTCGAATTGACAGAGGATTTGTGTCACTGGGGGTCACAAGTCGTGAAATCGTGAAACGACGAGGACCGTCCATCTGAGGGAGGACACGTTGCAACAATCCAGGATTTCGGGAGAGTCCCGAAAGGAAGAGTCCATCGGGATTTTGCAAATCTGGAATTCGGGAGTCCCGTTGACAAGAGGTCGGTCTCTCGTATTCATAAATCCCAAAAGAAATAGGATGGAGGGCTTATGAGGAATGTTCACCTGGATCAGGGCATAGCTAGGAGGGCTAATGTGACAAAGGCCATTTTGGGAAATCAGAAATTGGGAATTTCGGAGCCCTGTTGACAAGAGGTCGGGCTCTCGTATTGATAAGTCCCGAAGGGAATAAGACTGCGGTCTTATGAGAAGTGGTCATATGGACCAAGGCATACCCCAGGGGGATAATTGTTGATCGAAGCCTCTTCGGCATTTCGACATTTCGAGGTTTGCAGAGTCGAAAGATTTGATTCGCTTATACTGCTGAGTCACGAAATGCGAAAAGGCACCTAATTGTTTGGCCTATGATCATGATCAATGATCACACGGAGGTGGGAAAAAGGGAAGAGCTAGCCTGTGCTAAGCCCCGTAGGATTTTGGGGATTCTGTCCCTCAAGAAAAGGTGAAAAAAATTATTATGCCATAGTGGGTGTGTGACAAATTCGTATCAAAGCGTTACGACACTCAGCCTACTTGGGCTCATGAACGGGTTGTGCAGAATCTCTGTTCGGAATACTCTTAAAAAGAGTAACCCCCTGTCTTAACCTTCCCAATCAAAAGATGAAGTTAAGAATGAAAAACCCCTATTGTGTGTGTATATGTGAAAATATGAATTATGCACTGGTTATAAATAAATATAAATATTGACTAACAACCAAGGTTTTTCCCTTTTGCACACAAGCGGAAGATCAACCATGGGAAATTATCAACGGATAAGTATGGTGACTCACCATGAAGTGGGAGAGGGCTCCCACAATAGAGACGGAGATTCTAACGAAAGGAGGGCAGTAGGGACCCCTCCAGATCTAGCCGAGACTATGAGGAGTCTCATGGTTGAATTACAAAGCTGCAAGGCTGACAATGAAAGGATGATGAAAGAACAAGAAAAGCAAACAGAAATTAACGCAGTTTTACTACAGAGTTTATCCGATCTACAAATACAAATGCAACATGAACCTGAAACTCAGAAACATGGTCATATCAGTGGTCACACTGAGAGGAGCACTTCAAAAAAGGTCCATCCCAAAGGTAAAGGACAAGCATCCGATGATTCCTCTGAGAAGGAAGATGGTGATTTAGAAGGCTCTTCTAGTAGCAGAACTAGTTCCTATTCCCGAAGGAAACAAAAGAAGCAAAAAGTATTCCAAAGGTCATAAATTCAAAGAATTCAGAAAAGCCAAACCACCCTCCTTCAACGGTGAAATAAAGAAGGGAGAGGAAGCAGAGGCCTGGTTGCTTGGACTAAAGAAGTATTTCAGAGTCGATGACTTTTCAGAAAATATGAAGGCCCAAGTGGCCACCTTCAACTTGAACGGAAAGGCTTCCATTTGGTGGCAAGACCTTAAGAATGTGAAAGAGGTTCGCGAAGAGGACCTATCTTGGGAATGGTTTGAGAAATACTTCCGGAAGAAGTATCTGTCGGAAAAAAAATATTTCGACGAAAAGACTAAAGATTTTTATGTCAACAAATTCCTTGATTTGTTGAGGTATGTACCCTATATCAAGGCAAAAAAGGCAAAGGTGCAATGCTTCATCAGTGGAATACCTAAGGACTATCAGAATAGAATTGAATTTGATGAGCCAAAGACTCTAGAAGGCACTATTCGAAAGGAAACCTATTGTCATGAACAGTTTGGGCATTGAGCAGAACCTCACGAAGGATGGAAACAGAAGAATAGTTCAAGATTTCAGAAAAAGGGAATTAAATCCCTAGGATTTAAGAACTATAAGAAGAACCCAAGAATGAGCTTTCTAGCCCAGAGTATGCACCAACAAAATTTTCCCTCCTTGAGTGGAAATAAAACTTCTGGACCCATATCAGTGAAGATTGATAACCCAAAGAGAGAACCTTTGAAATGTTGGGGTTGCGGGGAAGAACATCTATTGAGAGACTATCCACACCGACAACAGAATAGTCGGAGGATTTATAACATCCAAGAAACTACCACCGTCAATGATGTGGCCAGGAGTGTGCCACAAATTTATGCAGCTTTGGATAATAACCAAGCCGACCACCAAGCTTCAGTAGTGGAAATAGAAGGTATGATTTCCAACCATCTAGTGTCTATTTTAATTGACCCTGGTTCAAATTTGAGTTATATAGCCCCTAAAGCTATTGATAAGTGTAAACTATAGCCACAAAAACATACCAGGCCATGGTTGGTATAGTTATCCATTGGCACCAGAAGAAGGGTAGCAGAGGTTATACCAGCCTACCAATTGATGTTGGGTAGATTCCCCACCCAAACAACTCTTAACTTATTACCCCTGGGATCGTATGATCTGTTGATTGGCATGGACTGGCTAGCCACCCATAAAGCCAGATTGGACTGTTACCATAAAACCTTAGAATGTGTAAGTAAAGAAGGGAAAAATATAACCCTTCAAGGGATCCGAAAACCTATTTCGGTGAGACAAATATCAGCTCTACAAATGAGAAAGTATTTCCGAAAGGGATTTCCCCTATATGCAATTCAAGTGTTGAAAACAATCGAAGGTGACAAACCAAGCCCTGACGATCACCCTATCCTGAGAGAATACAGAGATGTATTTCCAGAAGAGGTACTGGGTCTACCTCTGAGAAGGGACATAGAATTCTCGATAGAACTTGCACTAGGAGCGGTGCTGGTGTCTAGGACACCCTACCGGATGAGTACACCCGAGTTAGTTGAACTTAAGTTGCAATTAAAAGAAATGATGGATAAGGGCTATATTCGGCCCAATGTGTCTCCATGGGGAGCACCAGTCCTGTTCGTGAAAAAGAAGGATGGTACCCTTAGACTGTGTATAGATTATAGGAAACTCAATAAGGTAACCATAAAGAACAAGTACCCCTTGCCCAGGATCAATGACATGTTCGATCAATTGGGGGGTGTGTCTACTTTCTCAAAGATTAATTTGAGGTCGGGATACCATCAAGTCTGAGTCAAGGGTGAAGACATCCATAAAACTACCTTTCGAACAAGGTATGGTCACTATGAGTTTGTGGTGGTGCCATTTGGGTTGACCAATTCCCCTACCTACTCAACAAATTCTTAGACAAATTTGTGCTTGTTTTTATTGACGATATATTAATTTACTCCAAGAACAGAAAAGAGCACGAAGAGCATCTTAGACTTGTGCTGCAAGTTCTAAGAGAACATCAAATCTATGCCAAATTCAGCAAATGTGAATTCTTCCAGAAGCAAATACATTACTTAGGCCATGTTCTCTCCGAAGAAGGAGTAGTGGTAGACCTTGACAAAATCAGGTCTATCATGGTGTTGTTCCTGAGTCTGTACTTAAGGCTTAGAAGTATAATGTCGAGGCATCTGAAAGTGGGTGAAAGATGGAGAAGAGAAAAATGTCAACCTTCGGCAAAGGAAACTAGGGAAGATTTCTACGTTGGCGTTGTCTAGCTTCCAACTGTTCCTGGGTAGTTATATCTTGTTCAATGGTTTCCCATGAATGTTCAAGTTCGACCCGGTTAGTAGCCATTTTAAGAATTGTGTGGAAAAGGTTTAAGGCAATGTGCATTTGGTTCGATAGTCCGGGTTCGATATTAGGCTGTGTTGGTATAGGGACAGTCATGGAGGAACAGTAAAAGTGGAAAAAACTTCAGAGTGAGATTAAGTGCTATCTCAATTTGGTTGTATAAAAGAGAATTTACAGTTTTAGGAATAAAATAGGGATGCAAATCAAAGGCTCTTTCCCGTAACTATATTATATTTTTATAAAAGGTATGAGGTGGGAGAAAAACATTTAGCTGTCTATAGTGTAAGGCTCCTGTCAGAGGGAAATCTCACGTATAAACAGAAGAGGAAAATTGTAAGGAAATAACCGATGTAACAGAGAATATGTGTAGAGTTCTGAAAATGTAGACTAGTCTTACACCCACTGATAGCTGGTACAGAGGAAAAATAGTAAACAATTGTAGAAAACCAAAATTCATTCGCTATAGTAGTGGTCATACTAAATTATAACGAAGCACATCAGTTAAGAATAAGAAATGAAATGAAATATGAGATACAAGGAAGCAAACTTGTAACACAGTCGTGCCGGAATTGAGAATCTTTAGATTTTCTTGTATTAAATCTCAAATGTAAAAAACTCTGTTACAAACGACACAAAAAGGTCCAGCCTTGTTTATTTCTTTCTGTGGTATATTTATACAATTTTACAAATAAGATAGAATCTCAATAGTCACAAAATTTCGGTTATGACAGGGAGAAGAGAAATCGCTCCATTTCTCCTTCTCTATCTTCACTTGGTACCAGGAGTTGGTCGTTGCGCGAGCTCGGTACAGGCGACACATCTTTCAACCAGCTGAGATATTAACCAAGACAGTTCTTCTTGACACCTGGCTTCAAATAAGAAACATTCTCGGGCTAACTGCTACAGCTTGTCTTCCATCTGTCCATCGATGATGTCGATGGCACATAATTGCGCGCTGGGTTTGATCATGCATTTATCCACTTGGACTATGTCCACCATAGTCATATGAGAGATATCGGCCGAATCGCTTTCTTCCTTTTCCTTCAGATCAAGTGAGATCTGTTCCACATTCATTTGCATCAACGTCTCGGTATTGCCTCCGCTGTCAATGCCCAACAACTCGCCGTCTATAGAATTAAAGGCCTCCTCTAAGGAATTGGTTATCTTTTGGGCTTGCTGCTTGCCTTCGGCGATGTTATGCGCCCATTCCTTTAATAGAATGTTTCCTCTGGTTTGCTCTGAAATGGTGAAACTGGGAGTACCTGTCGAAACCCTGTTGTTCGTGGCTATCACAACCTCCTGGAAGGCAACCCGAGCCGCTCCGGCATCCCTTTCTCTGGCATATAAGTTCTCAGAAACCTGATTGACCAACAGACAGTTGTCCCGGATCGCTTCCACCTTGGCGAGAAAATTTTTCTGTGCTGTAGAGACTCTGCTCCGAATCTCGATCGCCTGGTATTTGAACATCCCGATGTCTATCATTCTATTCTCGGCGATCTCCACCCTAGCCTGCAGCTGTTCGATCAAATCCCTCTGCTGGCTCGCTTGCATCCGACCATCCCAGACCACCAGTTGTGCTTTCTCAAGCTTAGTTTTTAACATCTCTATCTCGTTCTTATCAGCCAATCTGACCTGCTCTATTCCTACGCTCGCCTGGTCTTTAGCAGTCTCTATTGCTGTGGCCAATCTGGCTTCAAGGGTCCTAATGAGACAATTTTTTCTTTTAAGTTGGTTTTTTAAGAGCCCGAATGAAAATTGATTCGCCGAGGCATATGCTCCTAGTGTCCCTGCTATCTCAGTGGTGAATTGCTCATTCTTTTTGTCCTTTCCCTCAATTATAACTTTATACTTATTGGCAGTTGACTCTTCTTCCTGGTAAAATTCCCTTTTTACTACTGCCTTTCTCTTCTTATCGAAGAAAAACTCATTAGGAGGGAGTTCTTCCACCCTTATGGGCCTCAATTCTTCATTGAATATCCATCCCACATCGATATTTCCCTGCGTCGACTGCAAGGGGGTAACTGATGTGATGGGTTCCTCGATCTGCTTCGCAGATTTTCCCAGAGTAGCGACCAAACTCTGTTTCTTTGGCGGGTCGGGAGTCTTTATTTCCACTTCCGGACTCTGCTCCTTCGGGGGGTCTAAAGTATTTTTCTTTTCTTCCAGACTCTTCGTTTGCTCCCCCTCGTCTTGGTGTTTTCCTTGGTTGGGAGTCGCTTCCTTAGAACCTTCGGCATCCTTTTGTTTTTCCTCCGACGTACTCAGGCCCTCACCTCGCAACACTACGGGAAGACAACTACTTCGATGTTCCTGGAACTTCAGAACATCGGCTCTTTCCTCGGGTGCCAAGGATTTTATCCAGGCTAGAATCTCCTCATAGGACCTTGCTCCTTGGAAAATGTCATCCGAGGGTGAATTCTCATGCTCAAATCTCTTGAGCCCGCAATTTGCCAAATGGTTGCTCATGACCCTCTGCGGATCGTGCTTCTTGTATTCGATGGAGACCAAATTTAGGTCTTTCAAGGCTGCGGCCTCGGCTTTGGCATGCCCAAAATCTAATAAAGAATAAGAATTCAGATGAACAGGAAAAGACGGCCATACCTTCTTCGAGTACCCTTTAAGTTATTTTCTTACACCACCAATTACTGTTTGCCGTGCAACCTCACGACAAGCCAGCTTGTCGGGAATGAACAATGGCAGCGCATGTGGGGGAACAGAAGCCCCGAAGACTCTGAGGTATGAGAATTTTGCTTCCACATACCAGTCTTCTATGCTGCTAAGATTCGTTACTATGCTGTCCAAGATCCGGGGTGGCGGGTGACCAAAAATGGCAACATGCAGGGGCACCATCACCCAGTTAAAAATTTCATAAGCAAAATTTGCTGCTTTATTTTCCCATAATTTTGCATGATATACATGTATGGGTTCATCTTCAGTCGGATTCCAACTCCAGCTCATTAATGGAAATGGTGTCATAGAACAAATTGTGTCCATAATGTATGCGGACATGAAGAATGACGACGGCTTCCCCTTATCCTTCTGCTCCCGATACTCTGTGACCTGATTGGTCAAGCTATCCGAAAGCATCTTTGCCCAGTTAAAGGAACTGCCTTCGGTGACCTGAAACATTATAGGCACCCACGCAAGGAAAAAATGTGATGTGTCCTCTTTCCCATATAACCGACATGTCATCATGGCCACATATTTGTACTACTGTTCTAACGAAGCGATTGAATATATGCCGTGGCTATCAGCTCTGAACTTCGCGGTGTTTGAAACCCAATCCTTTATCAAACTGGACATGGTTTTATCATACTGTATGCATTCCTTCTCCTTGAACTCTTCCAAGAAATCAGCGCCATATGTGTGGTCAAACATCATGAGCAGCTTATACATGGTTTGCAGATGCTCTGGCCTGAAAGTCCTGATGGTGACTCTCTGCTCATTCATGATAGTTCTGGTAGGTATGTCCACATGGTCCAATGACCATCAGACCATATCATAATATGGAAGCAACCGCAGCCTGGATGCTACTCTGTGCATTCCGGATTGGACGACTATTTTGTACTTGGTGGTTATATCATCTTTTTCGTTGTCATCGGAGTCGTCGGAATAATCCACCAATTCTTCTTGCAGAATATCTAAAACATATGACCAATTCGGGACCGATTTGATACTTCAGGGCGAAGTATCAGAGACATTGTCTGAGCCTTGTCCCGAAACCTCAACATTCGCCTTTGCTTCTTTTCGCGGAGCCATGGTTGAAGCTTGCATTTAGCTCTTCTGCGATAGAACTGCGTATACATATAGAAGTCAGTTTACTCAGATATAATGTGCTCTGCGTGCTATGAAAATGAATTTGTTATAATGAAACACAACTCTTATATATACTCAAAAAACTCGGTACCTTTCAGGACAAGTTTGTCAAGTCACATTTGGAAATAAATTCTGCCATAAAAATCCGATCTTATATTCATCGATTTACCCTATTTCCTCATTAATGTCATAAATTTTGGCGGTTTTAAAATCTCAGTTGGTGCATGGAGGAAAAAGGCTACCTTGTAAATCGTGCAGACATCAAAGCGCGGGATACTCATTGATTTTTCTTAATTAATCCAGTTTATTAACGTTAATCAATATTTCGGTACTCGTTATATCGGGGATTCTGTTTTAATGCTTTGAATTTCTAACATCCGAGACTGTGAAGATCGATTTGGTTAATAAAAAGGTAATCGTGATTTGGGGCTTGATTAATTTTATAATTATTACATTCGCCATATCGCGGCTCGGAGCTTCGAAGATAAGTTTCTGGGAGATTTACATGCCGAGATGCGAAACCGCGAGATCGCGATAACATGACTTCATTAAAAGGAAAGATAATCTTGGATTAAGTGATTAATTAATCATGTTATAACTACATCATGATTTCGCGAGTTGGGATTTAGATGACGTAACTTTCGAAAAAGATAACGCCGAGTGGCGAAACGTCGAGAGAAACGTTTACCACGGTTAGCTTTTTCCTTAAATTCTTGACCTGGGTTAATCAAAAAAGGACCTCATGTTCTCGGCTATCGGGGCTATGACAATAAAATTTTGGGTTTGGCGAACGCCGAGGCGCGAAACCCTGACGACACTTAATCATGGGTTAGGGAAAACTTTACCCTCGTTACTGTCTTGAGTGAAAAATTAAAATGATTTCATTGTTTCGTGGCTCAGGACAGGTGAACTACATTACTTATAGTATCCAACCTATGAGATCCCGAAGTAGAACAAAAGAGGAAGCATTTTTACAAAAGGTAGGACTCGTTTCGAGAGGAAAAAATGAAAAACATCTTTAGATTTCAAGCATTAAGAATGAAATTTGTGATGAGCTAGAAAAACAAGGGCGGCTCCAACATAGGCTCCAACTAGGGATCCCGCCTTCCTGTGAGGCGGGAAGAACAGTAGACCACATGCCAATATTGGGTAAATGGAGTCAAAATCTCAATCAGGCAGAAAGGTTCCCGAGAATAGTATATCGAAGGGGGAAAGAGACTTCGTTCTTTACCTTGAAAAGCTTTTCCAAAATCAGATACTCTTTTTAAACATAGCTGTAGTCCCTTTCACAATTTTCCCTTTCCCGCTACTAAATTCAGGTATGTTTTAAGACAATTGAAACAGTCCTAGGAGACCCAACAGATCTTGTGGCTATAGGCTTGCATCAAAAGAATAAGATATATGTTTTTTATTGGGGAGTCCCGTCTGAATTTGGGATGTGGATCCGGTTTTAAAAACATTGGTTACCAGAGTAGAGTGATATTCATGTATAACATCCTTACAGATATCTCAGACATTGCTTCACTGCCAGCGAGCCTATTCAGTACCCCGGTGAAGTTATCTGGCCCCTTTTACTGAATTTCCTTTCACCACTTCGGAATATATTTATGCATTTAAATGCTGAGACAAGGGCAATCATTTTTGAATTTCCTTTCATCGTCTCTTGGACTAGGTGGGGGCAATCATTTCTGAATTTCCTTTCACCACCTGTCTTATAATTTACTTTTTAGAGCGCGAAGATGGGGGCAATCAGTTTGTATCAAGGATGATATCTGTGTAATATTTTGCATTATAGGTCTGTCAACTCACTTTGATTACTCGGTACCAACCTTCCCTTGATCTTCACAACATCTTCGTCCTTAGGGAGAAAAAGGAAAATAACTTTTTAAGGGAATTCCGTTTGAGCAAGCTTCAATCCTCCGATGCTGTTGAAAAACCTAGGAAAGTTAGGATCACTCTAAACGTTCCTTCACTTAGCAGGGGATTGAGTAGATGTGAAGACCCGCTTTCTTTCCACAATCTGTTTTGAAACTCACGAGGTTGAAATTAAATTTTTTTATCCCTTCGTATATGAAATGAAAAGATGATGAATTTTTGAAAGTTAAACCCAAAGATAGAAAGGTTGCCAGGTAGTGATTTATTGGCTGAAAATACGGAGGTTAAACAATTCAAAACTGACTCTTGTAGATAATTCGGGGATAATTTGCTTTGACTGACTGTTTTTAGATTGGGTGAATTGTTGAAATTGTTTTAATTTTTTCAAAGATTATCAAACCAAGGAACAACTCTGTTATCTGTCAGTTCAGCTGATATTGTAGTTTGAATGGTGTTACCTCAGTTTTCTTTAACATTCCTTTATAACATGTCTTTTGAGAAATCTCATCTTTACCTTTTCATTTTACTTTCTTTGCACAATATGAAATTACTTTAGGTATCACCTGTTTATGCCGATTTATTTCTGACACCGACTTTCAGTTTACTCCTCCTGCTTGTTTTCATATGCAGCTGGAATCCTGCAAAAGACAAATACGACTATTATCCGAAATGTGTCGAAAACTTATGAACAAAAGAAAAACAGAAAATAAAAAAAGCAATGTTTAAATGAAAATACATATATGTACACAAACTATATATAAATAATTTTTTATTTTTTTTTGTATCTGGCGACTGTTACATCATGTAATGCTTTAGATACCACCCATTGACATGGATGTTGAGGACTTCTCCGTCTATATTTTCCAGTAGGAAATAATTTTTTCCTTCTGGAGCCGAGACCATGAATGGTCCATACCAGAGGTGGTCAAATTTACCATGATTTGCGGCTTCTTCCTTTCTTGCATCCCATCTTAGGACTAAATCACCTGGGAGGAATTCCCTGTCCTTTGCCTTGCAATCGAACAATGCTTTCATATCATCTTGGTACTTCTGCATCTTTTCATCAACTTCAACTCTATGTTGTTGAACCTCAATCAGCTCATTAATTCTCCTGGTTACATGATTGGGTTCTTCATTTTGATCCTGCCATAACTTCATCACTGGTAGCGCTAGGTTTATAGGTAGAACAAAATCTATCCCATAGACCATTTGAAACGAAGAAATGCCAATAGACCTTTTAGTGATGATGCGGTTTGCCCATAATGCATATTTTAAGTGCACATGCCAAGACCTTTTATTTTCATCCAATACTTTCTTGATTATGTTTACCAGGCTCTTGTTAGATGATTCGGCCAATCCGTTCCCCTGGGGGTAATATGCTGTGGAATGGCCAAGAATGATGTTACACCTCTGACAGAAGCTGATCATAGCCATAGATTTAAAGGCCTGGGCATTGTCGGTAACTATCTTTCGGGGACAACCGAATCTTGACAAAATATTGTCTTCCAAGAAATCGATTACCATCGAGTCTGTTGCCCTTTTGGTTGGAACAGCTTCCACCCACTTAGTAAAATAATCTGTAGCTGTTAAGATCCACTTATGTTGAGCACTGGAATGGGGATTAATTTTGCCTATGAAGTCTAGACCCCATTGCTGAAATGGGGCTTCAGCTTTGACTGGAACTAGAGGTAGTGCCGAGAGCTTCTGTTTACCTACGAATAGTTGACAAGGGTTGCAGGCACACACTTTGGAATTGACGTCCGAAAAGAGTTTCGGCTAGTAGTACCAGGCTCTCAATATCTTGTAGGCTGTAGCTCTCCATGCATGATGCCCCCCACAGACTCCCTCATGAAATTCGTTTATAACCCGCTGAGTTTATGATTCGACTAAACAGACTACTAGGAAACCGAGTGGATCTTTCCAATATAGCTGACTTTCGGCTATACAATATTTAACTGCATGGAGTTTTAAAGTTCTTTCTTTGGACGGTGATAGTTCATTTGGGCATTTTAGAGTTAGCAGGTATGACACTATGTCTCTGTACCAGCCCGATGATAAGAACTTCTCTTCGATCTTGTTTGGACTTGTTTCTTCATCTAGCTCATTTAGGTCCGTGTCTTCGTCGCCTTCCTATAGGCAATTGATATCAAGGGCTCTGAAATTTGACTCAACTAAGAGTTTGGCCAGGCCTTGCCCTTTTATCAATTTGGTCGGTTTAACTACCAGATCGAATTCTTGGATTTTAACGAACCATCGCCCTCTTTTTCCGTCACTATCTGGCTGTACCAATATATCTTTCACAGAATTGGTAGGCACATACATGATTATCTTTGAATGTAGTACATAAGTTCTGAATGCCTTTAGTGCTTTTACCATTGCGTATGCCTGTTTTTCTATTATGTCATACTTCAGTTCTGCGTCTCTAAGGCTCTTGCTAAAAAACGCGATCGGTTGTTCAAATCCTTCTTCATTCTTTTGTAGGAGCACTACGACGTTAGTATGTTCAGAGGCAAATGAGAAGATGAGAAAATCCTTCAGATAGTCTGGGCTTGCTAACACAGGTGCCTCGCTTATGAATTTTTTAACATGCACGAATGATGCTCTAGCCTCGGTTGTCCAATTTACCCCACTGTCCTTCTTCAACATCCCTGTGATCAATTTGCCAATCTCAGCGAAATTTGGGATAAACCTTCATAAAAAAATTATTCTTCCTAAGAAAGATTGAATCTCTTTTACATTTCTGGGAATATTTATAGTATCTATTGCTTCAATCCTCTTAGGATCGATCCTGATTCCATCCCTAGATATGATATGGCCCAAAAGATTACCTTCCCGCATAGCAAAATGTGATTTCTTTGGGTTCAAAGATAGACCAAACCTGCGGCATTTTTCGAAGGTCTGTTTGAGATGCATCAAGTGTTCTTCATCAGTTTTAGAGAAAAACGTCAAATCGTCAAGGTAAATGACTGCAAACTTGTCCCTTTCTCCTACAAAAATGATGTCCATAGCTCGCTGGAAAGTGGCCCCTGCATTCATCAAACCAAAAGGCATTTTGTCATACATGAACGTACCCCATGGTGTGGTGAAAACATTTTTTTCCTTGTCTTGTTCATTCATGGCGATTTGGTTATAACCAGAGAACCCATCTATCATAGACATTCGGTTTGCTCCAACAACTTTTTCTAACACATGGTCCATTTTAGGCAGTGGATAATTATCCTTGAGAGATGACTTATTTAAGTTTCGGAAATCCACACACAGTCTGATTTCCCCACTCTTTTTCCTGACCGGGACCAGGTTTCCCAGAGGTACTGAAGTATCACATTGAAATCAGATACAAACCCTCTATACCAGACAATATCCGACACTAGTAGGTATTTGAAGATGATGAATGAATTAATATCCGACACTAGTAGGTCGTAAATCATGCAGACATCAAAGCATGGGATACTCATTGATTTTTCTTAATTAATCCGGTTTACCAATGTTAATCAATATTTCAGTACTCGTTATATCGGGGATTCTGTTTTAACGCTTTGAATTTCTAACATCCGAGACTGCGAAGATCAATTTGGTTAATAAAAAGGTAATCGTGATTTGGGGCTTGATTAATTTTATAATTATTACATTCGCCATATCGCGGCTCGGAGCTTCGAAGATAAGTTTCTGGGAGATTTACATGCCGAGCTGCGAAACTGTGAGATCGCGATAACATGACTTCATTAAAAGGGAATATAATCTTGGATTAAGTGATTAATTAATCACGTTATAACTACATCGTGATTTCGCGAGTCGGAGTTTAGACGGCGTAACTTTCGAAAAAGATAACGCTGAGAGAAACTTTTACCACGGTTAGCTTTTTCCTTAAATTCTTGACCTGGGTTAATCAAAAAAGGACCTCGTGTTCTCTGTAATCGAGGCTATGACAATAAAATTTTGGGTTTGGCGAACACCGAGGTGCGAAACCCCAATGACGCTTAATCATGGGTTAGGGAAAACTTTACCCTTGTTACTTTCTTGAGTGAAAAATTAAAACGATTTCGTTGTTTCGTGGCTCGGGACGGGTGAACTACATGACTTATAGTCTCCGACCTACGAGATCCTGAAGTAGAAAAAAAGAGGAAGCATTTTTACGAAAGGTAGGACTCGTTTCGAGAGTATAACAATCATCACTGCTCGCATGATAAAGTTTCAGAGATCTTTCTATCTCAGAGGAAAAAATGAAAACCATCTTTAGATTTCAAGCATTAAGAATGAAATTTGTGACGAGCTAGAAAAACAAGGGTGGCTCCAACACATGGAATGGCCTACCCCAAAGGATGTTTCGGACATCAGATCCTTTATGGGATTAGCAGGATACTATAGGAGATTTATAAAAGGATTCTCCAAGATTGGTTGTCCAATCACTACCCTCCAGAAGAAGGGGACAAAATTCCCGTGGACACAGAAATGTGAAGAAATATTTCAAACCCTGAAACATCTACTGACCCATGCACCCGTGCTGAAGATCGTCGATCCAGAAGCTGACTTCCTCGTGTGCATAGATTCCTGTAAGGAAGGGCTTGGAGGAGTCCTTATGCAAGAAGGAAGTGTGATCTGCTATGAATCCTGAAAATTGAATTAGCATGAAGTCAACTATGTGACCCATGATCTAGAGTTGGCTGTCATAGTGCATGCCTTGAAAATGTGGAGGCATTACCTCCTAGGAAGAAAATTTGTAGTTATGATAGATCACTGTGGATTGCGATACCTGTTTGATCAACCAAAGCTCAATGCTAGACAATCTAGGTGGATGGACTTCCTTAGTGAGTTTGATTTCAAAATCAAACACATTAAAGGAAAGGAAAATAGGGTGGTCGATGCCCTTAGTAGAAGTATGAAAACAATTCACTTGGCAGTGATGAGCACCTGCGAGACAGATGTCAAGGAAAGAATAAAAAATGCACAAGAAACAGATCCCTTCGTCCAGACCGTGACCATGTTCCTACAACAAGAAACCACCGAAGTAAAATATGAAGGCTACCAGATGACCGAAGGAGGCCTGCTCACTTACATAAGCATATTTTATATTCCAGATTGTGACGAGTTGAAGAGGTTCATACTAGAGGAACTACATAAAAGACCCTATTATGGTCATCCAGGATACCATAAGATGATCACGGCCACCAAGAAACAATTCTATTGGCCTGGAATGAAGAAAAACGTAGCCGAGTACTTGGCCAAATGCATAGAGTGCCAACAGGTTAAAGCAGAACATCGACACCCAGAAGGATTATTACAACCTCTACCAATCCCATAATGGAAATGGGAAACCATCTCCATGGATTTCATCACCGTATTTACAACATCGACCAAATAGAACGATGCCATTATGGTAGTGGTGGATAAATTGATCAAGTCTGCTCATTTCATCCCTGCCAAATCCACTTGTAAAGCAATCGATATCGCCGAGGTATTCATGAAGGAGATATTCAGACTGCATGGTATGCCGAAAGAGATTGTGTCTGACAGAGACACAAAATTTACTTCTAACTTTTGGAAATCACCGATGGCTGGCTTAGAGACCAAATTGCTATTTAGCACCACCTATCACCCTCAAACCGATGGACAGATAGAAAGAGTGAACCAAGTACTTGAAGACATGCTAATAATGCATGTAGTGCATTGACCCAAGAAGTGGGAAGACTACCTGCTACTGGTAGAATTCACCTACAACAACAGCTACCAAGCATCCTTAAAGATGAGTCCCTTCGAAGTCCTCTATGGTAGACTATGTAACACTCCAGTCAGCTGGAGTAATCTTGTAAATAGAATTTCTTTTGGGCCTGACATGTTGAAAGAAATGGAACAGCAGGTGACTCAGATAAAACAAAACCTGAAGGTCACTCAGAACTGATAGAAAAGTTATGCTGACCAAAAGAGAACTCCAAGAGAGTTCAAAATGGGAGACCATGTATATCTCAGAGTTAGACCCAAGAAGAGTTCTCTAAAAATGGGAGCTTGTGCCAAGTTGGCACCTCAGTATTGTGGACCCTTTGAGGTTCTAGATAGAGTGGGACCTGTAGCCTATAGGCTAGCACTTCCTCCCACAGTCAAATCACATAATGTTTTCCATGTCTCATTATTGAAGAAATATGTACATGATGCTAACCATATAATTGATTGGTCTATGATTCAGGTGGAACCGGAGGGAGAATTTCTACCAGAACCTCAATGCATACTGGACAGAAAGGAAACCCCACTTCAGAACCAAACCATTGCACAGGTCAAGGTGCAGTGGAAACATGTTGGCCAAGATGAGGCTACATGGGAAATGGAGGATGCCACAAAACGAGCATATCTGATTTTGTTTACACCTGTACATGCATGTCAAGTTGATATATAGAACATCGAGGACGATTTTCCTTTAAGGGGGAGGGAATTGTAACACCCTGTTTCCCCCAGTATATAAAAATAACTATACTGGCCAAGTATTGTGGCAAACTCAGAAATGTGAATGTGTGATGCGAATGGACCTTGTGAAAAAGGTCAATGGATGTGAATAATATTATGAATATATATTGTAGGACTACTGAGAGGGGATGTGATGAAAAAGAGACCACGATGGCTGGAGAAAGGTGGTGGAAGGCACTTGGAAAGGTGGCGTTAACTTCCACTGAAATCGATACCGTATTTGGACTTCACTGGCCGGGAGTACCAAGAGCGGCTCACTAGCCCCGAATTAAATGACTCACCAGGTTGGTAGGTAAATGGATCCTCATGAGTAATGAGGGATGGGGGGTGAACTGCCCATCCGTAAAGTCCTCAGACCTGACCACTGCGAGGAAGATCGTGCCACACGCAACCTCACCGAAAGGAGAAAAGGCAGGAAGAGTGGGCGATCAAGGGGGGTAGATGCGAGGGGAAGAGAAGAAGGAAGAGAACTCTGGAAAAATACAAAGTGAGTGATAGCAGAGAAGAAGGAGAGTAACCTTCATTCTCAGTGACTGGAAAACAGAGACTCAGTCTCGCAGCATCGTGGTCTCAGCTCTGGGGTGGATAGTGGTAAATTCATTGGGGGTCACTGAGCCTACGGTTGGGTGGAAACGAGCTCCCCTCTCAGCAGTTGCAATCACACCTGGTGTTATTTATGATAAGTGTTTTATATATTGTATCTTAAAGTTTATATGCTGATATGTATGCTCATAGTCTGTGCAATTTATGAATGGTTTGAGTTTAATACTGTCTGTGTGGTGTTTTGATCAGAAATGGTGGTTGCATGCTTTTATTGGAAGGACCATGTATGGATTATGTTTATATATATATATATATACACACACATATTGAATTAATTTGAACTTCAAGTCTGCTTTTGGGAAAATCTATGCCCTTATTCGTCCCTAGGAATACCCGGAATAGATCTCTCCACAGAAATACCCTTCTTGGAAAGCTTACCAAGAACCCGGAAAAGGATTTGAAGGCGCAAGTCTTAGTAACCCTGTACGAGGAAGAATGATCCTCTTGAAATCCAAAAATGACAGCGTAGGGATAAGTATCGATCAACGGATGAGATCCTGTCGGAATATGTGCATTCATTCACGACCATTAGATTGGAGGAAGAAATGAGGGCATTAAATGCCTTAACCCTTTTCCTTTATCTTCGTGAGTAGAAAAGAAATCAGGATCGTAGATCCCCAAGATCCGTGGGAGTATCTGGACCATTGATTTTTCCACGTCTAGGGAGCAACGGGAGAGTGCACAGCATGGGCTAGATATAAACCGTCAGATCTTAGTTAGAAAACTCGACAGTCGTTGGATCTGTTAGGAGATGCATGAGGGCTAAGCCCTCATGAACAGAGGCGAAAGTCCCAAAAGAGGAGTTGATATCGGGGCTTCGGACTTCAGGATTTCAAAAGTCTTGATGATGATAGGTCTTGAAACTTCATAATGAAAGTCTCAAAATAGATCTGAGCCATCCATCCAGGAGGAGGCCATGTGTCACGAGATCACCCATCTCAAGATCTCGGACTTTGGGATTTTGGAGGTCTCGTTGACAAGAGATCGGGACACTCCATGGTGGAAGTCCTGAAATAGATATGGATCATTTGATTAAGGGAGGCCATGTGTCGCGAGATCACCCATTTCGGGGATTCGGACATCGATAAACAAAAGAGGAAGGTGAGCATTTTGACCTCGCACTTGGTGAAGTCCCAAAACAATCTAGACCGTCCATCCGTGGAGGACACATGGCGGAGATCAAGAGTCCATCGGTATTTCGGATACTGGGGATTCGAATTGATAGAGGATTTGTGTCACTGGGGGTCGTAAGTCTCGAAATCGTGAAACAACGAGGACCTTCCATCTGAGGGAGGACACGTGGCAACAATCCAGGATTTCGGGAGAGTCCCGAAAGGAAGAGTCCATCGGGATTTCGCAAATTGGGAATTTGGGAGTCTCGTTGACAAGAGGTCGGGCTCTTGTATTCATAAATCCAGAAAGAAATAGGATGGAGGTATTATGAGGAATGGTCACTTGGATCAGGGCATAGCCAGGAGGGCTAATGTGGCAAAGGCCATTTCGGGAAATCGGAAATCGGGAATTCGAGAGCCCCGTTGAGAAGAGGTCGGGCTCTCGTATTGATAAGTCCCGAAGGGAATAAGACTACGGTCTTATGAGAAGTGGTCATATGGACCAAGGCATACCCCAGGGGGCTAATTACTGATGGAAGCCTCTTCAGCATTTCGACATTTTGGGGTTTGCAGAGTCGAAAGACTCGACTCGCTTATACCGCTGAGTCGTGAAATGTGAAAAGGTGCCTAGTTGTTTGGCCTATGATCATGATCAATGATCACACGGAGGTGGGAAAAAGGGAAGATCTAGCCTATGCTAAGCCCCATAGGATTTCGGGGAGTCTGTCCCTCGAGAAAAGGCGAAAAAAATTATTATGCCATAGTGGGTGTGTGACAGTAGGGAAAAACCAAGGAAAGACAAATCGATGTCGATCCCCATTGGAGTCGCCAATTTTTTTATTGGATAAATCAGTGAATGTAGACATAAACTAATCTTCATAGATTCACCTGGATCTAGAACAAAACAAGATGGGAGATGACATTTTCCCTAAGTTACAATCATTGAATTTACTACCAAAGAAGGAATAAATGAAATACCTTTGAATATATATTCCTTATTTCTTTGTTGTCCCTGATTCACTCCGGTTCTCTTGTGAAATGATATATGCATTGACACAAACTAACCAAAGTGAAAGAAACAATAGTATATTCAATGAAAACCTAGACACGTGATCAAGGAGTCATGTAATAAAATGAGAATGATTTTATGGGAAAGAAGCATGCCACCGAATTATATTAAGTAAAAGTGGAAGATACAACCAAAATGCCTTAATGTTGCAAGTTCCCTTTCAGTGGTCCTTTGTTCCAACACACACATACACTTGCTCTGAAATTTAAATGAAGATGATCCACAAAATCATGATGGACAAATGAAGACCTCAAGCATCAATTGAAACCAGATTCTTCACACGGTCTTCAACCTATTCTTTCATCAATTCCTTTCTTAGTATTGCTTAACCTTTTCCATGAGAAACCCATCATTATATAGGAGAAGGTTAAGTGGTTAAAGGGATGAGGATGATCCCACAAAATTAGAGAAGCCAGTAGGATCTCAACCATACGGATGCCACCTCACATTCTAGAAGATTCCCCTTCTAGAAACTTCATGAACTTCTTCCCTTTTTTATCTTTCAAACGCCATCGTACCCTGCCTATATAGTAGCCTGCAAAAACCCTACGATCCAGATATAGAGCAGCCTACATAAATCAAGTATTTTCGCACTATGTACTACATGCAACTTGCGTCGTCCTTATAAAAATCAGTCTTGTAGAGGAAGAAGCCAATTATCTTTATCATGCAAAATATACTTTCTAGAGCCTGAACACATGCTTGTAGATTCATCATCAGGGTGACCAAAATAATGTGTAACATGAGGTGGCAGTTGAGACCTCGTCTCACCCCATAAATGGAAAACATGCAGAGAGTGGCCATAAAGGCAGACTATGAATCCAAAGCTTCCTTATGGACAAATTTTCCTGTAAAGCACATAACTGCGCCTGGGTCACATATGACATGAGGAGGCCTGCACAATATGAAAAAGCAGGCATCGAATGGAAATGTTAATGCAATGGTCCGATCACACTCCTGGTGGTTGCATCATTTTTAGTATATATAGGAAGTTTTGATATTTTGTTAAGGTTGATGGTTGAGCTATGCTCCCGTATTGTAAAGCTTTAATGAAGCTCTGGTTCTCTGATTATGTAATGGGATTTGAGATTTCTTATTCAATATAAGTTAGCCTTATTTTCCATCTCTTTTGCCTTCGATACTGAATGGATCGAGCATGGATGATCCAGTCAAGTTGTTGTAACTGTATTGTGATGTATTTTTTATTTCAGTCTGGTTATAACTTCATTCAATTTCTTAAAACTTTGAATCGAAGAGGATCTTGTTTTCTAAGTTTTTCCTCTTTGGGATGCTGGAAGACTAGATGTTCATATCAGACCTTTACATTCTCCTTACCATTCTTCCTCCTACTCATCTATACTACACCTTACTGACTGAAGTTGAGTCAATACCTCATCTGCCTGTGCATACCAGTCCAGTTTTCTGATTTAAAGCGATATCATCTTGAGTATGCACCCATGTGACCCCCCTTAAATTTATTCATTGTGAGACACAAACTGATGGGCACTGGGCTTACCTCCCTTGCAATCAGGAGGTGACTTCTAGTTCTAACATTCAAGGTGTCGTTGTCAGGGAACGAATTGAATACATTTCCATGGGTAAGAACGACAACGAGCTATTGATTCTAAAGGTGCATCAGACATCAATAGAAACTCCTGGAGTTTCAAGAAATTTAAATTTTGGGAGTTTTCCTGTCGATTTCTCCCCCCTATTCTTGGTTTGGAAGGAGAGAGCTTTGACACCCCTTTCTCCCCCAAGGTTTTGAAGTGGAAGGAGAGATTTTTGACCTTAGAATACTTTCCTAATCTAGACTTTACCTCTCCTCCTCCTATTAGAGTTGTTGCAGTTATAGAAGGGGAAACCTCTATTACCTCTATCCCCCCATATTTGTCTCCTGACACTCAACCTTTTCCTTTTTCTCCCATAATCACAACACCAATCTCACCTGTCCAAACTCCATCTCCTCCTGTTCACACTCCAATGGCAGGAGTAAATCCCCCCAGAACTAGAATGGAAGCTATAATAGTTGCTAAGTATGCCCCTCTAGTTTTTCCTCAACCTCTGAATGCCCTCCCAGTGGATGCTTACCTTAATAAGTTACCTAAGTTTACGAGTTAGGGAGACATTACTGCAGAAGCACACCTTGAATACTTTTATAGTTTTACAGATAATTATGCCATAAAGAACGAATATGTATGGATGAGGATTTTTGTTCATATCCTTGATGGTGAAGCTAGGAAGTGGTTTAGGGCCTTGCCTCCTGGATATATTGACAGGATTGAAGCCTTAGATGAAGCCTTCTTAAAGGATTGGGGAGACAAAAAGGATCTCCTGTACTATATTACAGAGTTTGGATCTCTGAAGAAGGAGGAAGGGGAATCTGTTTCTGACTTCTCCAAGAGGTTTAATAAAATTTAAAATAAAATCCCTACTGAATTCAAGCCTACAGAAACCTCTTCAAAGATTACTTATGCTTGTGCTTTTGATCCTGATTTTTTTTTCCTGTTAAGAGAAAGAAGATTAAGAGAAAGAAGAGATACTTCCTTAGCTCATATGCAAGATGCAACACTTGAAGTAGAGTCCAATATATTTGCAATTGATAAGATTAGGAGCAAGGATGACAGAGATAGAATAAGAGGGAGGTATGAAGCTTCAACCTATGGTTCCTATGTTGTCCATCCTCAAGTTGATGAACTTACCAAATTATTAAAATCTATGTCTGTTGAGATGGAGAAATTAAAGATTGAAGGAAGACAAAACTATAGAAATTCACAAAATGCTGATAACAAAGGTAACTTCAGGAGATCTAACAATGCTCCTCAAATTCTTCCAAGAGAGTAGAGAAACATGGATAGAAATGATCAAAGAATCTAGACCCCTCTCCAAGATAATCTTGTTACTGATGATGAAGGGGAGGAAGAAGACCTTGATCCCAAAATCCACTATCTTGGAGACACCTCCTCCTTTCCTCATTTGACTCAATATGCATACAAGGAGTCTCTCATGGATAACCAACTTAATGAGTTGAGAAAGGGAGACAAGGCCAACAACATCCCAAAAATATATAACCTCAGGTCCAAGAAGAAAGAAGGAAAGCCTGATGTTCCTGAGTAGCCTACCAGAGCAGAGAATCCTGCTAAATATGTAGAAGACAACAACAGAGGTAAGAAAGCACAAGCCCCCTCTCCAGTGGTCAAAGTTCTTGTTCCAGAAGTGAAAGAAATTATGAAACTCCCTTACTCTTTTAATTTTGACTATGAAATGAAAAAAATTAGAATCCTTGTACCCCTTTCTGAACTGGTCAAGAATGAATATTTCAAAAGGAGCCTCTCTAAACTATTGCAGTCTGAACCTATGTCTTATTCCATAGACTCAGTCAATTTGAAAGATGAAAAGCCAACAATTATATTAGGTCCTTTAGTAGAAGACAAAGATGATTCATCTCATCCCTTATATACATCAATGAACATATATGATAAGGTCCTGCACAACTGTCTAATGGATTCGAGGGCATCCCATAATCTCATGCTCAAGAATTTCATGGATGAACTCGGGTTAGAAATCACAAAATCTTACCATGAATTGTATTATTTTGACTCTAGGAAAGTGAAATGTCTTGGGGTCATCAAGGATCTGGTTGTGACCTTGTTCCAGTTTCCCATGAAGACTGTGTTCATGGATATCATAGTGGCTGATGTTCCCCCAAGTTTGGCATGTTATTGTCAAGATCCTGGATAAAACAAATTGGGGGAACCTTGCAGATGGAACTCACATATGCTACTATTCCTGTGTTTGGGGGGGAGCATAGAAGGATTTACAGGGAAGTGCAATTGTCCTATATTATTAGTGATGAAGAAAACCCCACCAAACATCCTATTTTTTCACTTGACACTGATCTGGGATCCAGTTTGTTGCAGCTCACTGATGCCCCTGAGCCTCTTCTCGAAATTAGAAAGCAACCAATTATTTTTAGTGAAAATTCCCATCCTACCAGCTCTATTTGGAAAATGTTCTTCGATGGAGCTTCTTCTAGAGAAGGTGTTGGTGTTGGAGTAGTCTTTGTTTCACCTTCTCAATAGATTGTATCTCTATCCTACAAACTAGAATTTTAAACTACCAATAATGTGGAAAAATATGAAGCTCTTGTGTTGTGTTTGAGGACTGCAAAGGAAATGGGGGTTGAAGAGATTAGAGTGTTTGGGGATGCTGATTTGATTGTTAATAAGATCAGAAACCTCTATTAGGCTAAGAATCCTAGGTTGAGATCTTACATAATTAAAGTGTGGGACTTAATTGACAATTTTTTCTTAGCTTTTAACATTTCGTTCATTCCAAGAGAGGAGAATACAATGGCTGATTCTTTGGTTGTTTCAGAAAGCAATTTCAAATTTCCTTTGCCACCTAAGCTCAAGTATGATATAGAAGTAAAATATAGACCCTCCATACCTGACAATGTCAAGCATTTTAAGGTCTCTGAGGATGACCTTGATATCAAAATATTCCTTGAGACTGTTGATGAGTTTTCTGCATTGCATATAGATCAAGATCATGACTGTATAGGAAATCTTTATGCTGGTGTTTATATGAGAAAAATCACTAATCATCATATTTTTCAGTTGCCTAGAAATCACATTCCAAAAGGACTAGTTCCTTTGGAAATATTAATTGACATAAATGATGTGGCAGTGAAAGTTAAAGGTTCCACTAATGATTTTGAGGTGACATAATGCAACATTGGTACAGAGGAAGATCCAAAATTTGTCAAGTTGTCAAGCAGTCTGTCAAGGGAACAAAGGGCCGAATATGCTAAGCTATTAAAGGATTTTGCTGATGTGTTTTCCTAGACTTATGAGTATCTCAGAACATATGACACAAGCATCATTGAGAACAAGATCCCACTACAGGAAGAGGCCAAACCATTTATGCAGAAACTAAGACAGATCAACCCCATGTTGCTGCCTATCATGGAAAAAGAGGTAAAGAAGATTTTGGATGCCCAAATTATCATTCCTTTGAGGTATTCTGAATGGGTGGCCAACTTGGTCCCAGTGAGAAAGAAGAATGGAAAAATCAGACTTTGTGTCGATTTCAGGAACCTAAATAGAAGCTCCAATAAAGATAATTACATGTTGCCAAAAATTGAGCACATATTGCAGAGGGTGACAGGTGCATCCAGGATGTCCATGATTGATGGATTTTTTGGCTACAATGTGATTTTTGTCTTACCTGAGGACAAAGAGAAGACACCATTCACCACTCCATGAGGTACATTCATGTATGCCAATATTCCCTTTGGATTGATGAACGCAGGAGAAACTTTCTAACGAGCTATGGACATCACCTTTATTGGGGAAAAGGATAAATTTGTAGTCATTTATTTGGATGACATTACAGTTTTCTCCAGGACTGATGAAGAACATTGTCCTGATCTGAGAAAGGTCTTCCCAAAATGCAGAAAATTTGGTCTCTCCCTAAATCCCAAGAAGTCATTGTTTTCTATGAAGGAGGGAAAATTACTAGGGCACATAGTATAATATGATGGAGTAAAAATTGATCCCAGAGGGGTGGAATCCATCCAAACCTTATCACTCCCTAGATCCAAGAAATAAGTCCAGTCTTTCTTGGGGAAGATTAATTTTCTAAGAAGGTTTGTTTCTAATTTTGCTAAACTGGTGAAGGATACTACAATCATGTTGAGGAAAGGAAGTGAAATCAAATGGACTATTGAATATCATATTTCCTTCGATCAAATAAAGAAGGTCGTGACCGAAGCACCTATTCTCATCAGTCCTAATTACTCCAAAGATTTTATGATTTTCGCATTTTCTTCATTTGACACAGTGGAAGCGGTTTTGTTGCAAAACAATGATGAAGGGTTTGAACAACCCATTTCCTTTTTCAGTAGGGCATTGAGAGATGCAGAGATGAAATATGAAATCATGGAAAATCAGGCCTATGCTCTGGTTAAATCCCTCAAATCCTTCAGGGTTTATGTTTTTCATTCAAAGCATTACATATGTCCCTTCAACTTCTGTGAAGGAGATTCTCATTCAACCTGACATAGATGGGATAAGGAGCAAGTGGATTGCTAAAATACTTGAATTTGACTTGGAGATAAGGCCCACCAAATTGGTTAATGGTCAAGGTTTAGCCAAGCTACTGGCTAAATCTAATTGCAAATCCTTGGGGCTGAGTTTTATCAACACTTGCTCAAAAAATCAGCAGACTGAGTTGTCTGATACAAGTTCTCAAGTCATCCCTCCAAAAGAATAATGTTCTTGGTATAGAGACATAATTTTATTTCTACAGAAGTTGCAGCCTCCTGATGGCATGGGAAAAAACAATGTAAGAGCTTTAAAGCTCAAATCAATTAAATATTTCCTCATTGATCAAATTTTATATTGGAAATATCCTCTAGGAGTGTTGTTGAGATGTTTAGACCCACAGGAAGCCAAAAATATCATGTCTTATTTTCATGACAGTTTGTGTGGGGGACATCACTTCTGGAGAACCACAACCTACTGTTGAGGAGAAGATATGAATTGATATTACTCAAGAATTTTCGTACTTTACTTGGCTAAAGTAAAGTAGATGGGAATATCATCCTATGTTTATAGACAACAAAAATATATATCCTAACTCACAAGTATTAATTACAAGTGCTTAGGCTGGTTTTTTATCAACAAAAAGCTTGCTGGAAATTCACTTTTTATGTATTTTTATGAAAATATCAGTTGCTGAAATAAATGTAAGAACATAAGTAAAGACAACAAGATCATAATCAATATAGATGAGACATAAAGCAATCCCTTATTTCATTCCAATTCACCAAAGAGTCACAGTCTTTACAAAACTTCACACAAAAATATTGGATCAAATTCAAACTTAGAAATCCCCGATGGAACATACAAAAGGACCTTTGAAAAAAAACCAAAACTGAACTCTAAAAGCTGGATCATCTTGCCACAGATTGCTGCCCACTCGACTCTGCACAATAGCCTTTATCAGTCATGAAAGTTAATTCACAAACAAACAATTCTACACAGACTATCAAAGATAGATCAACACCTCTGAAGAACAAGTGTTTGAATGATTTGATTCAGCCTTGAATAGTGTTGTCTACAATAAGAACCTGCTATCACAAAAGAGAATTAGGCTATGATCAATATATGAATGAATGAAAACTGAACAATCTCAACATAAACTCAAATAGAAAACCTTAGCATGCTTTGTGCTTCTCTCCTCCTTTGTTCCTCCCATTAGTTCATCTTTTAACAATTTAGAATTGGTTAGAGTAGTTGAACTAACTTATTAGTTAAGATAACATAAGGCCTTAACTAACTTTAGTTAAGGAGGGGGGGAAAAGTAATAATCGTAATAGGGTCATAATTAAATAATAACTAATAGGTGGGAACCTCTTGTGACTCCCCTAGTGCTAACAATCATCACATCATAACATAATCCATTATCATCACATCATAACATAATCCATTTGTTAAGAAAACACACCCCTTGTGTCTCCCTTCAAAACATATTTTCCTTTGACAATTTTAGCTCATAAAAATTGAAAATAATTCAGACTAATACTCATATATCCAAAATAAGACCTATTGTCCAAAATGAAACATGTTGTCCAAAATAAGACATGCTGTCCAAATTCCATGGAGATCACTGTCATAAAACAATAAATGACATAAAAATTAAAACCCATATTTTCCAGTATGTGAAGCAACCCTTCCTTGGTTGTTGTTGTCACCTCTTGATTTCCCTGAAAATGCCTTGAGCTGGGTAGATACTTTAGGCTTTATCTCACTAATCACATGGGAACAATCATCCTTCAGATGCATTCGTGAAGACATAGATTTGTCAGTGTAATGAACCCCTCGACCAACCTGAGGCCGGGGTATGCCACTCTAGAGAAACCACTCATGCTCTGACGCCAGTTGCTAACATTCCCAGCCAAGAGGCTGGGACATGCTACTCTAGGGAACATCTTTCGTTCCCTTACTGTGGAACATACAGTAGCATACCCAGTGGTCAACTAAGCAATGCCACCTAAATTTACTCTTTAGACTGCATGCAACTAAAACATATACATACAACACGCTTGCGAAAGATTTACTTCTAAACATAAACAAACCATTACTTTCTGTGACATACGAATTTTATATTAAAATAACAATGATTACCGATATGCCTCATTTACAGGAAATTACCCATAAGCACACAAACAACATATAGTCACATATATGATAAAATCGTAACATGGGTATGTAAAGAACAAAACAACATATCCATATATCATACAATTGGTACTTATCTTAGAAAGACTGTCACAAAATTCTTACAGACTTTCCACGAACCTCCCAACCATAGACTACACTATTCATCACTCTCAACAGTGAATCACCCCCGAGCTGGGACTGATCTCCACCCAGGGTAAGGGATTCCTATCCAGGCTAAGGCTCATGGACAATAGGAAAGACTCTGTCTCAGGTGCTCACTCAACTAACAGCCTAGAACCTCTCATTCCCCACATGCCTGTCCCACCCAAGGAAGTGTGCCCCTTCTCTGCTCAACAGTCCCTTGGTTTCCCCACTTCCCTTCTAGGGCTTCAATAACAGGCCAGACCAGAAGTCTCAGAGCACTATAGTTGTAGTCTAGCACCAACGGAAATCAATCCACAACAATTCTCTCACCCAAAGAATTGCTCACGGGCCTGACAACCCGCTTTTTCAATCCCTCTCCAAGCTAACCAGGTATACCAACCAAAAGGGAAGGGGAAATAGGTTTTGGAAAGATGGAATGGTTGTCTCAAGGATAACAGAATGTATGAGTGAAAATGGTCATGGAGTCATTGACTGGATAACTGAGTGTGTTCTTGGAATCACTATGAACTCTCTGTCAAAATGATGAAGGTCAGCCTAGTGGTTTCCCCCTGTTTTCTGCTCATCAGGTCTCCCCCCCGAATCCCTCTCTGGGCTAAGTTTCCCCACGATATGAATGCATGTCCCCAACTTGACACTTGTCATATCAGAAGTT
Organism: Picea engelmannii; assembly: GCA_009831015.1. Classification (NCBI taxonomy): domain Eukaryota; kingdom Viridiplantae; phylum Streptophyta; class Pinopsida; order Pinales; family Pinaceae; genus Picea; species Picea engelmannii. The sequence goes on along the minus strand of ML789141.1, from coordinate 38,766 downwards.
ACTTTTTTCCACTTGTCCCCAACTTTAGAACTTAGGATAACTAATTATCCATACTTTATGTTTTAGGAAATATTAATATAATATTCCTTGACTTTTGCCTCTCCCTTACCCTAACTGGTGAAGTCCAGTCCCCTATCTCTTTTATCATGGTCGGTCTGCGCGTAGTGATGTATTTTATATTAATCATGAGTCTAGTACAAAGTAGGTCCATTGGCCCTTGACATCTAGGCACGCTGGCCTAATTCCAAGACATAAGCATTCCGACTTATAATACTAGCTCACCAGCCTATATCGTATATTATATACAAAAAAGTTCGCTAACATTTAATATCATGTGCACTTTGTTACTGCGCATTGTATCCTCTATTTTTAAGTTTGCGTGCACCTTAGTTACTTCACGTGGTATTCAGAATGTGCACATTACATCCCTTTACTGCGCAGTATATGCGCGCACCATGCAATGAAAGGTGTATTACAAAAATGATGTCTAAACAACTCACTAGCTTAAATATACTTGGATTATATTTACATTTGGGTTTGACCGAGGGATATTACAATCCCCTCCCCTTATTTATGCACTGTCCTTAGTGCATCATGTATCCATATACAACAAAATTTTCAAAATTATTCAAAAAGATGCGGGTACTCTACCCGCATTGCATCCTCATCCTCCCAAGTAGCATCTTCAAGTCCATACCAGGTCCATTGGACCTTTACAAGCCTTATGGCTTGATTCTGGAGTTGTTTTATTTTTCGATCGAGGATGTGCACCCGATGCACTTGGAAAGTTCCTTCTTGATCTACCTGAATAACATTCGAATCAATAACATGATTAGCATCGGGTATATATTTCTTTAGCAATGATACATGGAAGACATTATGAACAAACATAGATGCAGGCAATGCAATCATATAAGAAACATGACCAATCCTTTCTAGGATTTCAAATGGTCCACAAGATATGGCTGCTAACTTGGCACAGCTTCCCAACTTCAGGGAACTCCTATTAGCTTTCACTTTCAGGAAAACATGATCACCCACTTTGAATTCTCTATGGATTCTGTTTTTATCATCATAACTTTTCTGTCTGTCTTGGGCAGCTTTCAATTTCTGCATAATTTTTAACATTTGGTCCTCCATCTCCTTGAGCAACTCCGACCTGACTACTATTCTGTCAGCTGGATTATCCCATCTTACTGGAGTATTGCACCCTCTTCCGTAAAGTGCTTCAAATGGGATCATTTTCAATGATGCCTGATACCCATTTTTATAAGCGAATTCTATCAAGTGTAGGTAGTCTTCCCATTTTGATGGTTTGTCCATCACATACATTCTCAACATATCTTTTATCACCCTATTCACTCTTTCTGTTTGTCTATCAGACTTAGGATGATAAGTTGTACTAAAGTTCAGATTCATTCTGAATCCTTTGAAAAATCATTTCCAGAAATTTGAGGTGAATTTTAGATCTCTGTTAGACACAATTGTTTTAGGAATTCTGTGCAATCATGCCACTTCCTTCATGAAAATATCAGCAACATCTGTTGCTTTGTGAGTAGTTTTTAGTGGAATAAAATGGGAATTTTTTTTAAGCTTGTCCACCACTACCATAATCAAATCATGTAGCTTGCCTATTCTGGGCATTCCCGTAATAAAATCATTGTCACCACTTCCCACTTCCATTTAGGAATGGGAAAAGTTTGCAACAATCCTGTTGGGTGTCTATGCTCTGTTTTAACTTTCTGGCACTCCATACACCTAGCGATGTATTCTGCAATTTCTCTCTTCATACCTGGCCAAAATTATTGGCTCTTGACCGTTGTTATGGTTTTATGATATCCAGGGTGTCTTGCATAAGGAGCATTATGCATCTCATGAAAAATTATACGTTTCAAGTCCTAGACATTTGGTATGAAAATTATGTTCTTGTGCAACAATATTCCATCTACTCCCAAATTATAATTATCCATCCTCTGTGGTGTCTTACCTTGCTGTAGCATTGCTACCAATTCTCTGTACTGGAGATCTGTATTTGTAGCCTCCAGAATTTTTCTTTTAACATCAGTCTGATACATGCTGATGGATGTAGCATGAAGCTCATGCACCCTCCTACTGAGTGCATCAACCACTTTATTTTCTTTCCCTTTGATATGCCTTATATCAAAGTCATATTCGCTTAGAAATTCTAACCATATGCTTTGTCTAGCATTTAGATTTGGCTGATCAAATAAATATTTCAAACCATTGTGGTCTGTTCTTAGCTCAAACCTATTTCCCATGAGGTAGTGTCTCCATTTCCTTAGGGCATGCACTATGGTTTCCAACTCCAAATCATGAGTGGCATAGTTTCTTTCATGCTCCTTCAACTTCCTTGATTCATAACATATCAAAAATCCATTTTGACTAAGGACCCTACCCAGTCCTTCATTACATGCATTTGTGCATACAATGAAATCTTCATTTGGGTCTGTGATCCTTGGTATTGGAGCACTTGTCAATAATTGTTTCAAATGTTGGAAACTCCTTTCACAGTTCGTCGTCCACTGAAACTTCATACCTTTCCTTTGAAAGGAAGTGATTGGGTGTGCTATCTTCGAGAATCCTCCAATGAATCTCCTGTAGTAACATGGAAGTCCCATGAAAGATATAACCTCTGTCACATTATTTGGTGCTGACCATTCTCTAATGGATTCTACCTTCTCAGGGTCCACTGCTATCCCATCTTCTGAGATGATATGCCCCAAATAATGAATTTGTTTATGATAAATGAGCACTTTCTCAATTTTTCATACAACTGATGCTCCCTTAATACTTACAACACCATATTCAAATGATGTTCATGCTCTTCATCTAACTTGGAATATATAAGAATGTCATCCAAAAAGACAATGACAAACTTGTCCAAATAATCTCGGAAAACATCATTCATTAATCACATGAAAATAGATGGTGCATTTGACAATCCAAACGGTACTACCATGAACTCATAATGACCATACCTTGTCCTGAAGGCAGACTTGATAAAATATTCTTCTTTAATTCTTACCTGATGGTATCCTAATCTGAGATCTATCTTTGAAAATATCCTTGCATCCTTCAATTGGTCAAAGAGGTCATCAATCCTTGGTAGAGGATATTTGTTCTTAATGGTCACTTTATTCAATTGTTTGAAGTCAATGCACAATCTTAAAGTTCCATATTTATATTTCACAAACAAAACTGGGGCACCCCAAGGTGATACACTTGGGCCTATATACCCCTTCTTCAGAAGTTCTTCAAGCTGCATTTGCAACTCCTTCAATTCTGGTGTACTCATCCTGTAAGGAGTCTTTGATATTGGCGTTGTTCCAGGCATAAAATCTATAGAGAAATCAATGTCTCTCCTTGGGGGTAGTCCTAGTACTTCCTTGAATACATATTCAAACTCTTTCAGGACTACATAATTCTCCAAATTTGGTACCTTATCTTTAGGTGTCTCCTCCATATGATCTGCAAGTATTTGACATCCTCTTCTATAACATTTCTTCAGTTGTAATGCTGAAATTTCTCTAACGGTTACTACCCTGCGAATTCCCTGCACTTTCTTTTGGTTCCCTTATTCATCCAAGCAAGTGAATGCTTTGTTATGACAATCAAATAGAGCATGGTGTGGGTCCAACCAAACCATCCCAATTAAACAATCATAGGAACCTAAGGGTAAGATGTTCAAATCTACCCTGGTATTTAGTCCATTCATGTCTATGAGGAAGGACTTAACCATCTCATTAACTTTTCTTCTGGCTCCTATAGGCAGTTGCACCAACCAGGATTTCCCATGCTTGCTTCTTGGTAATTGCAAACTTTCCACCATCTTTGGGTCTATATAACTATGTCTAGCTCCCGAATCAATTAAAATAGCAAGAGTTTGGTTGTTGATCATACCTTCCACTTCAATCATGTGGGACTGATACTCTGCTTGCTTGTTGTCTAGGGCTGCATAAATACTTGGCACATTTCTTCCCATGTCCTTTACTATCTCATCTCATTGTACATTGTGAATAGACTTACCTTTTTTGCCTCTGTGAGGACAATCTCTGAACCTATGGTCTCCTTTACAACCCCAACATTGCATATGTGGCTGTCTTGGCCCTTGATTCCCTATGTCAATCGCTCTAGTTTCCTTATGCATTTTCTGCCATTGTGGATTATTTCTGAAGAATGGTGGCTTAGCTCCCTTCTTTCTCTGATCCATCTTGAATTTCTTATTGTCTTCCCAAGCCTTTTGGAAAGCTGGTTTTTCTTTCAGTTGGTCATCTAAGCATTTAGCTCTTCTTATGGTCTCTTCTAATGTCTTGGGATCATCATACTATATTTTTTCACTGATGAATGATGGCAATCCACTTAAGTACCATTGAATCTTGACTGTCTCATCCTTAATGAAAGAGACATATTTCAACAGTTCCAGAAACCTTCTCTCATATTCATCTATGGTTGTACTTCCAAGCTTGAGTTCAAAGAACTCTTTCATTTTCTCGTCATAGTATCTCTTGGTCAAGTACTTCTTCTCAAAATACTTCTTGAATTCTCTCCAAGTAACACTTTTCTCTAAAATGTGTTGTACCTACACAAGTTGATCCCACCACATGGAGGCCTTTCCTTTGAGTTGATAGATAGCGATTCTACCTTCAGCATGAGAAGAATAATTATGCAATTGAAAATACTTCCTCATTCCTAGCAACCATGTTTCGACATCTTCATCCTTCTTGTGCTCATCATCAAAAGTAGGAGGTTTGATTTTGTTCATTTCTCCTCACAGCTCATCCACTCCAGATCTCTTATACCTTTTGACAGGGGGTAGGCTTGAGCTGTTTCCTTCTCTCTTATAGGAATTTCTATGTGAATGATGGTGATGTTTACTAGCACCTTTTTCTTCTCTCTTCTCCTCTGAAGATTTGTGACTCTCAGATCTACTTGAGTCACTCTCCTTAGCCAATTTCTTCTCTATTCTGTTCAAACCTTCCAATAGTTTCATGTTGAAGTCATCCTACTACTCTTTGGATTTCATAAGCCTTTCATTATCATCTTTATGGCTTTGGACATCCTTCTGCAAATTCTTAATGGTCTCAGCCATATTCATATCTTCATTCCTTTCTTCTCCATGTCCATTGGAGTTTGTTCCTTCCATGCCCAAATGGACACCCATCCCTCTGCTCTTCTCTGGATGAATGTAATTCTCCTGTGCCTCTTCCATTCCTATAGACTTTGCACTAGTCTATCCTGATCGAGTTGTTGTTAATTTTGCAAAACGTGGAACCATCGAAACTTATCAGACTAACCAATCAACAATTCATGAGAATATGCACCATTTCGATTCAACATACACATCAACATTATCACTCTCGGTTTCCTGGTGTTATCACCACGGCAATTCTAGAGAAGACCCAAGTCTTGAGAATGCTGACGCACAGTGCCTTCCGAGATACACTCATGCAAGAAGGTGGTATTTTCAAAACCACTTTCGCCAAGATGAAATATTACGTGTCTCAACATGTCAAATCCACCACTCATGGAGCGAGCGACGGCTAGTTAGATCACCCTGCTTCATTCGTTCGGTACTTTGCAGCCATGTGACATTAGATGAACGACGCCATGTAATGAACTCAAAAGATAATCATTCGAAATGGATTGTCCGAGCATGGAAACCCAACACTCCTTGTACGTAATCTGTCTGCGCTTCATAAATGGAGTTCTATAATTACTACTCCTCAAGTATGAAAATATCTACGTATCCATACCCGTAGTAATATTCAAGCTGATCGACTTCCTACTCTCTGTAGAGACACATTTCAGTATACTCAACCTAATATACATAGACAAATCTAAGTCGAGTGAGATTGGTTATTCGAGCAACATGCTAGGCTTTCCTGCGACTAAGGAGGAAAGGGTTCTCGTGCATCTTCTAGAAACTAAATTCCACACAAAGATGGTTATAGAATCACGATTGGAGTCAGGATGAATCCCATTATAAAGGATTTAGTCATCAATAGGCCAATCGCTAAGAGGATAAGGAGTAAGCGACATAAGGAGGAATCTACGGTTGAAGCGACCAAAAGTGTTGGAGAAAATCGACCGGTCTGGTTAGACTCCTCTTGAAAGGAGGATATCACTAAGATGAAGTAAGTCTTCAACTAAGATAATCATGTCTCAGTGAATTTTGAACAACCAGTAGAGGAGGTAAAGAGTACCAGCGATGACAGGCCTGTTCTTCAGCGCCCCTTTTTACAACATGCTAACTATTGTCATCAACCTTTTGTAATTTGTGATTAATATGATTATATAAATACATAAACGGATTTTAGACTGTTTCATTACAATTTCTATCTGGTGATGTTATGACTCTTGTTTTCTTTTATAAGAGTTTTTCTTGTAATCTTATATTTTACTTTCATCTATTTAAATCAGAAGAAATTAAAATTCAGAATTCTTTTTAATTAATGCTTCAATGCGGTTATGTGTTTATTTTTCTTTTATCATCATGCAATTTAAACTCAGACTCCTTGCCTTCTAAGCGACTTCGCGCACATTAACTTGACCTGTTCATTTATATTATTGTGCATAGCAATATTACAAGGTAATTTCTTCTCTGTGCATTTATTCTTCTTCACACTGACTACTTACACGCAATATTTTGGTGTTGTGCGCCAATATCCACTGCGCACAGTTCAATACTGCACAATGATATTCCACATGCATTTTCATCCTATGCATGCACCATGTCAAGTTTAAAATATTCCTTCGTGCTCAAATATCTGCACATACTACTGAATACACCTCCGTGAAACAAGTTATTCTTGTATTTATGCGCGTAACAACAAAACTCCTCTGCGTTAAGAAATACTTGCGTGTCCCATGCACACCTTACTATGTGTGTGCTTACCGTGCAAGGCTAATTTCAGCGCGTGCATCTACACATAATAATATTCCACGTGACGCCACAATTTACTGTGCACATTGGCATGCCACGGTTTTTCGTGTGGTGCCAAACTTACCATGCACACCAGTATGCAAAATTTTTTCCAAGGACACTCTATGACTCTAATTCTAGTCACTTCGAAGTTACTTTTCTGTGAATATTCACTTCGATTGCAATTCTTCTGGCCCATCCAATATTAGTGTTGAACTGAGGCTCTGATACCACACTGTAACGAACCCCTCGACCAACCTGAGGCCGGGGTATGTCACTCCAGAGCAACCACTCATGCTCTGACGCCAGTCGCTAACATTCCCAGCTAAGAGGCCGGGACATGCTACTCTAGGGAATGTCTTTCGTTCCCTTACTGTGGAAAATACAGTCGCATACCCAGTAGTCAACTAAGCAATGCCACCTAAATTTACTCTTTAGACTACATGCAACTAAAACATATACATACAACATGCTCGCAGAATCTTTACTTCTAAACATAAACAAACCATTACTTTCTGTGCCATACGAATTTTATATTAAAATAACAGTGATTACCGATATGCCTCATTTACAGGAAATTACCCATAAGCACAAAAGCAACATAGTCACATATATGATAAAATTGTAACATGGGTATGTAAATAACAAAACAACATATCCATATATCATACAATTGGTACTTATCTTAGAAATAATGTCACCAACTGCTTACAGACTGTCCACAAACCTCCCAACCATAGACTACACTTTTCATCACTCTCAATAATGAATCACCCCCGAGCTGGGATTGAACTCCACCTAGGGTAAAGGATTCCTATCCAGGCTAAGGCTCATGGAAAACAGGAAAGACTCCGTCTCAGGTGCTCACTCAACTAACAACCTACAACCTCTCATTCCCCACATGCCTGTACTACCCAAGGAAGTGTGTCCCTTCTCTGCTCAACAGTCCCTCGACTGCCCCACTTCCCTTCTAGGGCTTCAGCAACAGGCCGACTCGGAAGTCTCAGAGCATTGTAGCTGTAGTCTAGCACCAATGGAAATCAATCAACAACAATTCTCTCACCCAAAGAACTGCTCACGGGCTTGAAAACCCGCTTCTTCAATCCCGCTCCAAGCTAACCAGGTATACCAACCAAAAGGGATGGGGAAACAGGTTTTGGAAAGGTGGAATGATTGTCTGAAGGATAAAAGAATGTATGAGTGAAAATGGTCATGGAATCATTGACTGTATAACTGAGTGTGTTCTTGGAATCACTGTGAACTCTCTGTCAAAATGATGAAGGTAAGCCTGATGGTTTCCCCCTGTTTTTCGCTCGTCAGGTCTCCCCCCTGAATCCCCCTCTGGGCTAAGTTTCCCCACGATATGAATGCATGTACAAAACTTGACACTTGTCATATTGGAAGTTACTTTTTTCCACTTGTCCCCAACTTTAGAACTTAGGATAACTAATTATCCATACTTTATGTTTTACGAAATATTAATATAATATTCCTTGACTTTTGGCTCTCCCTTACCCTAACTGGTGAAGTTCAGTCCCCCATCTCTTTTTTCATGGTCGATCTGTACGCAGTGATGTATTTTATATTAATCATGAGTCCAGTACAAAGTAGGCACATTGGCCCTTGACATCTAGGCGCGTTGGCCTAATTCGAAGACATAAGCATTCTGGCTTACAATACTAGCTCACCAACCTATAACGTATATTATATACACAAAGGTTCTCTGACCTTAATATCGCGCACACTTTGTTACTGTGCACTGTATCCTCTGTCTTTAAGGTTGCGCACACCTTAGTTACTGTGCGCGGTATTTAGAATGTGCACATTACATCCCTTTATTGCGCAGTATATGCGCGCACCATGCCATGAAAGGTGTATTACAAAAATGATGTCTAAACAACTCACTAGCTTAAATATACTTGGATTATATTTACATTTGGGTTCGGCCAAGGGATATTACAGTCAGAGTCATCAGAGGGTGAGGAAGGGGAAGCGATGACTTTTCCTTTATCTAATGCATGGTGGGATTTAGTCTTCAATGTCTTGCTGGCGTGGGAGGATTGTACTGGTGAATGGTTAGGGGTAGCTTGGACAATGGGGTTTAAATTTCGAGGAGTAGACAAAGATAATTTTGGCCAGCCATGGTGTTGTGAAACAGTTGGTTGGACATTCTCCTGCCACCCATCATTTTCTGGGACTTCAGGCTGTAAAGAGACATGAGGAGGCACAGGTATACTGAGGGCTTGAGAGGCTTTAAAGGGAGGCCTTTCAGGCCTCAGTTGGACTATTCCCTGTCCAATCAAATTAAAGAATCTAGCATGGAAAAATTGGCCAAGCTCTTGAGAATCAACATCAAAATGTATTGAGAACCTAAGCCTCCTCGGGCCTCGGTTCCAGTTACCTCTACCTCTGTTTCCTCGGCCATGGATTCCCCAACTGAAAAAACTCATCCTGCATATGTTAACAATTAGCGAATAGTCTTTTAAATAACCATGCATGAAAAATCCTTAAAAATATGAAATAGATTTTTCTTAAAATGTATCGGGCTCATGCAATCCAATCCATACAAATTGTTCTAATGTTAATCAATGAGAAGGGAGGTGGAAAAAATTTTCAGGGATACATGAGGGGTTTGTAATTAGAAAAAATATGATATAATGAAAGGGAAGAGATATGGTCACTACTCAGTGATAGCAACAATCAACTGTAAACAAACCAATAAACCTCACTTCAATCCACACAAAATTCTTCCACTTTTATCCAATCTAACACATAATCTTCCTTAGTTGTGATCAATATCAGAACAGGGGGTGAAAAAAATGAATATGGGATATGTGAGGGGTTTATAATTAGCGAAAAATGAGATAATGAGGGAATTTTGTTTTTTTACTGTTCATGAGATTAATCAAGCAATACATAACATATTTGCAGTAAGGAAAATATGCATCAATCCAAAAATCAGATGACTAAGTAATAACTCTTGTGCAATTGTTTAATTTCACTATCCATTAATATCCAACACAATGTTATTACACAACATAATTACTTCACACAGTTTGTAAGAGGTTTTGTTCCTTTTATTATTTCATTCCGCATGTCATAAAAGTCAACAACAACACTCAATCTGTAACCATTAACATCCACCATTCCATACATTTCCCTAATCCACTTCTGTATTTGAAAGTAGTGTTTCCCTAAAATAATAATAATGAAATCTATGCTTATGCTAATAGAGCCAATCAAGATCTATAATGAAATATATTACCATACATATATATGCAGTAGAAATATCAAAATGATCAATACCTCACATGTCACGCCTAAAAGGCAATTGACTATAACCAACAGTCATCATTTATACACAGGCTATGCAGAAGCCAATTTCTGAAACCCTATAACCATGCCATTGTGAAACAAATATCTTAATGCGACTTAAAACTGAGCCAAACATCCCACACAACTATCATCAACAGTGATCAATTGAAAAAAGATAAACGCACTTGGAATTCAGGGGAATCGTTGAGCATACAAAACATGCCATCCATATTATACGCAATGCACAACTGAGAGGATTCCACAGTGTCATAATTCCCACAACCACACAACAATATATAACCACGATATAACTCAAAAAACTTCATTCTGGGCCATTTATTAAGTTGTCTGTGAGTGACCAGGCCGCACACATTCAAGTGTATTCTACCAATGACAAGAGATGAAGTAAACATATCCAAACCAATATTCTAATTCTCATAAAATCACCTACAGGATGCGAAATGCATGAACAACACCAAACCCCTGTGACTAATGCCAACCACTATCCAAACATAATAAGCACCATTCTAACAGTTGTATAATAAACAACAATTCGACACTGTGGTAAGGGAACAATAGTCCAACAAGCACGATCACGGTGTATACCATGAACCAAAAAGAAAATGATAGAGGCCCTTTCATAACAAAATACTGGCTCTTTGACAATAGGCTAGCGACTGCAACCCTTAAAAATTCAATTGGCAATGTGGGGCTCCTGCCATTATCATAGAGGTAGTGGCCAAAACCATACTAACACAAGTGCTATACGAATCATGGGTGAGCTTGTATTCGAAGTAATAGGCCAGAATAAACTTAACACGCTTGAAAGAATCCTTATGTAGCTTCGATTTGGAGGTTTTATGGGTTTGCACAGTAGCCATCGCAGGAAGTATGGGGCAGCGGCTATGGTGGAACTTTTGGGCTAAAGGCACATGCTAAAGGAGGACCGTGATGCTTGTGGATGGGAGGCATCTCCTCGACAGAGTTGGACAGGGTTCTAGTTAAACCTAGGAACCGTGAAGATAATCACCCAGTCATCCTTTTAAAATAAACCCTTTAAAAAACGTAGTGGTAACAAAACTATCACTTAGGAAGACCATGAACTCACAACAATTATACGCAGAACCATCGATTTTTCAGTCAAATTCGGAAAAATACAGTTTCAATACTCAAGACAACACAAACCCATATAACTGAGACAAAAAAATTTCATAACCAGAGTGAAGTCAAGAATGTCCAAAAGAGACATAATTGTCAGTTGAAAACCTTAAGATGAGGAGCGGTCGAGCAGTTTCACTGTGCTGAAAATCTAGAGCGTGAACACAACAACCAAATCAAACAATAGTCAGATGAGGGTGGCGGCCAATGGGAAGGGTAAAGGTGATGTGCAATAAATGCACGTCGCCTCCACCCACATCACATTTACTCCATAGTACATGCCAACGAGCCCCCACTTAACACCATTAATCAACCAATGCATCGATAATATCAACACATTTAAACCATAATATAATCAAAGTTCCACAATTCAACCATTGCATCGTTACCTTGCCAAATGCGCCACCCATGTCATAGCTCAAATAAATCGCTTGAAAACTATACAATAGAATCATCACTAACAACATGATCACCATTAAAAAAATGTAAGGCACTACTTCCATGATCCCCCAAGGTTCGTAACACATGCATATCATCTATCGATTGCATCAACCAATGCATAACCATTGTATCATCTCCTTGCCAAAATGCGCCACTAAAATTTCCACCATATGCATATAAAATGTAACTTAACAATATTTATCCATTTTCTTGTTAGTTAGGAGTTAGCCACTATCAACAAGCATTTTCATCCATATAGTATCACAGAGCTAGGTCTATTTTGTATTAGATATAGTATTTTGTTTTTCCTCAAAATGTCTTTTTGCGATTTTCACTAACATTTGTTATGCAGGTGTGAGAAGAACAAATTCCATAATGAATACCAGGCTGTAGTATCATGAAAGAAAAAAATCCCAAAGCTCAAATAATGATAACCATATCCTCATCAACCGTGTAAAACCTTGTAGCTCATCATCAAAAAAAATATAGGGACCTGATATTCAAAATTCCAAGAGGGTCCTACCTACTAGCATTATTTAGTATTATATAATAATAGGCTTAGCAACACTTTGCGGGTGAAATTACGTTGACGTTTTCAATCATCAACAAACTTGCGACTCCACAGGGTAATTTTTTTTCAACAGATTGGAACTTAGACCTCATGGTTTCAAAAACCAAGAACAATAATCTCAAGAATACGTGAATTGAATGACTTGTTGGACACACCTACCACACTTAGAGGGGGGGTGAATGAGTGTGGGGCTCTTTTTCCCAAAACTTCCATCTTGCACAAAAACTCATCAATTAGCATTCAACATTTATTCATTACCCATTGTTGTCATTTATAACCAGTTAGATGTGAGCACATATCAACAACAGATATCAACAATGTATCATCAACAATTCATCACCACAATGAACACAAAGAACACAAGATGTATGTACAATTTTCTTTTTATTACGGACTACAATCCTTGGGGTTTATCGGTAACAACTGAATAGAATACAACTCTACAAGAGAACCAACTCTATATGCAAGACTCAGCTTGCATTCTCAGCACCAACTAAGATGAGGCAACAATCCTCAACATATATCAATCTGTACCATAAACAAGAGCATCAACCATGCACCAACTTGTGCCAAACA
>ML789141.1:4897-19295 GCA_009831015.1 Picea engelmannii | reverse complement strand
CTTCATCTATGCATTCTCATCAAGGACACTACATATTATATTACATAAATCATCATTCAATCAATCCTTTGACATCAATCAATCACTTGACATCAATCAATGACATCAATCAATCAAACCATTGGCATCAATGACAACATGATACAACATGACTATGCAATAGGGAGGGTAGTGAGCAAATTGAATGGAAAAGTGACCGGGAATTTAGGAACAACTACTGAAAAATGTTAGGCATGAGGGGTTTTATTGTTGAATGCATAATCATTTGCTTGTAATATGATCTCAAATTAAAATGGGGAACTTAGATATTTTCTCTTAAGATCTCGATGGATGTAGAAATGGAAAGAAGAAGTGGGAAACCACCAACTCTTTCTATGACAATAGTGAAGAAAAATATAGCAATTTCCAGGGTCCTTTAGAGATGACATCATAACATTTGCGTAAGCTTGATTTTTATAGACTAACAATTCTTGCAGGAGTGTCACTATGGAAAGCATGATCCAACATCCTAATTCAAGAACTCTAAACGATGATAAAGACCAAAAAACCAACATAAATAATAATGTAGAAATCAAAACAACAACAGTAAAGGTAAAACCATTTAGAAGGAAAAAAATAAAATTCAACTCAGGAAGTAGAAATCAAAGTGTTGTAAAGAAGAAAAAGAGCACAAAAATGGGAAGCAGAGCGAGACTACTAGTATACATATGAATACTATTAGCAAAATATCTTCACGCTGGCCCCTCACAATATTTCAAATGAGGATTGTTAATGGTGTGGGAAAACCATTGTCTCTGTAATTCCTATAAAATTTCTGAGTTAGTGTCCAAGACAAAAGTAATCTAGAAATGTCCTAACACTTGAAATCATGATATAGCTATCTGCCCTTTGACGGATACGATTAAGTCATCAAGATAAGCATGGAGACTGACCAATTTATTGAAAGTTGTGTGTATAGGCCTTCTCAAGGCGATACTTGTATCAAATAAGCCAAAGGGCAGGCAATTGTTAAACACAATATCGTGATTAGTAGTGAAAGTGGTTTTGTGATAATTTTCCCCTTCCACCTTGATTTTATTGTAACCAAAGAAACTGTCAAGTAAGGGTTCCAAGTATAATTCTATGATCTATTCCTGAAACATTTCCATATTGAGAGGAGGGAAAGGATTTCTTATAATTCCTTGCCTAAAGGTTAGAAGACTAGTGTAGTTCCTAAAATTATCAGGGATCTTTGAAGTAGGTTCCCACTTTGAAATCCCTTCATGGTGGACCGAAAAAAACATTTTAGTCCTCAAAAAATTTCCCCTCTCTTCGAAAGGTTGCTTTCAGTGCAGAGTTAACAAGTTTATATTTTTTCCTAGTTGTTTTCATAGTATGCTAAACAAGGCCTGGATCAAAACCACAAATATCCACATTAATCCAATCAAAAACCTTTTGAATTCCACCAAATAACCCATCAGACTTTATCTCTTCTTCCTGTTTTTCTTTGTTGCCTATAACACTTAAAGAAAATGAACTCTCAAGAGGGGTCAAGCCTTCAGGAATTTTGTTATTTTCTATAGATATAATCTCCTCAGGCTTGAGAGGTTCATTTTGGATGACAACATAACTGCTTTCATTGTTAGGGATGGACTTCTAGGGCTCTTCATTCTTAGAAATGTATGAATGATGTAGATATTGAAAATCACAATCATGCCAGTGAGGCAAGAGCTGCTGAGTAGGAGAGGTTGCGAAGACACCTAATCGATCAACTATGGAATTCAACTCCTTCCTCACATGAGTGATGTTAAAATATAGGAGATTCAAGACAAGTTCCCGAACAGTTTGGGAATAGTGTTCCATCAACTTGTTGCTAGGAGAGCATGTCTTACGTATCAGGTTTACAACAAGCTCAGAATTTCCAAAAACTGAAAGGTGACCACAACCAAGATTAAGGGAATTCTCAATGCCTTACAACAAAAATTCGAACTCAGCAGCATCGTTTGAGTAGGAAAACTCCAACCTGTATGACAAATTATGAATCTTTCCTGCAGAGGAAACCAAGATAATACCAGCCCTGTTACCCTCATTTGAATGCGAACCATCAAAGTGCATACACAACTATTCATCCTCTAAATCAATTCTTTCCAGAGGGATATCATCCTCTTCGGTGAATATGAAATACACTCCTAGTTCTTCTTCGATATAGTTTACACTAGATTGCAGAACATTCTCTATGTAGGGTGAAATTATTCCTACTCTAAGGACTATGATATTATTTCCATTCCGAGGAACAGATAAATGTATCTCGTCGAGTGAGAGGTATCCACCAGTTAGGGCTTTCCAATCTCTCCCCAAGATAATTGAGTAATTTCTTACATGCATATCAATCACCTGAATTATGAGCATTGTCCTTATCTCATGATGAGCGCATAAAACCATGTTTAGATCCTTAATCTCGCCTATGGTTGTTTGTTGTAGAATATTATAGGAGAACATGTTTATGGCATTTTGTTTTGTACAAGACAGGCCTAGTTTTTCCATAATAATCTTCGACATCACACTTGGGCTCGAACCACCATCAATGAGGAAGCAATGGGAAATTTATCCATGATTTTTACATAAATATAAAAAGGGGGATTTTTTACAGGGTATCTAAAATTATGTACACCTACTTTATTTACAGAAGAATCCTCTTCATATACCTCTTTGGAAAGATTGGCTACAACGAAAGATTTTCCTTCCATGAATTGTTTCAGATGCATCTGTTGTTCAGGGAAGACAACCATGTCTAAGAGGGTTGCATCTACCTTAATGTTGGCCAATTGATTTAGGATATTGTATTTGGAAGAGGGGGGAGAGGGAGTGATTCTTTGACTTTCAGGAATTTTAGGAGCTTGGGGTGCGGAAGTGGTTGAAGATGAACTCAGGATAGAAGAACTACGAGGAGGGTCAAATTTTCCTTTTGGGGCATATGATTTATTTCTAATGTTGATGACCATGACATCTTCTGGCTCAAAACAATATAGGACAATGATAGTGGCTTTTGGTCATTTACCAAAGATCTTGTCTTTGGCCCTCTTCCTTACCTCACATGTGGTTTCTTCGTGGTGTTCCTTGCAGAAGTTACACCAACTCTGAGGTAGGATAGCCTTTGGGTGGAAATTATTTTCAACCAGACTTCTAAAACGAGGGGCAAAAGAGGATGAAGCTCTAGGGGTGAGTGGGTTGACAGTCCCTTTCCGCTCAAAATATATCATACGGTTGTTCATATCTTGTACCAGCTGTAAGAGAGAGGACATATTTTTCTGTCTAACTGATTCTTCCTGGGGTAGACCAGTTCGTTCAAGTTGTTCCTCATACTTTGAGCAAGTGTGCAGAGTGGAACTGAGATTATCAATGGACTTCTCTTCAAGTCTGTGATGGTAAGGAGAAGGAAATACATTGTAGTAATGCATGAAGGCATCTTGGTTCTGAGGGCAGATAAGTTCAGGGATTTGATTATACAACTTGGTGAAATGCAAGTTGAAAGACCCAATGGTCTCGCCATCTTTGTAAGTGACGTTATTATACTCCCTTAACTTCTCAACAAGGATTTTGGATTTCCCATAAGTGGATCGGAACCAATAAATTAAATCCTCCCAAGTAGACAGGATCTTAAGAGGAAGGTCAAAAAGGTCAGCCACAACCTTTCCTTCCAAGGAATTGACGAACAAGCACATGCAAGTGTCATTTTCATTAGCCCCTATATTATGACAAGAATTTGAAAATTCCACTAGGTGTTCATTAGTACTGGCAGTTTTTTTCCTAAAAACTTAGGCAAATTCTCTTTAAACTTCGGAAGCGGGCGAGTAGAAGGTGATAGGTTAAGAGGAGAAGACACATGCCATGGTGTGGTCATGGCATCTTCTTCGAACTGAAAAAGGCCATACTTTTTAATGACTTTGGTGGGGTTCATAGTAGATTGGACAGGGATATGGTGGTTGTACAAGATACCAATCACTGATGATGATGAAGATTGTGAAGATGGAGAACTTCCAGTGCCACCAAAGCCACCACTAGATGCCATTCTATGGATGATAGGTGAGGGAAAGAAAGACTAGATGGATGAATCAGATAAAGTTCTCCTTAGAGAACTTTGTTCGACAGATAACACAACGTTTCTCCTTCCTATTTCAGCAATAGGATTGATTTTAGGTGACAAGCCTCTTCTTCTTTTAGAAGCACGAGAATCTAAGGACATGAAATAAAGGCCAAAAATGAAGAAATGAAAGGTTATTTCTGGTTTCCGGGCTTCCTACATCTAGCTTCCAATTGTTCTTGGACACTAATATCCCTTTCAATTGCTTCCCAAGAATGATTAAGCTCAGCATGGGTCCTAGCAGTGTGTAAAATAGTATGGAACAGGTTCAAAGAAATGCTCGTATGATCTTGGAGACCGGGCTCAAGATTGGAATGCCTTGCAACAAGAACAAACATTAATAGCAAACAATCCAAGAATCAAAAATATAAAAGAAAAGATGTATCAATGAAAATCGAGTATAAAAATTAACCGGAGAGATATCGAATATCTCCCCAGTATGGTTGCCAAAATAAATGTTGAGGACAAGATATGAATTGATCTTACTCAAGCATTTTTAGACTTTACTTGGATAAATTAAAGTAGATGGGAATATCACCCTATGTTTGTAGCCAACACAAATATTTATCCTAACTCACAAGTATTAATTACAAGTGCTTAGGCTGGTTTTTTATCAACAAAAAGCTTGCTAGAAATTCACTTTTTATGTATTTTTCTAAAAATATTGGTTTCTGAAATAAATGTAAGAATAGAAGTAAAGACACCAATATCATAATCAATATAGATGAGACATAAAGAAATCCATTATTTCATTCCAATTCACCAAAGAGTCATAGTCTTTACAAAACTTCACACATAAATCTTGGACCAAAGTCAAACTTAGAAATCCCCGATGGAACATACAAAAGGACCTCTGACAAAAAACCAAAATTGAACTCTAAAATATGTATCAACTTGCCATAGATTACTTCCCACTCGACTCTACATAATAGCCTTTATCAGTCATGAAAGTTAATTCAAAAACAAACTATCAAAGATAGACACCTCTAAAGAACAAATGTCTGAATGATTTGATTTAGTCTTGAATACTGTTGTCTACAATAAGACCCTGCTATCACAAAAGAAACTAGGCTATGATGAATATATGAATGAATGAAAACTAAATTATCTCAACATAAACTCAAAGAGAAAACCTTAACATGCTTTGTGTTTCTCTCCTCCTCTGTTCCTCCCCTTAGTTCAACTTTTAACAATTTAGAATTGGTTAGAGTAGTTGAACTAACTTATTAGTTAAGCTAACATAAGGCCTTAACTAACTTTAGTTAAGGAGGAGGGGAAAAGTAATAATCGTAATATGGTCATAATTAAATAATAACTAATAGTTGGGACCCCCTTGTGACTCCCCTAGTGCTAACAATCATCACATCATAACATAATACATTATCATCACATCATAACATAATCCATTTGTTAAGCAAACACACCCCTTGTGTCTCCCTTCAAAACATATTTTCCTTTGACAATTTTAGCTCATAAAACTTGAAAATAATTCAGACTAATACTCATATATCCAAAATAAGACCTGTTGTCCAAAATGAAACATGTTGTTAAAAATAAACCATGATGTCCAAACTCCATGGATACCACTGTCATAAAACAATAAATGTCATAAAAATTAAAACCCATATTTTCTAGTATGTGAAGCGACCCTTCCTTGGTTGATGTTGTCACCTCCTGATTTCCCTGAAAATGCCTTGAGTTGGGCAGAGCCTTTAGGATTTATCTCACTAATCACATGGGAACAATCATCCTTCATATGCATCCATGAAGACATAGATTTGTCAGAGTCATCAGAGGGTGAGGAAGGGGCAGCGATGACTTTTCCTTTATATAGTGCATGGTGGGCTTCACTTTTCAATATCTTGCTGGCATGGGAAGATTGTACTGGAGAATGGTTAGGGGATGCTAGGACAATGGGGTTTAAATGTGGAGGAGTAGGCAAAGATAAGTTTGGCCAGCCACGATGTTGGGAGGCTGTTGGGTGGACAATATCCTACCATGCATCATTTTCCGGGACTTTAGGATATAAAGAGACATGAGGAGGCACATGTATATGGGGGCTTGAGAGGCTTGAAAGGGAGCCTCGTTTGGACGATTCCCTGTCCAATCCAATTAAATAATCCAGCATGGAACAATTGGCCCTTCTCTTTAGAATCAACATCAAAATGTATTGAGAACCTAGGCCTCCTTGGGCCTCGGTTCCAATTACCTCTACCTCTGTTTCCTCGACCATGTCTTCCCCGACTAAAAAAACTCATCATGTATATGTTAACAATTAGAAAATAGTATTTTAAATAACCATGCATGACAACTCCTTAAAAATATGAAATAGATTTGGCTCAGAATGTATCAGGCTCATGCAATCCAATCCATACAAATTGTTCTAGCATTAATCAATGAGTAGGGAGGTGGAAACAAATTTTCAGGGATACATGAGGGGTTTGTAATTAGAAAAAATATGATATAATGAAAGGGAAGAGATATGGTCACTCCTCAATGATAACAACAATCAACTGTAAACAAACCAATAAACCTCACTGCAATCCACACCAAATTCTACCAGTTTTATCTAATCTAGCACATAATCTTCCTTAGATGTGATCAATATCAGAACAGGGGGCACACAAAATGAATATGGGATATGTGAGGGGTTTATAATTAGCGAAAAATGAGATAATGAGGGAAAAAAACACATGTAATTTTCATGACATTAATCAAGCAATCCATAACATATTTGTAGTAAGGAAAATATGCATCAATCCAACAATCAGATGACTAAGTAATAACTCTTGTCCAATTGTTTAATTTCACTGTCCATTAATATCCAAATCAGTGTTATTACGCAACAAAAGTACTTCACACAGTTTGTAAGAGGTTTTGTTCCTTTTATTATTTCTTTTTGCATGTCATAATAGTCAACAACAACACTTAATTTGTAACCATTAACATCCACCATTTCATACATTTCCCCAATCCACGTCTGTATTTGAAAGTAGTGTTTCCCCAAAATAATAATAATGAAGTCTTTGATTCTTCTAATAGATCCAATCAAGATCTGTAATGACATTTGTTACCATACATATATATGCAGCAGAAATATCAAAATGATCAAGACCTCACATGTCACGCCTGAAAGGAAATTGACTATAACCAACAGTCATCATTTATACACAGGCTATGCAAAAGCCAATTTCCGAAACCCTGTAACCATGTCACTGTGAAACAAATATCTCAGTGTGCATTAAAACTGAGCCAAACATCCCACACAACTGTCATCAACAGTGATCAATTGCAAAAAGATAAACGCACTTGGAATTCGGGGGAATCGTTGAGCATACAGAACATGCCATCCATATTATACGCGGTGCACAACTGAGAGGATTCCATAGTGTCATAATTCCCATAACCACACAACAACATATAACCATAATATAACTCAAAAAACTTTAGTATGGGCCATTTATTAAGTCACCTGTGAGTGACCAGGCTGCACACATTCAAGTGTATTCTACCAATGACAAGAGATGCAGTAAACATATCTAATACAATCTTCTAATTCTCAAAACATCACCTACAGGACGTGACATGCGTGAACAACACCAAACCCCTGTGACTAATGCCAACCAATATCTGAACATCATAAGAACCATTCTAATGGTTGTATAATAACCAACAATTTGACACTGTGGTAAGGGAACAATAGACCAACAAGCATGATCACGGTGTATACCACGAACCAAAATGAAAATGACAGAGGCCATTTCATAACAAAAATACTGGCTCTTTGACAACAGGCTGGTGACTACAACCCTTAGAAGTGAAATTGGAAACGTGGGGCTCATGCCATTATCACATAGGTGGTGGCCAAAACCATACCAACATGAGTGTTATACAAATCACGGGTGAGCCTGTATTCGAAGTAATAGGACAGAATAAAATTAATATGCCCAACATACTCCTTATGTAGCTATGTTCTGGAGGGTTTATGGGTTTGCACAGTAGCCATCGTAGGAAGGATAGGGCGACGACTATGGTGGAACTTTGGGGATAAAGGCACATGCTCAAGGAGGAACACGATGCTTGTGGATGGGAGGCATCTCCTCGACAAAGTTGGACATGGTTCTAGTTAAACCCAGGAACTGCGAATACAATCACCCATTCATCCTTTTAAAAGAAACCCTTTAACAAACACAATGGTAACAAAAATATCACCCAGGAATACCATGAACTCACAACAATTATACGCAGAACCATCGATTTTTCATTCAAATCCATAAACACATAGTTTCAACACTCAGGAAAACACAAACCCATACAACTGAGCCAAAAACATTTCTTAACCAGAGTGAAGTCAAGAATGGCCAAAAGAGACATACTTGTTAGTCAAAAACCTTAAGATGAGGAGCGGTCGAGTGGTTTCACCCTGTTGAAAATCTGGAGCATGAACACAACAGCCAGATCAAACAATAGTCTGATGAGGGTGGAGGCCAACGGGAAGGGTAAAGGTGACATGTAGTAAATGCACGTCGCCTCCACCCACATCACATTTAATCCATAGTACATGCCAATGATCCCCTAATTAAAACCATTAATCAACCAATGCATTGATAATATCAACACATTTAAACCATAACATAATCAAAGTTCCACAATTCAACCATTGCATCATTACCTTGCCAAATGTGCCTCCCATGTCATAACTCAAATAAATCGCTTGACAACTATACAATAGAATCATCACTAACAACATGATCACCATAAAAAAAATGTATTCCACTACTTCCATGAGTCCCCAAGGTTCGTAACACATGCATATCAGTTATCGATTGCATCAACCAATGCATAACCATTGTATTATCTCCTTGCCAAAATGCGCCACTAAAATTTCCACCATATGCATATAAAATGCAACTTAACAATATTCAGCCATTTTCTTGTTAGTTATGATTTAGCCACTATCAACAAGCATTTTCATTCATATAGTATCACAGAGCTAGGTCTCTTTTGTATTATATATAGTATTTTGTTTTTCCTCAAAATGTCTTTTTGCAATTTTCACTAACATTTGTTGTGCTGGTGCGAGAAGAACAAATTCCATAATGAATAGAAGGTTGTAGCATCATGAAAGAACAAAATCCCAAAGCTCAACTAATGATAACCATATCCTCATCAACCATGTAAATCCTTGTAGCTCATCATAAAAAAAAATGAACAGACCTGATCTTCAAAAGTCCAAGAGGGTCCCACCTACTAGCATTATTTAGTCTTATATAGTAATAGGCTTAGCAACACTTTGTAGGAAAAATTACGTTGACGTTTTCAATCGTCAACACCTACAAGATTATCAGAGCTAGATATTTCTGGCCTAGCCTATTCACTAATGTTTTTGCTAAAATCAGGGCTTGTGTCAAGTGTCATAAATTCGCACGAAAACAATAGCTCAAGTCCCTGCCTTTGAAGCATGTGGTAGCTTCCAGACCCTTTCAACAGTGGGGCTTATATTTTATTGGGGAAATTCATCCTACTTCAAGTGGTCAGCATAGGTGGATCTTGACTATCATAGATTACTTTACCAAGTGGATAGAAGCCATTCCCACAAGGAGTGCTTCCCACAAAGTAATCATTGGTTTTATTGAAGATATTATGACAAAGTAATGCTCCAGCCTTCAAGGCTGAACCATTGAGTCAATTTTGTGAGCAGTTTGGAATTGCATTGATTCACTCAGCTCCTTACTACCCCCAAGGGAATGGACTGGTAGAGTCCTCTAACAAGAGCCTTGTAAAGATCATCAAAATATTATTAGAGGACAATAAGAAACCATGGGATTCAAATCTCAAGCTTTCTCTCTAGGTTGACAGAGTGACAACAAAGAGATCTCTTGGTGTCTCTCCTTTTCACCTTGTATATGGAGTTTAGGCCATATTTCCTTCTCAGCTGTCCTTAGGAGTGGAAAAATTCTTCTAGGACTACCAAGGAGAGCCTGATGATATGATAATAAGAATACAACAACTGGTAGAAGTGAAGGAGACCAGAGAGAAGCTATTGGACAAAGAACATGACCATCAACAGAAGATCAGGCAGGATTTTGACAGAAAGGTAAGAAAGGAGGATTTCCAGCTGGGAGATCTAGTGCTAAAATGGGATGCACCCAAGCAGGACAAAGGAAAACATGGCAAGTTTGAAGCCTTGTGGATTGGCCCCTTCATGATCTCTGGGAAGTTTCCAAATAATGCTTACAGGTTGTAGAATTTGGAGGGTGATGAAGTTTTTGGAGGCCCTATAAACGGGCATTTTTCTGAAGAAGTTTTTTGTTTAAGCCATGAATGGCTTCCCATGTCATTGTAAATATCATTTTTCCTTTTGTTTATTCTTTTAATAAGTGACTCCACAACCCAACAGTAAGGTGACCGAAGCTACAAGTTCTTGGTAGCTCACAGGGAGCGTACCATCCCCCATGGAGCCTAATGTTAGCAAACATTATTGATCGAGGGGGGTATTTTCCCTAGGAAGTGGCATTATGGAGAAAAAACTGAAAGAAGAGAGCTCAAAAAATCCATGAAATGTTTTTATCCTAAGTCAGGTGATGAGATGACATTTTGGCACCCACACAGTCCCAGCCATCTCATCATCTCCCTATCATCAATGTCCATGTCTTCCTGCCAAGTCCTCCTTGCAAGCATCCATCAAAGCTCCATATGGTGAAGTTCAGAGTTTGGCTCATCCTGATCCTGATGTAGACAGTTAATGAAAGTGAGGTGGCAGTTGAGACCTTGTCTCACCCCATAAATGGAAAACATGCAGAGAGCGGTCGTAAATGTAGACTGTCAATCTAAAGCTTCCTTATGGACATATTTTCCTGTAAAGCACATAATTGTTCCTGGCTCACATATGACATGAGGAGGCCTGCACAATCTGATAGAGAATGCACCAACTGAAAATGTTAATGTGGTGGTCCGATTACAATCCTGGTGGTTGCAACATTTTTAGTATATATAGGAAGTTTTGATATTTTTTTTAAGGTCGATGGTTGAGCTACACTCTCGTATTGTAAATCTTTGATGAAGCTCTGGTTCTCTGATTATGTAATTCAATCTAATTCAACCTTCTTTTCTGTCTCGTTTTCCTCTGATACTGAATGGATTGGGCATGGATGATCCAGTAGAGTTGTTGTAAATGTATTGTGATGTATGTTTGATTTCAGTTCGGTTATAACTTTATTCAGTTTCTTAAAACTATGAATCGAAGAGGATCTTGTTTTCTGAGTTTTTCCTCCTTGGGCTGCTGGAAGGCCGGATGTCCATAATAGAAATTTATGTTCTCCTTACCATTATTCCTCCTACTCATCTATACTACACCTTACTAACTGAAGTTGAGTCGAGACCTCATCTTCCTATGCATACTAGTCCAATTTTCCGCGTTAAAGCGATATCATATTGAGTTTGTACCCATGTGACCCCCCTTAAATTTATTCATTGTGACACACAAACTGATGGGTACTGGGCTTACCTCCCCTACAATCAGGAGGTGACTTCTAGTGCTAACACACTGACTATTTGAGTTCTGATAAAACATTTTATGTTAGTTAATGATCTACTAATTCATGAACAACACATACCATTGCAAAGTGAAGTCAACTTGTTTATTTGGAAACATTAGCAACATACAATGAAAATTTCCAAAACATTTATCAACAGTAGAATGTTTCATTCCTCTCTTTAGTAGAGGTTCAGACAAGTTTCTTATAGAAGGGGGTTAAGGTAGGGTGTTACCCCTTAAAGTTATCTAATAATATTTTTATGCGACTCGTGCATGAGCCCAATCAGGCCAAGTGTTGTTTCCATGCTTTGATACCAGTTTGTAGCACACCCAACCCCTAAATACTATTTTAAGGGGTGGGGTATCAAAATTTGATTTTCCTTAACTATGTCAAATCCTAAATCTGGGATCTCCATCGACTTATGCTCACCACGATCTTTCTAACGATCGACACCATACTAAAATCTGAGTTCTGGTTTGCAAGTTATTGCCTCCCAAAGCTCTTTGGGCATTATTAGTCAAGGGCCACGTAGGTCCATATATATATATCATCCATAATTCCTCGATGTCCAAGAGCTACCAACACTCTTGTATATATGGTAGAGATCAATCCACCATTAAATATGACAGTGGATCTTCCTCCTCGTTATGGCATATGCCTAAGGATAATTTTACGTTCAGTACTTCAGCACTGAGTGCCCCTTTTTTTTACACACGAGACATCCTGGAGTCCCAAAATCCTGAAGTCCAGTAATATTTCCACATGGCTCCAGCCTTTGGGACTTTCAGTCTCTCTATGACACTACACCCCAAATCCTCTGGAATACCAAAGTTCTGGAGTCCCGGAGTCCTGGTCACATCACCAACCACTTTGGAAAGGTGGGCACGTATCAGAGGCTGGAAAGTAGTAAGGGCCAGGGGTGACATGTGACCTCATCAGGGGGTGACACGTGTCACGATATAATAGGAATCAGGGGTCTGCAAAATTCGCATATCTCGGTGACATGTGGAACCTTAGTTGCGGGTCCATGTCACCCTGGCTGATGTTAGTGAGCCACATCAACCCCAGATAACCAATCTTCTAACGTCCTTTAGATCTCACGGTCAATATCTATCCAAGTAGATCCATAGATCTACGGCTTCCGTAGCTTCACAACTCTAGTCTTCATAGCTTATCAACTCACCACATCTTGAATCCCTTGGAGGGCCAAGTCTCTGGACTATCAGATCTAGTGCCACGTTTCCTCTACCTGCCAACAATTTAGATTTACTTCATCGTTCACGACTTCAGGATTCTTCACACTTTGAGGACTCTTGTCCAAGTTCCTTCAGAGTGCCAAGTCTCTAGACTATATGATCTCCCACAATGTAGCCCTTCATCCAACCACTCTAGTCTAATAGACTACATTTGACAAGGGACAAGAGGGGGCCATGTGTCGCTCCACAACGTGTCTTGGTTGGTTGGGAATTTAAGAGGGGTTCTCAATGGATTCCTTAGATTTATGGTTGAGAGGGATCTTGAGGGATCCTAGGATCGACGGTCCACGTCAATTTGTAAATTCAGCCTTCGGGAGTTTCATCAATTGCAAAGTTTTAACCTCCCAGAGCTCCAAGCTCTTGAATCTTCGAAACTAATAGGAGCTTAGCTCCTTTCATACTAGCATAAGGTTCCCAAACCTTGGTCATATGTGTCCTCCAAAAATTCTCAGGGGATACACGCTTAATTCTTGGTCGTGAATTTGTTAAGGCCATGTATGAGCCCTCGGTCACACGGGTGAAAGATCTGAAGGAAGCACCCTTCTTCCACAGAGTTTGAACTTGACATTCTTGTTATCACTGAAAAACTGTCTGCAAATTTTCACACAATGGTTGAAGAAAGACATCAATTCCAACAACAATTAGTCCACCTACAACACAAAAATCCATCAAAAAGGCAGAAAACTATGCACTTGTTTCAAAAATTAAAGTGTGTGAATTCACTAAAGGAAGCGTGTGAATTGTGCATAGAATGTGCGAGATAACACAACCCTAGGCCCGCACTGTGCACAGCATGCACGACTGTCTATGAGTAAAGTCCCACACTTCTCATGAACGACACTTTATGAATCTTTTCGGCCTCTCAACCACTTCTAGTCCGACCCCCAACATGATTTGACACTCATATATGAGAGAAATATAGCTTGGAGGCTGGTAAAGGGCTATGAAGTGCCCTAAAAGGCCCCTTGATCACACTATGAACCAATTGTATCTTTCCATGAATGGACACTATAAATATGTACCATGGGTGTGCTATAAAAATAAGAACTTCAAGTTATTGTTATGCTGCAAGAATTCTCCTTGGAGAATACTTTTTTCTCTTTGAATCATTCAAGCACTATAGCAAGGTCCATTCCCCTCACTGTTTATGGATAAATCCGTAAGTGCGGACACAAACCGATCTCCCTAGATCCACCTGGATCTAGAACAAAACAGGACAGAATAGGACGCTTTCCTTAAGTTTTAAATATTGAATTTACCAAGAGGCAAGAATAAGTAACATACCTTATAATCGCTTCCTATAGTCTTTGTTGCTCCCGCTTCGCTCCGGTGCTCTTGTGCAGTCAATATCAAAATAACACAAACCAACCAAAGTGATAGCGATAGCATAAACTCAATATAAACCTATGTATGTGATCAAGGAATCATACAATAAAACACAACAAGCTTTATAGGAAAGAATCATATTACTGTATCATATTAAA
>ML789140.1:340611-367487 GCA_009831015.1 Picea engelmannii | reverse complement strand
GAAGCCCTAAAAATACGGGTCAAGTTGACTTAGGGTTTTAGACACCTAGGGTTTTGGTATCTAGGGTGTTGGACACCTAGGTTTTAGCCTAAGGATATCAGTGAGCTATCGTAATGGATAAATAAAGGTCATGAGGACCTAGTTTGTGTTGGTACGGTATTATTGGATATTATTGTATTGATTAAGAGTGATTATTTTGTGTGAGAGAGAAGTGATAAGTGTGAGAGCCTTCTGGTATTGTAATATCTTCAGCTGGGTGCGCAGGAAGGGGAGAGAAAGAGAGGAGAAGAAATATGATCTTCTAGATAAGAGCATAGCCAAGAACTGTATGCTTCATCCTAATATATTATAAAGCACAACTTTGTGGACGTAGCCCTATAGAGAGGGTGAACCACATATTTTTTGTTGTGTGTGACTGATATTCTGTCTCTATCATTGATATATTGTGATTGCAATACTACGTTAGATCTGATAAGTAGATGCCCAGAATAGTTCTAAACTAATAAGTGATATATGAATGTTGTGATGTTCTTGTGTTAGATCCACTTGATCTTCCATTTGGTTGTAGACATCTTTGTCCTGCAACCCCCTCATAACTTCTTTGGGTGAGACTGCATATCCTTTGCAAGTGTTTCCGAAAGGGTCAGTAGTTAGGACTTGTTGGTGCACTCTTGGAGCTGAACCCTGGGTCTGCCCTTGTGCCAACACCCACCAAGTTAGTGCACAATCCTCTAATTTTAGTAAAGAAAATAAAATATTTTATTCTTCTCCTATGTTATGTACACTTAAATAAACTTCTAAATGTTGCAACCAATGACTCAACTTAACTACATAAATCTCACCTTGGTAGAGTTTGATGTCCACATTTTCTTCCATTTTAAATAGAGATTGTGAATAAGTGATGACACTTGAACTTGGTTTCTCTTTATTTTCTATTTTTTCATCCCATTTTTAGGGTATTCATTATCTCCCATTTTTTTGTTCGATCTAACTTCTGAGTTAGAGCCACCAAACTCCCCAAAAGGTCCAAACGTGTTAACTAGAACTGCCATGATGAAGACAATGTCATGAGAAATATCAACACATTATTCTTCCAGCTTAAAAAATATACCCTTTTCATCATCCTAGAGGTTGTTATTAGACTGGACTAATCTTTCATGGCTAGGGTTTTGAGTCTTCCTTCTTAAGCCAATTCCTAGATCCTGCAACTTCCCACGAAACCCCAAAGAAAATTATTCTGATACTTATATATGTAAAATTTCATGGATATTCCATTGCGATAGTTCATCACAACTGATCTTACAATATTCTAAAATATTTTACTATACAATGTATTACCTTAGATTTTAGATTTAATATTACTAGTGTAGCACTCAAAATTATAGAAATAATTGAAACTGAAATGTAAGAAACAAGTAAATAACCACATCACCCAAAAAAATGAACACAACATGTGACTTGGAAAACACAATATGCAAGAAAACCTAGCAAGAAGGTGAGGCCTATGCTTTACTCTATATTTCCTAGTTATGAAATGAAATCACAAAGAAAGGGGCACTCACTATGGAGTTTCCATGGACATTGTTACCTAAATGGATACTATGAAATCTTCTACCTCCCTTTTTTTTCTTCAATATCCCACTCCTATATTCTCTTCTCAACTATGGAAAAATTACAATACCAAAAGAATGGAACCCCTTATCTTCCTAGTAGCCCAATATTTAACATAGCCTGATAGCCATATGGGGTTAGGGTTAGGGTTTTTGCATGCCTCAATGATCAATTAGTGTTAGGTTTTTGGACCCTCTAGAATATCCTTGAAATTTCATATGTGAATAGCCCCACATGTATGTGTAATGGGGGTTGGCATGGCATCCACTTGGTACCATGGTGGTCAATAGAGTAGGTCAACTTGTAGGAGGCATAACTTCTGCATATAAACTCCAATTGAGGTGATGTTTGCACCATTCAAAATATTTTGGTGTGTAGAACAACATTGAAGGGATGAGATATAATATCACAAATGTTTGACCCAAAAAAGTATTGTTTGATGCCTCAAACCATATTTGTAAGTTTTCAAATCCCAAATCACCAAACTGCGACCTGCCCCTAAAATGGGCCTTGCAAACCAATTCTTCCAATATTTCCACCCAAAAAGTACCAAGATAGATGAAAAATTATATAATGATCCATTTCAAATCACTATTGTAGACATAATCACCATTATCCACTGCATTTTATCATCATATATAACCTTATAATATCTCACTTAACTGAGTCAACCCATTAGTTGACCATTTTATAAGGCATGTAGATTATCAAATTATTTGTATGCGTAGTGTACACCATATCCCTTTATTTATTCATGACCCTTGTTAATTTAAAAAACAAATCATTTGCAACTCAGAAATGTTGATGTTTGGACAACATCACAAAGACATTCTCTGAGAATAATAATTAATAATATAATTATTGATTATTAAATATCATATATAATAAGTAAATGATAATAATAAATAGTTATTGATTATTCAAGGGGAACATCCTTTCATAGATGGTCACCATATGTTCCCTATATATGGAACACTCATGATTGTAATAATATATCGATCATATCTCATATGAAGAAAAACAGCATGGTATCAGAGTGGGACTGGGCTTGACTCCTTCACAGGAGGGCCCAAGAAAACGAGAGTAGAGTAAAATGTTGAGAGTGTTAAATTTATGGGGTTGTTACAATCTCTATGTACAACAAATTTAGTTTTTACTCCTACCTAAATTATAGAAATAATTCCATAAATGATGGTGAGTAATAATTTCTACTAAAAATGTCTAATTACCTAAATATGAGGAATGTACTGCATATTTACTTCTACTATATTTATGCAAAGAATCGCATGAATTATGGAGGAAATATTTAACAAAGTCAAATGCTATGTGGATGGATTATAACCAAATTAATCTTTGGGTAGTTACAGAGGTATTCTCCAACTATCTATAAAAAAGAAAATTTAATTTAATTTTTAAAGAGGCATGTCTTTTTGGATCACTCTAATATTACTATAAAAAGACACTTGAAAGACAGAACAATAGACACACATATTTTTTCTCTCTCACATGTCTGTCATTGCATCGAAAAAATGAGAATTGTCTCCTTGGATTTCTCAGTGGATCTATTTGTTGTGTAAGTTTTTCTTGGAAGTACCTATGTGGAAATGTTGATATAGAAAACATTGTGTGAAATATCTTCTCTTATGAGGCCAAGAGATTCTTTATCTCACTGATATATTTGTGAGATTCATTGAAATTATTGTGGGTGATAAAGATTTCCATATGTATACCAATGGAGGAAAATACTACACAACTATTTGAGTTTAAGCGTAAGTGCAATCCATGGCATGGGTGTTGTTGGTGTTCTATATCCGCACGAGTATTTGGTGAGGAGTGATCAATATGGAGATGAGAAGTAGTGACAAACCCTTTTCATTTGAGATCACATGAAGCTTGTGTCAATGTGTTTATGTTTGAGGCAACAATGTGAGACATTCTCCCTGGAGGGTCCTATGTGGACTAGTAGGGGGGAATGTAGACTTTATATTGATGTGCCTTAGAAAGTCAAATGAATGAATCAAGACATTGGTTTCATGAATAAACCTCAATATGTCTGAAAACACATTGGTTCCATGAGAGAAACTCTATATGTCTTATACATGTGTTCCACGAGGGAACCACAAGATGTCTAGTATGGACACATTTCATGAGTGAGGCTCGAGGTTGGGCACTTCAGGATGTATGGGTTTCCAATATACATTCATGTATCCAAGGAGAAAAATGACCAAGCTAGACCCTTCAGGCATAAAGCATACATTTGTGGGGTACAATGAGTCTTCGAACACATACCAGATCTACATCCCTGGTCAGAGACAGATTGAGGTGAGCAGAGATGTTACCCTTGAGGAGGAGGTATCCTTCATGAGATCTAGAGGATCTCAAATTGAGATTGATAGTGAGATACATGAAGATATGGTTCCTTCTCCCCCTCATGCTCTAAAATTTCAGAGAGATGCAGTTGAGCCTATTGATCAAATTGATCATGTTGATCTTATAGCTCTAGTTGATGTTCCTAGAGATACTCCAGTAGGTTGAACGAGACCTACATGGGCTCGTCAGAATTTGTAGGAGGCAGAAGGACATGCATCTCCTCTTGGTACCTTTCGAGATAGAAAGATACCTCAGAGATATTCATGCTATGTTGTAGTTATGAGCCACATCATTGATTATGAGCCTTCCAGATATGAGGAGGAAACTAGTCATCCAGTATGGAGAGATTTCATGATGGACAAGTATCAATCCATAATGAATAATGATGTGTGGGATATTGTTCCGAGACCTAAGGGGAATTCTGTAGTGACTTCCAAATAGATCTATAATATCTAACACATAGTTGATGGGAGCATCGAGAGGCACAAAATAATATTTTTTGCTAGAGGATTCTCTTAGGTGGAGGGAATAGATTATGAGGATACATTTGATCCTATTGCTCGATACACTTCTATACGGATGATTATTTCTCCTACAACATCCATGGGTTGGAGAGTACATCATATGGATGTGAATATTTCATTTCTCAATGGAGAGATTGAGGAAGAAGTATACACCGAGAAGCCATATGGTTTCGTGATACATGAGAAGGAGTCTCATGTGTGCAGGTTGAAAAATTTCATGTATGGACTCAAACATGAACCTCGAGCTTGGTATGTGATGACTGATGGACACCTGATGATTTTGGGTTTCAGAAAAAGTGTTTCCAATCCCAACCTATATTGCACGACTGTTAATGGTGAGTCCATGATTTGTTTCCTCTATGTTGATGATTTATTCCTCACCAGTACAGAGAGCCTTATTGTTGAATGCAAGTATGCATTAGCCTCTAATTTTGAGATGAATGAATTTGGTATGATTCACTAATTCTTGGGACTAGAGGTATGGTAGAGAACTGATGAGATCTTTCTGAATGAGGGGAAGTACACAGTTGATATATTGAATATGTTTGCGATGTTGAACTGTAAGCCCATAACTATATCAACGGTGATGAATTTTAAGAAAATAAATGTGTATTCTTTTGATTCCAATTATATTGATCTAACCTTGTACAAATAGTTGATTGGATCATTGATGTATCTGGTTAATACTAGACAAAATATTTTCTATGCAGAGACTACACTTAGCCAGTTTATGAGTTTGGATTACTGCGAAGCATGTGTTGAGATACCTGCGAGGAAAAGTTGGACATGGTCTGAGATATACTTCTAGTATTGACATGATATGGTAGGAATATATTGACTCTGATTGGGTAGGGAACATAGTGGACAGAAAGAGCACCTTCGAGTGTTGCTTCACTTTGGTATCTTCCATGGTTTCCTGGTGTAGCAGGAAACAAACTTATGTGGCTTTGAGTGGAGTAGAAGCAGAGTACATTGCATTAAGTATGTCAGTTCATGAAAAAGTGTGACTTTGTAATATCCTTCTAGATTTATCTGAACATGTGTTGGATTCCACCATTATTCATTATGGTAACCAAATTTGTGTGAAGATATCAGAGAATCCAGTATTTTATGACAAATCAAACCACATTGAGATCAAGTACCATTACATATGAGACATGGTGCAGAGGAATGAAGTATTGGTGCGGTACCTTCCTATAGATGAGCAGGTTTTTGATGTTCATGCCAAACCAGGACGAAGTTCAAGTACTTATGTGACAAACTTGGCATGGAAGAGAATGCCTCCCTTGCTGAGAGGGAGTGTTGATGTTTGCAACTTCCTAGAGCATTCTCCATATCCTACTCCTCTATGACTGAGTTGATTTGATATGTGATGACACTTATCCGAGAAGGGATAAGTGTGTTTGGTCTTATATCCCAACTTACCTTATGGAGAGCACATGAGGACACATCCCTTGTGGAGAGCACATGGGTACATGTCAAGGGATTTGACCTTGATGTCACACACTATGGGGAGTTTACCCTAAGTGCTACTAGGGGGAGTATCCTCTAGAATTACACATGGGAGTGCCATGTGTGACAAACATTCTCCATATCATAATCCTCTATGAATTGAGTTGATTTGATCTGTGAGGACACTTATCCATGAAGGGATAAGTGGGACACTTATTCAAGAAGGGATAAGTGTATTTTCTCTTATAGCCCAACATCCCTTGTAGAGAGCACATGAGGACACATCCCTTGTGGAGAGAACATGAGGGCATGTCAAGGGAGTTGACCTTGACATCACACACTATGGGGATTTGACCATAAGTATTCCTAGAGGGAGTAGCCTATAGAAGTCCACATGGGAGTGCCATGTGTGACAAACATTTTCCATATTGTACTCCTCTGTGAATTGATTTGAGTTGATCAATGAGGACACTTATCCAAGAAGGGATAAGTGTGTTTGGGATTATATCCCAATGTCCCTTGTGTAGAGAACATGAGGAGACATCCCTTGTGGAGAGCACATGAGGACATGTCAATGGATTTTACCTTGATGTCACACACTATGGGGAGTTGACCCTAAGTGTTCCTAGATGGAGTAGCCTCTAGAAGTCAACATAGGAGTGCCATGTGTGATAAACTGTTTTCTACTATGGTGGTTGTGTACCACTGGTAGAGAATGTGTCTCTGGACAGTAGTTGTGTACTACTATGGAAAGATACCTCCCTAGATAAGAGGGAGTGTTGATGTTTCAACATCAAGTGGACCCTCTCCTAGATTGGATTGCATACCAAGGGAAATAGGATACATTTATCATCAAGGTGCACTTGTGGTAAATGGGCCCATACGTAGTCCTTCCTTGATCATGACAAGGAATAATATGGACTCGAGGTGCTTGAAGTGATTTCCACATGTCAGTTAGCATCAAGATGACATTCACTCATAGGTGTGTTGTGGTGAAATATCCTAGTGTGGTCTTTGTCCTAGTCCTGGTGATTTAAAAAGAAATAATAAAGTATATATGATATATTCTATTACATGCAGACCCAGAGTGAGATTGATCATAGAGAGAGTTAATTGGCTCAGAGGGAGAGTCGCAGAAGGAGTTTCTCCTCGGTTCAAGTGGGAGAGAGACATCTCCCAATACTGATAGACAAGTGTAATGAGTCTAGGGTGAATTTTGTATACTGCAAAGACAAGCTTGGCATGATGCAGAATGTCGCCCTCGTTGAGAGGGAGTATTGATGTTTGGACAAGATCGAGAAGACATTCTCTTAGAATAATAATTAATAATATAATTATTTATTATTAAATATCATATATAATAAGTAAATGATAATAATAAATATTTATTGATTATTTAAGGAATGCATCCTTTCATTTATGGTCACCATATGTTCCCTATATATGGAACACTCATCATTGTAATAATATATTGATCATATCTCATATGAATAACACAAATAAATAAATGTGTGTGTGTTCCTATTTAGGCAATGTAGTGGGCATGTGTGGAACTTGTCAAAACCCCATATTCATCAATACCATGATTTAATATTTCATGATGTCCATAAAAATTATGAATTCTCATTAATACATTGAGACAGTTCACATGGAAACTACATCCAAAGGGGTGTGACAGGTCTACTATATACCCTATTAATTCTTAGTAAGGAAGCTAGTCAACTAGTGAATTTAATTGTCAACCCAGGAGTTGTAATATTATGAGGTGTTGTGAAAAATATATGCAAGGATTAGGGTTTAATGAACTACTTGGAAATTTCTTATCATTTTGTTAACAACCACCTATAAAACCAATTCTATTTTTTTGAAAATCAAGAAGCTGTAACAACAAAAACATAGTTTATGGTTTATATTTGTAGGTTTTGTAACATGAGACCTATATAAAAATATCATTAACCAATTAATAATAAAAAAAACATGTTGAAACATATACAGAATTCAATAAAGAAATTAATCTTGACAAACATTTAAGCATTCATACGCATAACATAAATTCATAACATAAACGCACAATATAAAAATACAAAAAAATGAAGAAACAACATCAGATCCATTAGAGCAGGCCCTTTCTCTGGGGAGCAATGTATTCAAGAGGTTTTACAAGTCTAATTATTTATCAACAATCAAATAAATGTACAAAGGACTAAGAAAATAGACTTGTATTAAGAAAATATAACTTTTGTTGGACGGTTGGTTGTCATTGATGTCAACAAATATTAGATTGATGTCAAATAATGTGATGGGTGTAATACCCCTAGGCTGAACCCCAACTATAAATGTAAATGAAAATATACTTAAGCTGGTAA
The DNA here is from genome assembly GCA_009831015.1 of Picea engelmannii. Classification (NCBI taxonomy): domain Eukaryota; kingdom Viridiplantae; phylum Streptophyta; class Pinopsida; order Pinales; family Pinaceae; genus Picea; species Picea engelmannii. The sequence continues at coordinate 359,164 of ML789140.1, read as the reverse complement.
ACTGTTTGATATCATTTTTCATGCATCTTCCATGGTATAGTGCGCACATGTACTACACACTAAAATGATGAAGTGTGCACATTCTAGGACATCGCGCGCAACAAATTTAAGTGCTTGTGATTTTGAGGCCAAAGAGCCTTTGTGTATATGTTGTGTTTTGAGGCTGGTGAGCCAGGATGAAGAAAGGACAATATATTTGTAAATGTAAATGTAATAACATGAGAATATTAATGAAAAACACATCACTGTGACAAACCAACCATGTAAAAGAGCATGGGGGACTAAACTCCACTAGTTAGGGAAAGGGGGATAAAAGTTAATGATAAGGGACTAAGCTAGGGAGCTTAAGCCAAAAAGGAATATTATATTAATATTCCTTAAAGTATAAAGTATGGATAATTATTTTATCCTAAGTTCTAAGGATGGGGAAAAGTGGGCCAAAGTATCTCTCAACATGACAAGTGTCAAGTTGGGAACATGCATACATATAGTTTGGACTTAGTTCATTTTCGATGGATTCCATCATCATTCACTCACTCATTCAACTATCCACTATACATTCCTATACATGTACCTATACCCATACTTTTACATGTACCTATACTTGTATCTGTACTTGTACCTATACCTGTACTTAGTTAGCTTAGGAGATGGACTGAAGAAGCGGGTTGTCAGGCTCGTGAGAAATTATCTCTAGGTGAGAGAATTGTTGGGAATTGATTTCCTGAAGGTGCCAAATTGCAGCTAAAAGGCTCTGAGACTTCCTGTCTGGCATGTTTCTAAAGCACTGAAAAGGAAGTGGGGTAGCCAAAAGACTGTTGAGTAGAGAAGGGGCACACTTCCTGGGGTGGGACAAGCATGTGGGGAATGAGGGACTGTATGCTGTTAGTTTGAGTTGGCACATAGGCAAAGTTTTTCCTATTGTCTGAGATACATCATCCTAGTTAGAAATTTCTTTACTTGGGTGGAGTTTAGTCCCAACTCGGGGGTGAGCCACTACTGAGAGTTTTGAGCAGTGTGATTTAAGTCTGGGAGGAACGTGGAAGGTCTGCATGTAGTTGGTGATATTTTTACCAAGATAAGTGTCAATTGTGTGTTAAATTACATGCTTCATTATTATTTATGTGTTTATTTTTATGTTTTTTTCTTGTGTGTTGCATGTATACTTTTATTATTATTCTGTATGAATCTATGCATTTTCATAGTTTCTATGTGTTTAAATTATGTATATAGTTTGAATGTTTTATGTGGAATAGCCCAGTTGGATGTTGGGGATGCTACAATATGGTATAAGAGCTCCAATTTTCAACACTGAGTCTGGAGGGGCCGAGCAAGTTGAATTGAAGTGAAATTTCACAAAGAAATGATTTCGAGGTGGCCAAATTTCAAGTTATAGAGTGTCCATGGTAAAAATTAAAAGCAATTGCATGGACATGGGCAAAAGCTCCAATTTTCGTTGCTAAATTCATGGGAAAATCGAGAAATTTGGCTAAGTGGTAAGATATTCTTGATTTAATATTTGTTCTAGCAAATTCAGACCTAGAATTGGTCGAATTTGAAGTTATAGGGAAGCCATGACAGATGGAGCAAGATTAGTTGATTAAAATTCTCAATTCGTGAATTGAGTTTGGGAAAAATTTGTTCAAGGAATGTCAACCAACGACGATTTGTTTCTGCATAGTTTGAATTGGTATTATTGGGGTGAAAATGAACAAATTTCATAGTTGAAGAATGTCTATGGAAAAAATTGGGAAAACATTTGTCAAAAGCCCCAATTTATGCAGCGAAATTCAAGAGGAATTGATGCGCATAAAAATGAATATGTGCAGGTGTGTGCACTAAAAATGCATGATGAGCAGTGAAAATCTTGTGATGTGTGAAAATTAAGTATGTGTGGATGCACGCACTAAAATTTGGTGCTGCAGAGTACAAGTTGGGATGCACGAAAAATAATGGTACGCAGGTGTGCGCACTTAAATTTGGTGTTGCACTATGTAGAATGGTAATGCATGAAAAATATTGGTGCACAGGTGTGCGCACTTAAAATTGGCATTGCGCAATGCAGAGTGGTAATGCACGAAAAATAACATTGCATGGGTGTGTGAACTTAAATTTGGCACTGCACAGAGAAGAAATAATGAAGCATGGAAAAATAATAGAGCGCAGATGTGCACACTAAATTTAGCATTGCACAGTGCGTATTAGGTGGCCCATGCATAATATTGGCACATGTGGTGTGCACAGTATTGGAAAATCATAGATGAATTTTGTTGGTGCGCATGCAATGTGGGTATGCAATGCATGCATGTTGAATATTACTATCGCACGACAATTTAATTAATGGTGTGTGCGGAGTACTGGTGCGCTGTGGGAGCGTACTAAACTTAGCATGGTGTAGCACGTAGAGTGAAATGCGCATGGAATATTATCATGTGACACAAAAATTGTGTGCAACTAGTATTAGTGCATGAACCAAAATTGTGCACGGTAGATATTGGCATGCGACACAAAAGTAGTGCACACTAGTTATTGGCACGATAGAGAAGTGATCCACATTGGTTATACGTGCGTGGAGCATGCGCTACCTTATGGTGTTGTTGCACATGCTAAATATGGGTGTACATGTTCAAATTTGTGTGCACCAAGTCATTTGGATGGTCTACAATAGTAGAAAACTAGTGAATTTCTGCGACATTTTTATACTGTTTGAAGGTCATATTTTTGCAGTGCATTTTTGAGGCCCTAAACAACATTTTAGCTACTCAAAAACCACGAGAATAGAGTGTACCAAGGTATAATTTTTTCTTTCATCTCAAACGAAATATCCCGGAGAGAGATTTCTAATGGTGTAAACCATTAGTCAAATGAAGCTTTTATGAGGAAGTTACAGGACAAACAATGGAGGGTAAATTTTAAGACCCAACTAACTTCGAAGGGCCATAACTTTATGATCCAGAATCATATTAGGGAAAAGTAACAGTATATGGAAAGATATTGAACCATAGAAAAAATTCATGGAGCTGAATTAAAATTATGGGCATGTCAAAAATGTTTAACATGACATATAATGTACCTATAGCATTCCAGACCAAAAACACTAATTGACCTAGAACTTCAGCAGATTGTAACTAGCAGCCTAGAACCCAGAAAGAAGTGAAACTTGGACAAAATTTCCAAAATATGTATATGAAGAAACCTAATTGATTTCCTACTAAAAATCCAATGGAGTAGGTGCAAAAATGTATAATTACAGCGCAGATTTGCACCAAGTTGAAGTGTGAACAGAAAAATTATTGGGTAATTTTCAAATAACCACAACTTTCTGCTCAAGACTCAGAATTGATCATGGAAGTAGGCATTGGAAAGCTATTAGACAATAGAATATATCTGTTCACCCATAAAATTGATCTGGGCATTTAATTTTTTAGGAAATTAGAAGAAATAATTATGATGCATTATTGAACTAGAATTTTACATAATTTCATGAATCTGTTAAATTATTTAGCCTAACAAATTTTGTTTGTTGCACATTTTGCAGAGTTAACAACTGTTAGATTAGATTGGGATCATCACAGAGTGTATAGGGATGGAAGATACACAGGGGGCTTACTGTCAAGAAGATATATCAGAGATATGGATGTCCATATAGGAATTGAAGGAACAAACTCAAATGGACATGGAGAAAGAAAGGAAGAAAACATGAATATGGTAGAGACCATTAAAAATTTTCAAAAGGATTTCAAAATACATAAAGATGATAATGAAAGGATTATGAAATCCAAGGAGCGGCAGGAGGAATTCAACATGAAGTTAATGCAGAGCTTGAACATAATAGAAAATAAATTGGATAATGAGAGTGGCTCAAGAAAATCAGGAAGTCATGGATCTCCTCATGAGAAAAGAAGAACAAGAAGTGTTAGCAGGCATCATCATCACTCCCTGAGGCATTCCAATAGGAGAGCACACAAAATCTCAAGTCCATCCCCTATCAGGAATTATAAGAGGTCTGGGATGGATGAGCTATGAGGAGAAATGAACAAAATCAAACATCCTACATTTGGTGGTGAGCACAAGAAGGATGAAGATGAAAAGACATGGATTCTAGGCATGAGAAAGTATTTTCAATTGCATAATTATTCTTCTCATTCAAAAGGAATAATTGACATCTATCAATTCAAGGGAAATGCATCCATGTGGTGGGATCATCTTGTGCAAGTGCATCACATTAAAGAGAAAAATGTTGTTACTTGGAAGGAATTCAAGAAGCATTTCAAAAATAAATACTTGACTAAGAGATACTATGACAAGAAAATGAAAGAGTTATTTGAAATCAAACTTGGGAGTATGACCATAGATGAATATGAAAGAAGGTTTTCAGAACTATCGAAGTATGTTTATTTCATCAAGGATGAGACAATTAATAATCATAGGTATTTGAGTGTATTTCCATCATTCATCAGTGACAAAATACAATATGATGATCCCAAAACATTGGAGGAGACCATAAGGTGAGCTAAATTCCTATATGATCAACAAAAAGGAAGGCCAACTTTCTAAAACTCTTGGGAAGACAAGAAAAAATTCAATATGGATCAGAGGAAGAAGGGGACTAAGCCACCATTCTTCATAAATAGTCCTTGGGGACAGCTAACTTCCATAGAACCCAGAACGATTGAGATAGGGGGGAAAAGGTCAAGGAAACCACCTATTCAAGTTTGGGGTTGTAAAGGAGATCAAATGTTTAGAGATTGTCCTCACAGAGGTGAAAAAGTGAGAATTGTTCACAATGTACAACAAGCTAAAACAATGGAGGACACGGGAAGAAATGTACCAAGGATCTATGTAGCCCTGGACAACAAGCAAGAAGATTTTTAGTTACATCTTATTGAAGTGGAAGGTATGATCGACAACCAAACCATTTTTATTTTAATTGATTTAGGAGCTAGTCATAGTTATATAGATCCTAAGATGGTGGAAAGTTTTAATTTTCCAAGAAGAAATCATGGAAAATATTGGTTGGTGCAGTTGGCTACTCGAGCCAAAAGAAAAATTAATGAGATGGTTAAGCCATGTCCTATGGACATGAATGGATTGAACACCATGGAATATTTGAACATATTTCCTTTAGGTTCCTATGATTGTCTAATTGGGATGGATTGGTTGGACCAAAATCATGCTATTTTAGAATATCATAATAAGGAATTTACTTGCTTGGATGAGGAAGGGAACCTAAGGATAGTGCAGGGAATTCCCAGGGCAGTAACCATTATAGAAATTTTAGCATTGCAGCTAAAGAAAAGTTATAGAAAAGGGTGTCAAATATTGAAGATTATGCAGTCCTAAAGGAGTTTGAATATGTGTTTAAGGAAATACCAGGATTAACCCCTAAAAGAGACATTGATTTCACCATAAATTTGATGACTAGAGTAGCTCCAGTATCTAAGACTCCCTACAGGATGAGTACACCATAATTTAAGGAGTTGCAAATGAAACTTGAAGAGCTCCTGAAGAAGGGGTATATACACCCAAGTGTGTCACCTTGGGGTGCCCCAGTTTTATTTGTGAAGAAGAAGGATGGAACATTGAGACTTTTCATTGACTTCATGCAATTGAAAAAAGTAGTTGTGAAGAATAAGTATCCTTTGCCAAGGATCGATGACCTCTGTGATAAGTTGAAAGATGCAAATATATTTTCCAAGATTGATCTCAGGTTAGGTTATCATCAGGTAAGAATTAAAGAAGAATACATCAACAAGACTACTTTCAAAACAAGGCATGGTCATTATCAGTTCACAGTGGTTCCATTTGGGTTATCAGATGCACTAGTTGTATTCATGTGTTTAATGAATGGTATTTTTAGAGAATACTTAGATAAGTTTTTCATTGTATTTTTATATGACATTATTATATATTATAAGTCGGAGGAAGAGCATGATAAACACTTGAGGATGGTATTATAGGTATTAAGGGAGCATTAGTTGTATGCCAAATTGAGCAAGTGCTCATTTTATCATAAGCAAATTCATTATTTGGGGCTTTTAGAGGAAGGGATAAAAGTGGATCCTGAGAAGATAGAATCCATTAGAGGATGGGAAACACCAAAGAATGTGATAGAGGTCAGATCATTCATGAGCCTTGCTAGATATTATAGGATGTTTATTGAAGGATTCTCAAATATTGCAGACCCAATCACCTCCTTGCAAAAGAAGGGTCCGAAGTTTCAGTGGACATTGGATTGTGAAAAGAGTTTCCAACACTTGAAGCAATTATCCAAATGAAGACTTCATTTTATGCACAGATGCATGTAAATAAGGACTTGGTGGAGTCCTCATTCAAAATGGGTTTGTTGTATGTTATGAATCAAGGAAGTTGAAAGAGCATGAAAGGCACTATGCCACTCATGATTTGGAGTTGGCAGCCATAATGCATGACTTGAGAAAATGGAGGAACTACCTCATGAAGAAAAGGTTCGAGTTGAGGACAAACCATAATGTTCTGAAATATTTATTTCATCAACCAACTCTAAATGCCAGACAAAGAAGGTGGTTAGAATTTCTCAGTGAATATGACCTTGATATAAATCATATCAAAGGGAAAGAGAACAAGGTGGCTTATGCACTCAGCAGAAGAGTGCATGAGTTTCATGCTACATTCATTAGCAAGTACCAATCATATTTGAAAAATAGAATCTTGGAAGCTGCAAAATCAGATTTACAGTACAAGGAATTAGTGGAAAAATTATAGCAAGGTATTTTGCAGCAGAAAATTGAAGACTATAAGCTAGAAAATAATGAAATCCTCATATACAGGGGAAAAAATTATGTACCAAATTCCCAGGAATTTAAAAATATGATATTGAGAGAAATGCATAATGTACCTTATGCTAGGAACCCATGTTATCAGAAAACTATTGCAACTGTCAAGAGACAATATTATTGGCCAGGAATGAAGAAAGATTTTTTTTATTTTATTGCCAAATGTTTGGAGTTTCAAAAGGTCAAGGCTAGGAATAGACACCCATATGGTTTTCTACAATCATTACCCATTCCTAAGTGGAAATGGGAAGTTGTAACAATGGATTTCATCACCAAAATTCCTAGAACAAACAAGCAACATGATTCTATTATGGTAGTGGTAGAGAAGCTTACTAAAGCTGCCCATTTTATTCTAGTAAATCTCACTCACAAGGAAACCAACATTGTTGATGTTTATATGAGATAAATTTCTCGATTACATGGTATACCCAAGAAAATTGTGTTTAACAAAGATCCAAAATTTACATCAAATTTTTGGAAATGATTATTTAAGGGATTTGGAACAAATTTGAATTTTAGTAAAGCTTATCATCCATAATCAGATGGACAAATAGAGAGGGTGAATCAAGTGATTAAGGATATTTTGACGATGTATGTGATGGATAAACCATCAAAATGGGAAGAATACCTACACTTAGTAGATTTTTCTTATAACAATGGGTACCAGGAATCTCTAAAGATGATCCCATTTGAGGCACTTTATGGCAGAAGGTGAAACACATCGCTAAGTTGGGACAACCCAACAGATAGATCAATAGTTGGGCCAAAATTACTCAGGGAAATGGAAGAGAAAATGTTGAAAATAAAACATAATTTAAAGGCTTCCCAAGACATACAGAAAAGATATGATGATAAGGGTAGAACTCATAGGGAATTTAAAGTGGGGGACCATGTATTATTGAAAGTAAAGGCCAACAAAAGTTCCCTGAAATTGGGAAATTGTTCAAAGTTGGCAGCTCGTTATTGTGGGTCGTTTGAAATCCTAGAGAGGATTGGGACTATAGCATACATGCTTTCCTTTCCTACATCAATGTCTATTCATAATGTATTACACGTATCATTTCTCAAAATGTATATGCCTGATGCTAATCATGTCATTGATTAGAATCTGATTCAGGTGGAGAAAGAAGGGGCCTTTCAAGTGCATCCAGTGTGCATATTGGACTAGAAGATCAAGCAGCTCTGGAATCGAGCCATAGAGATAGTAAAGGTCCAATGGACCTGGTGCGGTCCCAAAGATGCAACTTGGGATAAAAAGGATGCTATGCGGGCAGAATACGAACATAATTTTTAGGATTTTTTAAATTTTGGTTGTATATGCGTATATATTGCACTGAGTACATCCCATAGATAAGGGGAGGGGAATGTAATACTCCTAGGATGAACCCCATCTGTAAATGTAAATGAAAATGTACTTAAGATGGTGAGATGTTTGATATAATTTTGCATGCACCTTCCATGGTGTAGTGCACACATGTACTATGCACTAAAATGATGAAGTGTTCACATTCCAGAACACCACGTGCAAAAAACTTAAGTGCACATGATTTTGAGGCTAGAGATCCTTTGTTTATCAGTTGTGTTTTGAGGTTGGTGAGATAGGATGTAGAAAGGACAATATATATATAAATTTAAATGTAATCACATGCAAATATTAATTAAAAACACATCACTACAGTAGACCAACCATGTAAAAGAGTATGGGGGACTAAACTCCACTAGTTGGGGAAAGGGGGCTAAAATTTAAGGATAAGGAGATAAGCTAGGGAGCTTAAGCCAAAAAGGAATATTATATTAATATTCCTTTAAGTATAAAGTATGGATAATTATTTTATCTTAAGTTATAAGGATGGGGACAAGTGGGCCAAAGTATCTCTCAACATGACAAGTGTCAAGTTAGGAACATGCATACATATAGTTTGGACTTAGTTCATTTTCTATGGATTCCATCATCATTCACTCGCTCATTTAGCTGTCCTCCATACCTTCCTGTACCTGTACCTATACTCGTCCCTGTACCTATACCTATACCCGTACTTGTACATGTACCTATACTTGGTTAGATTAGGAGATGGTCTGAATAAGTAGGTTGTTAGGCCTGTGGGATATTGAAGAGATGGGTTGTCAAATCCATGAGAAATTCTCTCTAGGTGAGATAATTCTTGGGAATTGATTTCCCGAAGGTGCCAAACTACAACTAAAGGGATTTGAGACTTCCTGTCGGGCTTGTTGTTGAAGCCCCAGGAACAAAGTGAGGTAGCCGAAGGACTGTTGAGCAAAGAAGGGGCACACTTCCTAGGGTGGGACATGCATGTGGGGAATGAGGGATTGTAGGATGTTAGTTTGAGTTGGCACCTGTGACAAAGTTTTTCCTGTTGTTTGAGATACATCAGTCTGGTTAGGAATTCCTTTACCCTGGTAGAGTTTAGTCCCAACGTGGGGGTGACCCATTGTTGAGAGTTTTGAGTAGTATGGTCTAAGTCTGAGAGGAACGTGGAAGGTCTGCACATAGTTGGTGATATTTTTACCAAGATAAGTGCCAATTGTGTGTTAAATTACATGTTGCATTATTAGTTATGCATTTATTTTTATGGGTTTTTCCTGTGTGTGTGTTGCATGTATATTTTTATTTTTATTTTGTATGAATCTATGCATTTGCAGAGTTTCTATATGTTTAAATTTTGTATACAATCCAAATGTTTTATGTGGCATAGCCTAGTTGGATGTTGGGGATGCTATAATGGGTGTATTTGGAGAAGTATCCAAAGTGGTCCCCTTATGGTGTATCTCTAAGAATGGCCCTCAGGGGAAGATGCTTTGAAGAAGTCTACAAGAAACCCTTAAGAATGGTTAAGGATCCCCTAGTTGAATGAGGATTTAGGTCATGAAGGATGGAGTAAATGAAGGTAACTCACTCATGGAGGGATAGTACTCGACGTACCTTTTCTGGTGATATATGGAATGTAACATAGTTCCTCATATTTAGGGAGATATGGTCTTGTAAAGTTAGATTCCCCGAAGAGTGGACAAGAAGCCCCTAGTTTGTTATAAGTCTTCGTCAAAGGAGTAAAGTTGTTGTAACTAGAAAACCCTAGAAGCTCTAAATTAAGGATATGAGTTACCTAGCACAAGTATACAAGCACCTCAAGGATTCATTCATAAGTACACTCACACACTCATTCATTGATTATATATCTTGTGAACTAGTGATATTTTGCTAAGGTTGTGATGACATTTTTCTGAGGTAGCAAAAGAAGGTCGAAGGAGAAAGTCTTCAGATTGCAGCAAACCCTAGTTTCTAATGTATTCATGAGTTGCAGGTCAGAAGGGAACGAATGTACTCGAGGTGTATTAAAGGAAAGCACAGATATCCACGGGTTTTAGAAGAGAAGGTAGTGTCTCTGTGAAACACTAATGAAGGTTTGAATAGATGTTGGTAGCAGGTTTGTAGATTCTGAAAGTAATTTCACATGTCAACATTCTATAGGTTTAGGTCAGCTAAAGAAATTTTGGTGCGGTTATAAGTTTGTTTTGATTCTTATATTTTCTTATGATGTTGTGAATTCTTTAGGCATTCTTTGTATGGTTGGTATTGTACTTGGATGTGGTATATGTTGGTTAGTTGACTGAGTGAGAAGCACTCTTGTGCATGGTACAACATTGATATGGTTTGTATAGATCACATCCCTAAGTTGATTGTGTATAGTTGAGGAGTATCCATGTTGTATGGTGATGTATGCATGAGGGGCATGCATAGGCTCTTTGAGATACTTCATTGATGATATGGTACAAATATGCATATGGTTGATGATATAGTATATGGCATAGGTTGTACACGGTTGATGCTCTAGTTCATGATTCTTTATTCATTGTTGATGTATATTTTGTTTCATGATTGATGTATGAGATAGTATGTATATTGGTATACACTTGATGCATGGTATGGTACATGTATAGTTGGTTGATGAGAAAATATAGGTTGATATGATAGTGACAAAGAAAAAGTGATAGTGGAAGTGGAAGAGTTTGTGATAGTGACAATGGTCTTCTTTTTTGTTATAGGGCTGGTGGACAAGGAAAGGAAAGGTTATTGTAGTCGGAGAACCTAGGGGGTTATAACATCCTTCTAGTTGGAGCCAGAGAATCAGGGAGTTTTAGCTTCCTTCAGGTTGGAGCCTAAGAATAGGGGGTTGGAGCTACCTTCCTTTTGTAGCTAGAGAATTGAAATTTGGTGCTTCCAATGAATGATTTCTTTTGATAAATATACAAGAAAAGAATTATGTGGTTTTATCCCATTTGGGTTTCCACATAAATATTGGTATACTGTGTATCTATTTTGATGTGATTTTGTTTATTATTATACTGTTGATGATATATTGAATGATAATGATATATTATTGAATATTGTTGAAGAATAAACTGTGGTTAAAAAGTACTATTATTTATCATTACTGATTCACCCCCCCCCTCTCAGTAATCCAACAATTGGTATCAAAGCAGGTCCTTCAAGAATTAGTCTAACCACTAGAAGGAGATCATGAATCATTCTAGGATTGGGGTACCACAATTTGATGGAGAGAACTATGCTTTATGGAGAAAAATAATGAAGTCTTATATACAAGCACAAGGCTTTGATGTTTGGTGATCAGTAGTAGATGGATACAAAGCACCTGCCACTCCCTCGACAGATAGAGATGGAAAGAATCTCGTAGAAAATGATTCAAGGGATAGAAACACTATTGAGAATGGTGTGACTCAAGCGATACATACCGAGATTATGCAATGTGATTCGGCAAACAAAATGTGGGATAAATTGAATACTATCTATGAAGGAGATAAGAAAGTTAAAGAAAACAAACTTTATATTTTCAGATCCAAGTTTGGACAATTGAATATGAATGAAGATGAAAAACATAACATCCTACTTTATACGAGTTGACGAAATAGTAAACAATATCAAGGGCTTGGGAGACGAGATAAAGGAACATGTCATTGTGAAAAATGCATTAAGATCTCTACCAATGAGGTTTGATTAAGAAATTTCATCTCTAGAAGAAAGAACAGATCTAGATACAATAACCATGAATGAGTTTCATGGGATACTCATAGCTTATGAGATGAGGACAGAGCAAGAAAATCCAGTCATGAAGGAAGAAAAATCAAGGCATCCAAGAAGACAAAGAAGAAAGATAAAAAGAAGGAAAATTCAGATTTTAGTTGCAACGATGATTCAGAAGAAGATGAAGAAGTGGCTAACTTTGCCAGAAGGTTGAACTAGGAACCAACAAATACAAAGGTAAGATTCCATTGATTTTTTTTAATTATGATGGTGTTGTTCATTTTTCTAATAAATGTCATTATAAGAAAAAGAAAATAAATGAAGAAGAAGATGACCCTAAAAAGAAAAGGCAAATTCAAAAGGGTAGAAGAAATGAAAAGAAGTTTTTCAAGAAAATCCTTTGCCTCAAGGAAGAAATTTCCTCATCGGACGAAGATGAAGTCAACGACAGTGATACAAAAAGGGTACTATTCATGGAAATAGAAGACTTAGATGAATAAATCTCCAAAGAAGAATATGAAGAGGAAGAATTTGATTACATAGAAGAATTGTTGAGTTCCATAGAAGTAATCAAAAGAGAAAATAAGAAAAACAAGTCACTCCAGGTAGAACTAACGATGAAAGAAGAATCTCATAATTCCAAAGAAATTGAGTAGACAATTACGAAGTTGAAACTCTAGGTAGAAGAATACACGAATATTAAAGAAGCACTTAGAGTGTAGTTAGAAGAAAGAGACAGGACCATTGAAGGCTTGTAAGATGAGATAGTCACTCTAAGAAAATATATTCAGAAGAAGGACACGCAACAAAACAACACCAGAATATTGGATACTATCATGAATAGTCAAAGACTTTACTATGACAGATATGGATTGGGATACAATCAGACATAGATAGAGAAAGCTTCAAGCTCCAAAATGACAGAACAAGAATCATAACCAAGAAGTTATGCAGAAGCTATCAAATGTCCCTCGAAAGAAGAATATTAAAAAACTCAAGGGGAAGATTACAAAAACATTGCACCACCTAGAATATTTAGAAGTCAATATCAACAGAAACTAGAAAGACCTCAAGAAGAACAAGGATTCAGAAGAGTGGCACCATTAAAAAGATATTCCACTCCCAGATATCAAACTATTTTTCTTGGTTCATGTTATTCATGTTATAATTTTGGGCACAAAGATGTGAATTGTAGAGCCAATGCCAAGGAAAAAATAAACGATGAGAGCTATACACAAAAAGGTTATTCAAGAAGATCTCATGAAGCACAAAGTATAAGCTACAATAGATTTGTATCATTAAGTGATGAGGTAGAATTCTACAAGTTCCACAACTTTGGACATATAGCTAGATATTGCAAACTCGTTGTTCCTCTAAGGGAACCAAAGAAGAATATGAAAATTCATAAGAAAGAAACGTAGAGGATATGGATAAGAAAGAAGGATCAATTCAACATTGAAGAAGGCAAATCTTTCTCTACAAGCTGAACAAAATAAATTTAGATGATATGTTGACAATGGATTCTCAAAGCATATGACAGGTGATAAAGACAAGTTTCTGGAATTGAAAAAGGAAATATATGGATCAGTTTCATTTGGGAATGAAAACTCAACCATGATTATTGGAAAGGGCACAATCAAGCTCAGAAATAAGGATGCCACTACAGAATTTTTTTTATTGGTCAAAGATATGGAACACAATATGCTAAGTGTGAATCAAATGTGTGATCAAGGACATATACTTGTGTTTGATTCAAATAAGTGTGAGATAAAGAAAGCATAAATAGGTAAGTTGGTAGCTACAAATGTAAGGACTCCAATAAACATATATGTTTTAAATGAAATAAGAAAGGAAAGATGTTTCTTAGGAAAGGATGATGAAAGTTGGCTCTGCAACATAGATGATTTTAAGGGCTAAATTTTGCAAATGGGCTAATTTTCCATGGTTTTTCCTGAAAAAAGATTCACCAATTTCCTTTTTTTCTAAAAATGATTCTCCCAAATTCCATAGAATAAAATTGTCTTACCTTAAAAATTGCCATAATTTTATAGAAACTATACAAAATCCTTAGAAGCTTGAATATTTTTACAAAAATATCACCAAGCATTTTAGGTTTTGCATATTTAGGACTAGTAATATTAGCCCACGTTTCTACATTTCAATATAAATTTCCATCCTTAAAATCATCCCTGCTCTGGCACAAAAGAATGGGTCACATAAATTTTGATAATATTTTCAAAGTCAGCAAAAAGGAAGCAGTAAGAGAAATGCCAGAGATCTTGAAGCCAACAAAAATTCTATGTAAGCATTGTCTACAGGGAAAGTAGACGAAGATAAATTTAAAGTCAAAGGAACACTCCACAACAAAACCACTGGAGATTGTACATATTGATCTAGTTGGACCGACAAGAACAAAAGCATTGAAAGGTGAAAAATCATTCATGCTACTAGTTGATGACTACACAAGAATGAATGCATTTTTCTTTCTAAATAAGAAGTCATAAGAATTCGAAAGCTTCAAGACATACAAAGAAATGGTTGAAACTGAGACAGAGTTGAAAATCAAGTGTTTGAGATCAGACAATTGAGGAGAATTTACATCAAAGAAATCCATGGAATTCTATAGCGAGCATGGGATAAAAAGACAATTCATAGTAGGCAAGACACCTCAACAAATTGGAGTTGTTTAAAGGAAGAACATAATAGTACAAGAAATGGCCAGAACCATGTTGATGGATTCAAAGTTGACATATGTCTTTTGGGTACAAAAAGTGCATACAATAATTCACATTCATAACAAAGGGATGCTTATAAGTAATAGTGATAAGACTCCATAAGAGCTATTGAAAGTAATACCAACAAATGTGAAACACTTTAGATTTTTTGAAAGAAAATGTTACATCAAAAGAGAAGATGGATGAATTGGAAAATTTTATTCTCGAGACGATAAAGGCATACTAGTTGGATACTCAAGAAAAAGGAAAGAATACAAATGTTTCAATCTAAGACTCAACAAAATAGTGTAAAGCATGAATGTAATGGTTGATGAGGCGGAAGGTCGAAATATAAAAGAAAGTAGAAAAGATTCAGTGAAACAGGATCACAAAGAAGATTTGAAATAAGAAGAAGCAGATGAAGAAGAAGAGAAAGAAAAACATGATATTCAAGTACCACCAAAGACATCTAGAATACAAGTACAAAATAATCATCCATCAGATCATATTGTTTGGAAATAAAGATGCAGGAATTGAAACCAGAAGAAAAATATGTTCACCATAACAAAAACATCTAGGACTATTGTATACGATTGAGCAAAGCCATTTTGAAGAAGTTGACAAAGATGAACACTGGGTCAATGCCATGGATGAAGAGTTAGATTGGATATATAATAATAACACATCCGAACTGGTTCCAATACCAAATAATAAGAATGTCATCCAAGGATGATTTTAGGGGCTAAATTTCATTCATGGGCTAATTTTCCATGGTTTTTCCAAAAATGAGATTTGCTATTTTAAAAATGATTCGCCCAAATTCTATAGGATAAAATTATTTTACTTTAAAAATCGCCAAAATTTTATAAAAAATATATAAAATCAATAGAAATTTGAATATTTTTACAAAAATATTGCCAAACATTTATAGTTGGCATATGAAGGATTAGTAAGATTCGCCAAGGTTTCTAAATTTTAAAAATAATTTTTCATCCTTAAAATCATCCATGATGTCATCAGTACAAAGTGGGTCTTCATAAATAAATTGAACGAGGATGGACAGGTTACCAGGAACAAAGCAAGACTGGTTTGCAAAGGATACTACCAAGTTGAAGGTATATATTTTGAAGAGACATTTTCCTGAATTTCCAGGATGGAAGCAGTTAGAATAATAATAGCTTATGCATGATCCAACAATGTTAAAGTGCATTAGATGGGCGTGAAATCAACATTCCTAAATGAAGATCTAGATGAAGAAATCTGCATTAAGAAGCCAAAAGTATTTTAGTTATCAGAGAAGGAAAGTTATGTTTGTAGATTGAAGAAGGATTTATATGGTCTCAAACAAGACCCCAAAGCATGGCATTCGATACTGGATAGACATTTACAACAACAAGGATCAAAGAAAGGAAATATAGACAAAAATATCTACATAAAGATGGGTCGAGACAATATATTGATTATTGAAGTCTATGTAGATGAAGTTATCTTCAGAAGTGACGATGATAGGATGAGTCAGAAGTTTTACAAAGACATGCAATATGAGTTTGAGATGTCCTTGCTTGGTGAGTTAACCTTCTTTTTGGGACTATAGATATGTCAGAGAAACAAAGTTATCTTCATCTCTCAGGCAAAGTATATCAGAGAAATGTTCAAGAATTTTGGAATGACGGATTGCAAACCATTCAGTACTCCTATGTAAACAATTTGTAAGTTAATTAAGGATGATGATTTCAAGGATTGATATCAAGGACAATACATATCAATGATTGGCAGCTTACTTTATGTGGAATCTTCTAGACCATACATTATGTAGGTAGTTGGACAAGTTGAAAGGATTAAAGCAACACCAATGGAATCAAATGCTATGGAAGTGAAGAGGATATTGAAATACCTCAAAGGTACATAAGATTTTGGATTATGGTATCCAAAAGGGAAGGATCTATCTCTTTTTTCCTACACAGATGAAAATTGGGTAGGTTGCATTGACGATAGAAGAAGTACAAGTGGAACAACTTTCTACTTGGGTGAGTTCCTGGTATCATGGTTAAGTAAGAAACAATCATTAGTATTTGTCCACAACAGAGGCATAATACATTGCAGCAATGAATTGTTGTACTCAGGTTCTTTGGATGAAGCAGACTTTGTAGGATATGCAAGTAAAGTATGATGAGCCCAATTCAATACTTTGTGAAAAAAATAGTGCCATCAATATTTCAAAGAATCGAGTGCTCCTAAGATGAAGCATATTGTGATCAAGTATCACTTCTTATGAGAAAATTCTACATAAAATAAAATCAAGCTAGAGTATGTCGGTAAAAAGGAGAAGATTGCAGATATCTTCACCAAACCAGGGAACCTTTTGAGTATCTATGATAGAAACTTGGAGTAGTTTCTGCCCCACAGTGATCCACACAACATCAAGCTTAACTGGATAAGGGGAGAGAAACAAAAGTCTTGAATAAGTTCAATTAATGAAACTTTTGAATGTTTTTCATATATACATCAAAGAATTACACAAGGAAGCACCATGAAGAGAAGAATCCATAGAGTTAGTATAGGTTTGTAGATAAGGGGAGCAACCCAGAATGAGGAGTACCCTTTTCCATTTATGTCAAAGGGGGAGAGATAAAGAGTAATACATGGAGATATAGAGGCATGTAGTCAGGGGGAGCATGAGCATAAGTATTATCATGCCTAAGTGTTGTCCTCAATGCCAAAGGGGGATATTGTTGGATAATTAGTTGTCATTGATGTCAATGAATATTGGATTGATGTCAACTGATGTGATGGATGTATTTGGAGAAGTCTCCAAATGGTCCCCTTATGGTGTAGTTCTAATCATGTCCCTCATGGGAATGTGGTTTGAATAATGCTACAAGAAACCCTTAAGCATGGTTAAGGATCCTCTAGTTGAATGAGTATTTAGGTCATGACAGATGGAGTAAATGAAGGTAACCCACTCATGGAGGGATATTACTCAATGTACCTTTTTTGGTGATATGTGGAATGCCACATAGTTCCTCGTGGTTATGGATATATGGTCTTGTAAAGTTAGAATCCCTGAAGAGTGGACAAGAATCCTCTAGTTTGTTATAAGTCTTATTCAAAGGGGTAAAGTTGTTGTAACTAGAAAACCCTAGAAGCACTAGAATAAGGAGAGAAGTTACCTAGAACAATTATATACACCTCAAGGAGTCATTCATAAGTACACTCACACACTCATTTGTTGATTATATATCTTGTGAACTAGTGATATTTTGTTAAGGTTGTGACGACATTTTTCTGAGGTAGCAAAGGAAGGTCAAAGGAGAAAGTCTTGGGCTTGTATCAAACTCTAGTTTCTGAAGTATTTGTGAGTTGAAAGTTAGAAGGGAGTGGATGTACGTAGGCTGTAGTGAAGGAAAGTGTATATATTTGCGGGTTGTAGAAGAGAAGGTTGTGTATCTATGAAAAACTAATGAAGGTTTGAATAGATGTTGGTACCAGGTCCCTAGAGTCTCAAAGTAAGTTCACATGTCAACATTCTACAGTTCCAGGTAAATTACAAAAAAATTGGTATGATTATAAGTTTTTTTTTATGCTTATATTTTCTTATGATGTTGTGAATTCTTGAGGCATTCTTGGTATGGTTGGTCTTGTACTTGCATATGGTATATGTTGGTTAGTTCATTGAGTGAGAAACACTCTTATGTATGGTACAACATTGATATGGTTCTTATAGATCAAACCCTTGATTTGATTTTATATGGTTGAGGGGTATCCATTTTGTATGGTGATGCATGCATGAGGGGAATGCATGGTCTCTTTGAGATACTTCATTGATGATATGTTATATGGCACAAGTTGTGCATGGTTGATTCTCTAGTTCATGATTCACTATTCATTTTTTATGTATCTTTTGGTTCATTATTGATGTATGAGATAGTATGTATATTGGTATACACTTGATGCATGGTATGGTA
>ML789140.1:284375-300536 GCA_009831015.1 Picea engelmannii | reverse complement strand
TTTTCCTGGTTAAATATGGAAGCTAGGTTAAATATGGAAACCAGTAAAGTGTTTCATGACACTTGTATTCATTTCTCCACTGGTTTTGGTTGAGAAATAAAATTATCATTACCCTATTTTGATTTGCCTCTAAAATTATCATTACCCTATTTCGATTTGCCTCTATCTGTGTGTGTTGTGTGATGTATTATTATTTTCTTCTTTTCTGTTTATTAATTCGGTTTGCATATTGAAATTCCAATGGATGGTATCAGAGCTAAGGTCTAATGAATATCTATGAGATAAAGCACAGAGAAACATAAAATCTTTCAGCTGCACACAGAGATTGAGATTCTGTTCCATGCAGAGGAAACGTAGTGGAGGCCAGATTTGGTGGAGCAGACTATTTTGGGTGAAGGAACCAGTGAGGTCGTTGGATATTGTTCATGCTATTGGAAAGGGTAATGTTTGCAGTTTTGTAAGCAGTCAGGAATCAAAAGAGGAGTAGATATCATCGGTTTGTCATCCGTTTGAAGGATTACAGTGTTAGAGCTGGAGTTTTTACATGTAAACGGATATAAGGCTGTAAGAACTGGTTAGGTATGCATACCTAGACATACACTTAGGTGATGGAGGGAGCATGAGGTATTATCCTGATACCCTGACTTTGAAGTTTAATCATGGGAAAGTAGGGGAAAGTCCAACAGTCACGAGTCATAGTTTCGGGCATCGGTGTTTTTGTTATTTTCTTTTTTTTTCTGTTTATTACAGTTCACAGGTTGGAAGTCCAACAGATATTAGGTTTCATGTACTAAAAGTATTACACACACAATAATTCATCTAGATCCATTTCCTATGCTAAAAGTATTACGCACACACACAATTTCCCTATTACACACAATAGTAAAGTGAAATTTGGATCCATTGGTAAGCGTTTGACTCACCTCTGCACCCACGCTCACGACCTCTACACCCATGGTCACGACCTCTCACAGACACTCACAACCGCCCACACTCATAAACACCCACAAAATTGGAAAAACATTTATGTATCAATCGGTGGTTGATATATAAACATTATTTTGGCCAAAAGAATGTTTCGGCCAGAATATCTTCCAGCCGAAAACATATTGTCGGATGGAAAAATTCTGTCCAACTAAATTTTTACATGCAAATCGAGGGTGCCATCACTATATCGTCCAATTTGACGTTTCACTTTTCAGCCGAAAAATAGTTCGGCCGAAAGAAATATCTTTCTGCCGAAAAAAAAAAATTCAAAATTTTGGAGATCTGATTGTCACAAAAGTGTTACCCACCTATGTGATTTCACCCATATATAAGAAAAGCATTATGCGGTTTTCTCCCATTTGGGTTTCCATGTAAATATTGGTGTATAATTGTGTATCTATTGTGATGTGATGTTGTTTATGATTATAATGTTGATTATATATTGAATGATAATGATATACTGTTGAATATTGTTGAAGAATAAACTATGGTTAAGAATTACTATTATTGCTCCTTACTGAGTCACCCACCTCTCTCAGTAATCCAACATTTTTTTCAAAAAAACTCTATTTTTGTCTCTTTATGTGTTATCATCCTTCCTTTGTTGTGTCAATTCCTTTCTCTCTTCTCTATCTAAGAGGTGATTGTTCCTTTCTAGTTTAAATGATTAACCAATTCATTGAATGGAAATAATGAGCCACAAACTAGAATAATTGGTGATTCTTCAAGTTGATGCTCACATTTGTCACAACCATTTAATCAAAACATAGTATCTTATTAAATTACATAATTGTAGTAGTCACAAAATTGAGCATCTAACATAACTGAGAAACAAAATTATTTGTTGGAATATATCATGGTTGTAATTCTTATAGAGGTGCTTTGTAACTGTGGTCAAAGGAATTATCCATTCATCATCACAGTAGCAACATACTCGAACATCATAGAAACCTTTGTTGTTGTTTCACAATTTTGTAGCAATTGAATAATAGTAGCACGATATTTGGTTAATAGGTGACAGGTGGAATACTCACTGTATTGGATTCTCAACATTGGTCCTGATGACTAGGACTTGCAACAATAGTATTGTTGATTGGGAGTTGCAACAATACACAAAATTCATAGATCCACAACATATTGGGAACTTTATAGTTCCACATTAAATGAGACTTCATTATTAAGATAGGATCTGTAAAAAATGGGTTTACATAGCATTCTATCCTTTCCATATAACATCATTTCTTTGAATCTTGTAGCATGCATCCAATCTAAAGAAACTTTATTTGCAAATTAGGCACAAAAGACACCATGTCTACCAAATATACTACATAATTCATTAAATTTCCAATAAAATAAAGTATACTTGAATGATATTTGATCTAAATGGTCATATTTATGGATATAAAGAGGTGAAAATTGAATAATGAAGTATGAAAACAGAAGGGAAAATATGATATAAACATGCCAAAATAGGGTCCCATCATTCCCCCCAACTGAAATTGTTTGCATTCCCTTATACACTCATTTAGAGTAAAAATATGAGTAGGAATGTTTTCAGTGAAGGTTGTTGAGACTATAAGTAGGATGTATTTTTTCTTTTGCTACCATATACCCAAAATGTTGCTCAATCACTTTCCAGAATCTGGCCCCAACTTGTGGCTCTACTTCATAATAAAATTGATATTTAAGTGTAGGAAACCAAATAAAAGGAAAGTCAAACTTGAGTCAAATCCATCTTTGATGACATCTTTGGAGATAAGCAATATATCGATCAAATCTCCCCAAATATTCATAAATATTTGGATAACATAATGGGTCATGTCTTCTGATGTCTTCATCAAAGCTATATGCTCAGTTCTTACATGCCAACAATGCATCCATCCTCATGCGATTGATGTGTTTTATGAAATAGGATACCAACTCTTTTCAAGTTACAACAAGTATTGATACTTTAGTAGAGGATTTAAGAAACTCATGATATTTCCAAAGTATGAAATAAGAATTAGGGTATTCCCCTCGCACCCAAAAATTACAAATTTGTTCATTATGCACAATGGGTGCTTGTGCATGGTTCCATTGTAACTGATTAAACATAAAATAAGTAAAATATCTTAATCACACATCATTAACAAACAAATTTGGATTCCATTTATGATCATGAAATAAGAGAATTTCATGATGATATAGTTCTCACAATAAATTTGTGTCTTCTTCACTGAAATGGGAGTAAGATTTCATAAATGAATTGATAGAATTTATATCATGTGGTTTTCCCTCTATTATATCTCAAAGTTTGAATGAAAAATGTTACTCATGTAAGAATACAACATAAGAAGGGCTTGGCCTTCTGTAACTGAGAATATACTAAGCAAGAGTACTTATATGATATTTCTCTCCCTCCAATTTTTTTATTCTTTCTTCAAGATATGCAACTTTATTTGTATCTTCTTATATTTGTTCTTTTTATCTAATCAATAGAAATGAACTCAACCCATTTCTCTCTCAGATTATGGAAAAAAAATTGTGTTTTGCTATAGACATTACTCCTTTGTCATATGCCATGGCTATAGATTTCCACCTAGAAATATCTTCTTTTAGATTTAATGTTTGAAGAGAACCATTATCATGTATAGGATCTATTTTTACTTCTATTGTATACACAATAGGGTAATTTATTTCTACTTTCATTGTGTGAACAACAGGGGAATCTATTTGTATTTCCACTATATGAATAATAAGGGATTTTGTTTGCGTTTCTTGTTCTTGATCAGGAGGATGACTATACCAATGCTCTTTTTTCTAAACCCTTATGGAATTTTTATCATCCCTTAGGACCTGCTTTGTTTGATCTTCAATAATGGATGGTGTAATAGATGTTTTTTCATCCTCCAAGGTGACTATGTTTGAGCAATTTTTCCATCAAAATTTTCTTTCGTGGTAGGAGAACCAACATCGGGTATTTCTACCACCTTAGTAGTATCATCATATATCATTTACATATCAATTGCATTGGTTCATTCAATATGATATATAATAGTCTCTATAGGTGATCCTATAAATTTTGTGGGATACTCAATAATTTATGTAGGGGAGCCAACAATTTATGTAGTGGATCCAGAAGATGGTTCAAAGCAAATGTACATATAATAGGTGGAAATTAACTCATCAACTGTGATTTTCGCAGTTGATTCCATAGAAACTATGGTATTCATTGCTCATGTAGCCATTGTTTCTATTGACACGGTCTATGTGACCTTGATCAATATCAAGGGTTACCCCCTATGAGAAGTACCAATTAGACCCCACATCATTTGGAATAAGGAACCCATCCAGATTCTATCCCAACAACCATTATTGGTTTGGGGTTTATCAGTTGCGGCCTAGTCCACTAGCGATGGTTCCTAAGCTACATAGTAGAATGAAACTAATATGATATGCATGCATCTGGAAAAAACTAAAGATAGAAAGAAAGTAAACATAGAACCACACATGATCCTATCAATGGATCAAGAAATAGTTCACATAGAGAAAATACAAGGATATGGGTAAATGATTACAAACCCATAATAGTCTATCATTAGAACAATAATGTATGGTCCTATGTTTATAGATTCAAACAAATATTTCTTGAAGAACAAAAATACAAATGTAGGAGTCACACATAATAATAGTCTATAATGCAAGGTACATTCTTACACAACTTCAATGCTAAGACAAAGGTACTATAATAGTCCACAATAAGTGCAACACAAGAGTATGAGTTTTCCATAAAATATCTTGGCCAAAAAGGCTTCTTCTCATTAAATTTTCAGGAGTAGTACATGAAAGCTCCCAATGCCAAAATCCGCTAATTAGAGTACAATCCTTCAATTTAGTGAAATTCATGCTAACTATTGGCCTTCTGCATTCTTGACCCTTAACCTTCCATTTTCAAACATTTTACCCTATTGTCTATGGAATAATGAGGGAATACTGACAATAGAATTGTTCATAATATCATGCACATTCACATTACATATTTTTCTTTTAGTGCTTATGGTTCATCATGGGTTTAGGCCCTAGTTCACCTCATACAATGTGGTAAATAATTTGGACACTATGGGTCTCTCTTGCCTCTATTCATGGGAATTTCCTACCATGATATTTGTACTTCATCCTCCACCATTTGGGCTTGATTCTTATTTTCTTATTGCTACTTGTGTGTTAGTATTTAATTTTTTTTTGCAGTAGATCACATTTGGAGAGACACTTTTGTTTATCAACAGATCCCCCTTTTCTCCATGTATATCATATGTGTCTATGTATTCCACTTCTTCATATATTACATATCCAGATTCCTAAGTATGATCCTCTTACAATACTGGTACCTGGGTGACATTTATCACAAAATAGGTGTGTTGATAATATAAAACCTCAAAACATACTTTAAAAATGTTCATTTAAACATATAGAATTTAATTGGTAGTTGAGTAAGAAGTTCATATATTATTGCCTAAGTTTAATATTTGGTCCCTTTGATGGTGATTTCATGGACATTGCCATTGAAATTTCGTGTTATTAGGTTCTTGGGTCATTGATAGTAAACCGATATTTAAAATTGAAAATATTGGACAAATGGTGAGGAATCTCATCAAACCTATAATCGAAAAGTTATAGATATCAATGAAACATTTCCAATGATATAAGGAGTGCGTGAAACAAAGATCATAGTAAAAAATTATGGAAAAAACAAAAGTGGGAGCTAAGTTTTACCCAGTGCGTTCTGTTGCACCCTCGCCCATTTCTAGGGTAACATGCCCTAAGTTTCTTGGCATGTCCACCAATGCTTTAATCCTATTCCATACTTCATAGATATTGGTTGGAACCTAGACTTACAATTTTTGTCCATGCCTAGAGGGATTGAGCCTTATTCATCCATTTTGTTCGTAGGTTGACATATACAAAATGGAGTCGAGAACAGTCTAAGGGGCTGACATGTATTGACGTGTGCATGATATTCTCTTCACGTTGCATGAACCATATTGCATTTTAGCATTCAAAAGATATTCCAATGTCAATGTTTAGTTCATGTTTAGTTGTCGATACCTGGATGGTCATGGGGGATTTAAAATTTTGAGGGATATTCGACATGTCATAGGTTCCGAAGGGTGTAAGATATGGAGGGAGCATTGAAAGATGTAAGAGTGGAGTGAATAGATCATGAGGGAAAACAAATTAACGTAATGGTTTAAGGAGGGGGGGTCAAATGGTTTATGCACCCCCTCTACCACCTCACTTTTGCCTCACATGCTTTCCACTTTTCAATGTATACCCCTTCTTATTTCAACATATTCCTTTAATCCTCAAAACATGGTTTAAACCATAGTTTATCTCAACATATTATTTTAATCCTCAAAACGACATGGTTTAAACCATAGTATATTGACATTGAAATGTTATAAGGTGGTCGATGTATCAGGGCGTGTGAGAGATTTGGAAATGTTTATGAAACATCGATGTTTCATGGGTTAAGGTGGATTTTGAAATGTTGGAGGGTCGCTGAAATGATGGATTTTGAGAGGGATATGATATTTTGGAAATGTGTTGAACCACCAATATGAAGCGTCAATGAGGATTTATAACATAATGGTCAAGTGTTAAGAAAAGGGGGGTTCAAATGGATTATGGGAGATCCCTTTCCACCTCATATTTTTTCTTCACATGAGACCTCATGTACATATTATTACTTTAACCTTTAACTTTATTGGCACTAGAAGGAAGGTGAATGAGTGGAGAAGAATTTAAATATCCTTGGGTCACCGATAAACGAGGCTATGGAGTATATAAGACATTGAAGGGTCAAATGGTTTATGAAACATTGGTTAAGAGGGTGGGTCAAATGGTTTATGCCCCCTAACATTCATTCTTTTTCACTCTTGTAACATAAAAATCCCCCCCCCCTATTACATTTTGTTTAACCTTCGAAAGTATTTTATTCTATATTAAAATTCATATCAATATTTAAAATTAATTTAATTCCTTTTCCTCATTCAATAATATTTTAAGGTGAATGTTGTGTATCAATGCTCCAATGGAACAAGATGATTTATATGGAGATGAATATGAGGGTCCGATGTATCAGTGATATGAAAAATATTGGAGGGTCGATGTTTGATAATGTTAAAGGCTTTTTTTGGCGCAACCTAATATGAATTAAAAGGTTCATAATTGTCCCATACATTGTATGCTTGAGAATTCATTTTTTGTGATGCGGAGAGCATATGGAGATATATCGAATGACAGGACTTACCACTTTATTCAAACATTTTAATGGTTTCATGTTTAATGAGGTTCGCTTGATAGGAAATCCTTCGTGATCGTTTTGGAACTTATGGACCTCATATTTCAATTCCGTCAGTGGAATTGGATTCGTAATCTCACAAAACCTATATTAGGCCTTCTTGGGAGGTGAAAATTTCACTTTGACCAGTTTCCAAAATTATGAGCAAAAGGATTTTTTAATAAAAGTTTGGGCCATGTTCATTTCACTAATTTTTCCAAATTCAATTCCGTCAATTTCCATGAAATCTATTTTATATAGGATCTCAATATATCTACTGAAACTGAGGTCATCCATAATTATCTAAGAGATATTATCCTATGAAAACATCCAACTGACGTTTGGAGCACCAGATACCGATTATTTGGTAGGAGTACCAATTTTTTTATGAGAATCAATTCAGAGTCAACCTATGTTTTTTGGACACTGCAATCAACCCAAATAATGATATACGACATGTTCATGATCAAGGTTAGTCAAAGAATCTAGAGGCACAAAAAATACATGCAAATATGTTAAGCACAATAAAAATTGCTCGCGACACAAACAAAATTGATAAGACTATTTCCACACCCAATATTGAATGCAACATGACATAACACAAAACCTAAAGGAAATCATACATTGGTGATCCATTCAAATAGGAAATGATTAACAATTAAAAATCAAGAGAACCTGGCTAATGGGCACAACGATCAAAGGATCTTAGTTGGAAATATTTAGGAGTGTCCCCAAGCCCATTGGATTGGGGAAGGTGTTGAGGCCTTGATATTTTCCTTATCATGGTCATCCTTATAGGGCACATGAGGTGACCAATCACATTCATCTAGAGTTTGAACAAGAGTATCTAATCTTGGATGCGATTTTTTTTTTTTTAACCTTTGAGAATTTTCAATTTCTGTCTCAACTCTTTGTTTTATTTTCATCATTTGTAATTTTTCCTTTGAATACTATAAGAGGAAGGTTGTATATATCTCTTACCCAATGTAAAACTGGAAATTCCTTTATTTCCTCACATGATTGGTTTTGTAGAAATATCTTTAACTGGTCTTGAAGCCAATGGTTCCTATCCTGATTTTGATGCTTTTGCAACAATTTGTCTCTCAACAACTTCGTTGGTAGGAGTAACTACTTCTACAACATGTTCTAGTGTAACAATAATTTTTGTCCTATGGGAAATCCCTTTAACAATTTTCTCTCTTATTTAGCAATAGTTAGGTTTTCTTATGTTTCTTCTTGTGTAAAAGAACCAAGAAAGTCATGAGATTCTACCATTTTTTCCTCTGTAGTGAATATTTTCCTTTTATTTCTATGGATCCTGACTGAAATCCTAGTTTTCTGTGGATCTTGTTCCATTGAAAAAAAAATGGATCCTTCATTCGTAGGTTTTTCTTCAACAATTGGACATCATTGAATTAATTTTCTTGGTGAGTATTCACCAATTATTTCAACATCATTTCCATCATGAACATAAGTTGAAGGATGCACCACTTGTCCAAGTCAATCAACCAAGTCCTGAGATTTCTCATCAACTTCTTCATCTTGTTTTTATTCTATTTCTTCCTTGTGTTATTTGTATGCTTCCTCTTATTCTTGTTACACTACTTTAAATATTTATGTTCTTTGATCTAAAAGAGTCCTCCGTAAGAAATATTCCCATGTTATGTTTTCTCTGGACAGGGCATCCAAAACTAGTAATTTGATTAACCCATGATGAGTAACACTTGCAACATGGGTTTCTTGTGCTCCTCACATTCTAAGATGATAACTACAGTTTCCTTAGTAGAAAGTAAGGAATATTAATAAGCTCTTGATTTTTTAGGTTTTAAACAATTTGAAATGATGCCCAAATAAAAGGCTATGGAAACATTCATACGTTAGATATTTTTGTATGAAACATGATACAATCGACCATGGATGTCATAGTGAAAGATGATTCACACCTTTCTGTCCTTCTTCAACTATTTAATTTCCTTCCATAAAATTAATTAGAGCCTCATTTAACATGACTATGCATTGAAACCACCTTTCTCCTATCCATGGTAAACCAGTTACCTGAGTTATAGATTCCTCATTCACCATGATATGAATTCATCGCACAAATCCAGTGGAAAACAAGAAATCTTTTGCAAATTCAAGGGATACATTAAACTCTTGTAATTTCTGAAAGTAGGTTATCCAACCTACATTGAGGAAAATTTGGTATACCTTTGGATCATTCTATAACTAGACTAAATTCGCATGTTCATATTGTACAACATATCCTCCCATGATGTATCAATAATACTCAATAGTTGGTGGATGAGAGTAACATCAAGTATTATTTAGGAATGTCAAGGAGTAATAGAAAGTGACACCCCTTGGTAGTAGTGGAAACAATATATCATAATGGTGACAATACGCATGAAAATAGTATTCAGTTGGGAAAAACATTGACATCTATTTTTCCAAATTAGAATATATGAGAAAGAAACGGTAGGTCGAAAATGGAAAATTATGCTGGCAAATTCCCAAATTAAAATAGAAATAATATGGACATGACTAGGTAGGTACAACATGCATGAAAATAGGAAGAAAGGCTCGAGAGATGTGAAAGAAGTGATGGCAAGAATGATGACAAAGAGTAAGTACATTGGAATTATATGGCAGTTTTAGTACATGTCTATTATGAATTGAAAAACGAAATCATTCTTGATGAGATAATGAAAAAAATGAGGATTATGGAAAATTAATGAGACTATGAGTACAAGTAGAGTGGCATGTACCTTCATACCTCACCTAGATTGTGTTGATGACAAAAACAACATGGTAAGAGTAGTGGCGGTTATTTGATGTAACTAGTGAATAATTTCACAATAGATTTGTAGAAAATGGAGATGTGACCCACAACATTACAGAAGTTGTAGCAAAAAAGGTTCCATTGCAAGGATAGTATCCCTAGAAAACAGAGTTCCCAATAAGGAAAGAACTTGAATCTAACAGAAACTATATTGATGGGTCATGGGAAATCAAATCTGCAACATGTAAATCTAGTAGGATACATGATCCACAACAAATGAAAATTGGTAATACTAATGTTTCATAGCATAATAGATACATAGAAAACATTTTATTCAACAAGTGATGAAAATAAGAATCATACGAACATGACTAGGTAGGTACAACATGCATGAAAATAGGAAGCAAGGATCGAGAGAAGTGAAAAACATGATAAAAAGAATGATGACAAGGAGTAATGACATTATAATTCTATGGAAATTTGAATATGTGTCTATTATGGATTGAAAAATCAAATCATTCTTGATAGGATAATGCAACAAATGAGGATTATGGGAAATTAATGAGACTATGAGTACAAGTAGAGTGGCATGTACCTTCATACCTCACCTAGATTACGTTGATGAAAAAAACAACGTGGCAAGAGTAGTGGCGGTCATTTGATGTGACTAGAGAATAATTTCACTATAGATTTGTAGAAAATGGAGATGTGACCCACAACATTACAAAAGTTGTAGCAAACAAAGTTCCATTGCAAGGATAGGATCCCTGGAAAACAAAGTTCCCAATATGGAAAAAAATTGCAACATAAAACTATACTGATAGGTTATGGAAAATCAGATCTGCAACACTTATATCTAGTAGGATACAAGATCCAGAACAAATGAAAATTGGTAATACTAATGTTTCATAGAATAATAGATCCATAGAAAACATTTTATTCAACAAGTGATGAACTGGACTTGTAGCAACTGGTACAATAGACTTCACCTGGATCTACAAAAATTCAATGAAAACCAATTCTACAACAATCAATCAAATAAGGTTCTATAACAAATGGTGAATATTTCTCTCCAACATGCTAGTTTTCAATCAATAGTTGTCTAGATATGCCTCAAAAGAGGTTTTCATGACTAGAATTGTGTGTGTTTGTGTGTGCACGCGTGCACGTGCGAAGAAAATCATTTTGTAGAAATCCCATAGGGAATAACCACTGTGCTTATAATCTATGAATCGATGAAACTGCTAATATATTTTACAAAGGAATATTTGGACAAGGGCTCCTCGTACAACCTCAATCAGTGACCAATGGCCATAAGAGGTATGTGATCTTCATCTATGGTGTGTAAATTGACAACGTCATTTCCATATATAGTGTCTAGCTCATACAACCCCAACCATTGGGTAAAAAAATTACCTTTGAAATGTTTAAACTTAGAATCATACAAGAGGGCACAATCCCCAACCTAAAACTTTTTCTTCTTAATGAATCTATCATGCCACTTTTTTCTCTGTTGTTGGACAATAGATGTATTGTGTAAGGCAGCTTGACATAACTGATGAAATTCATTAATTTGATTCAATTAGTTCTTCAAATATTCTAACAAATTAAATCCAACTTGCAATGTAGCTCTAAGTGTCTTAACTTCAAACTAAATAGGAAATACAACATGCTTACTGTTGATTAATTGGGTTGGTTTTCATTGATGTCAACCCTTGAAGAAAGTCTGGTAGTGAATTTCAGTAGCACAATGGTTTAGGTAATGGACCCAAGTTTGTTTGATGGATAATGGTATGTGTTTTGATATATTTTCAGGAAATACTATTCTATATGGATAGTACATGTCATTCCATTTTCATTGGTATGTAGAACGTCACATAACGCCTCACGGTTAGAGAGTTATGGCCATGTGAAGTTGGAGAACCCTCATGAATCATCTAGAAGCCCCAAAAGGTCAAAGTAGTCAAACTGTTTGCAAAGAAGAAATTATTTAAATAATAAAGTGAAGTGATGAGTTTACTATAAGCCAAAGAGGATACAAAATAAATTATTTAAATAATAAAGTTAATGGAGAAATTACTAAGTGGACAAGTGGTTAGAAGTGGGTTAGCCCTAAAATAAGGAAAGTGGTTTAAGATATTTTTGAAGGTAAAAAATAAAGTGAAGTGATGAATGTACTATAATTCAAAGTGGATACAAAATAAATTATTTAAATAATAAAGTTAATGGATAAATTACTAAGTGGACAAGAGGTTAGAAGTGGGTTAACCCTAAAATAAGGAAAGTGGGTTAAGATGGTTAAAAGGTAACCCCTTGAGGAAGCTACATGAAAGTATAAATAAGAGGCAAGGCTCTCTCATTTTAATCACACTTGAGCATATTGAATATCTACAAGTCACTGAGGTAAACAAAGGATATCTAAGCCAAATTTCAGAGGGAAGGTGAAGTAAAGAAGGTTGAAATTCAAGGGAGGATAAATTATTTTGATGATGATTTCTAAGGTATGTTATTTACAAGTCATCTCACCATTTTCACAATAAATTTGTTTATGGAATGATTTAGACCATAAAATTGGGTGGACATTGAGGACATGTATCCAAGTAGATACGATAACAAATTAAGCTTGTGGGTGGTTGTATTTGTGGAGTTACACACTGTGGAAAATAGGGTTTGTGCCTAGTCCTGAAACTACTCTAAAACAAGTGTTTCAAGTAAAAATGTCATAAATGCTTCATAATAGATCCAAATTAAGGAAGAAAAAATGTATTGGTTAGAGTATATTCTTTAGTATTCCGTGTACAATTTTTAGATGCATACAAAAAATATTCCATGTGGGGCACGCTCTACAAGTTCGTTGTCTAGAATAAGCCAGAATTCAACAAGGTGTGTCATTTTTGCTAAAACTCCTTTTTTGAGAGGTTCCAAGTAGTGAAATTTGTAGGAATTGCATAAAAGACATTGAAGAACATTGTGTACGATTTTAAGATCTTTATTCATTATAGGTACATAGTTATGAGTATTTCAAATCCAAAATTAATCTGCTGAGACTAAAGTAAAGTTTGATGAAAATGCTAGTCTCATGTTGTTAAAGTTAAGGAAGGTCTACATGTATGTGATCATATACACCAGGTATATTATAGAGTTACAAATCAGATTTGGATGTTGAAATTGATGAGGTATTTTGGTTGAAGTACATGTTGGGTACA
The DNA here is from genome assembly GCA_009831015.1 of Picea engelmannii. Taxonomy (NCBI): domain Eukaryota; kingdom Viridiplantae; phylum Streptophyta; class Pinopsida; order Pinales; family Pinaceae; genus Picea; species Picea engelmannii. Next base: position 287,245 of record ML789140.1, on the reverse strand, counting down.
TGGTTGAGACAAGAAATTGATGAGTTGGCACATACATGAGGTGTATAGTTGATGATGTTGGTACATCTTGATGAGTCATAGCTGATGCATTATTGGTACATACTTGGTACATGGTTGGAGGCACTTGTTAGTAGTATTTTTGACACATGGTTTATGGATGATGTAGCATACTTGTCTTGGTATATTATTAGAAGCACATATTGATCTTGGTGATGATTACGAGTTGTTGTGTTATGCTTGGTTGATGCACATCTTGGTGATATTGTGCATATGGTTGAGGGTTGTATTGGTGATTGATATTTGTGAGTAGATATGATTTGGTTGATAATATTTATGAGACATGTTGTTAGGATAGGCTATTGTGACAGGTTATTTGTATAGGTTTAGTGCATGGATGATGCACTTGTTTATGGTACAAGTTAAGGTACAGGTTGATGTATGGTACATGTTGGAACAAGTTATTGGTACAGGTTGTTACAGGTTGTTTGGTACATGTTTATTGGTATAGGTTTACAAGAGTATATCTCACAATGATAGTGTGACAGTGGTTCCATCATTTTACTTATATTTTAGGGTAGTTGGACAGGGAAAGGAAAAGTGGTTGTAGCCACCTTTCGGTTGTAGCTGGAGAACATAGGGGGTTGTAGCCTCCTTATGGTTGTAGCTAAAGAATTGGGGAGTTGGAGCTTCCCTCAGGTTGTAGCCTAAGAAACTAGGGGGTTGGAGCCTCATTCTAGTTGTAGCTGGAAAACAAAGGAAGTTGGTGCTTCCAATAAATGTAATTCTTAAAGACATATAATAAAAAGAATTATGTGGTTTTCTACCTCTTTGGGTTTCCACGTAAAAACACAAGTGTACTGTGTATCTATATGATTGCTCATTTTTTCATTGTTTATTTACTCTACAACTATTTTATGATAATGCTACATTGATATAAAACTTGCATTTTGTGGTTGAAAAGGATTGTATTTCTCTATTACAGATTAATCCCCCCTCTCAGTAATCAAACAATTGGTATCAGAGAAGGTTCCTTCGGGAAAAAATTATTTAACCACTGGAAGGAGATCATGGATTATTATGAGAATGGAGTACCATTGTTCAATGGTCAAAATGGTTTAAAGTATGAGATGTGGAGTAGAAAGATGAAAGAATTTTTACATGCACAGGGGAATTATATTTGGCTATCATTCATTACAGGATATGATAGTTCAAAAAGGGAAAAGACTGCAGCCAAGAAGGAATTGAAGAAGAATAATAAAATAGAAATGGATTTCATCTGGGAAGGATTACCTAATCGAGTAAGAGAAAAGGTTGGTAAATGTTCATTAGCCAAAGAACTTTGGGATAAGTTACATGACATATCTTATTCACCCATCACAAATTCCAAAGAAGATGTAGATACAGATAAAAAAGAGTTATGTTCACCATGTCAAACAGATTCATAAGATGAAGAGTACATAATCACCAGAGGTATGTTGTTTTTATTTAATTGTGAAAAACACAGACATCTTGAAATAGAATGCCATGAAGGAAATGAGACAGAAAAACTAATTGAAAAGGAAGAAAATTATGAAGCAGAATTGATTAGTGCTTTAGATGAACTAAGAGAAGAAAACAAGTCACTCAAGAAAGAATTGATGAAACAAAAGGAAAGTGTTCACATTTTTTAGGAAGCTCAATAGGTCATCAAGAACTTAAGAACTCAACTAGAAGAAGCCAGAAAGATCAAATAAAATCTTGAATATCAAAAGCAGTATTTGGAAGCCAACATAGCAGCATAGAAGGAAGAAGCAGAAATGAGAGAGAAGATATTGACAGATCATCTTAAGGAAAGAACTAACGATCTAAACCAGCTTGAAGCAGAGCTTGGTCAGGAAGAGAAAGGACTTGAAGAAGAAATAATGAAATTAAAAATTCAGCTTGAAGAAGCAAAAAGAACAGAAGAAGTCATGAAGTCTCAGATAATGAAGAAAGAAGAAGAGGTTGAGAAGCTTGAAGAAGAATTTATCACATTGAGAAGTAAAATCATCAAGATCAACAAGAAAGTTGAATAGATGAAAACATCCACATCAGTTATATAGAATGAAGAGAAGCACTCAAGGTTCCTAGAAAAGAAGAATGAAGAAAATAGAAAGAGTTATGCACAAGTACTCAAAGGAATGAATCATGGTCAACCAGAATCTAAGAAAACTATTGAAGATACATCTTCAAGAAGACCATTCATGTTCAAGACACAAAGAAGATTCAATAATGATCATGATCAGTCAAGGCAAAAATTCAGAAGGACTACACCACAAAGAAGATCATTCACTCTCGGGTATGCAAATTTCTTTTATGGTCATTGTTTTTATTGTACTAATTTTGGACATAAGGTTGCATATTGCAAGGGTTATAAGAGAAATGTTCAAAAAATAAATGCCCATGTGGCCCCACTTAACATTGGATGTTACAAATGTCATAACTATGGACACATATCTAGTGATTGTAGAAGTATAATCGATACTTCCATAAAAGAGAACATTGATATCAAATATAAGAAAGAATGGATAAGAATACACGAAGGACATGTGAACAAAGACAAGGTCCCAGAGATCGCAAGATTGGAAATAAAATGAGATGAAGAAAATTTTACAGAGAAAAAGAAAGATGTCAGATATGGAAAGGTTTGGAAAATAACTGAAAGAAAAGAAGGACGGGTAAATAAGGAACATGTTCAAGAGATTTTTCTTTTAGGAATTGTAGTGAAATATGAATCCATAGATAGAAAGAAAGAAGTTAGAGCTTAGATAGATGATGAATCTACCAATGAAGATGATTATGAATACACATCAAAGAAGGAATTGTTCTGATCCATTCGGCTTAGAGACTTC
>ML789140.1:224184-255056 GCA_009831015.1 Picea engelmannii | reverse complement strand
AAAATTAAGGAGTTGAGTGTTGTAACATAGAAAAAATTGTCAACATTTTTTCCAATACTTGTGTAAAATATGCAAATTTTACATCACCTCAAAACTTTTGATACAATAAATATTTTTCATTATCCTTTTTTTCGCATTATAAATTTTTTACGAGTAAAACCTACCTTCATTGCAATTTATTCCCATCATTCGCATCTTGGTTTTTAGCCTTTTTATAATTATTTTTATAATTATAATTCCCATGTCAAAGCTAAGTTAAAATCTATTATTTCCTCAATTGTAGAATGACTTGGTTCTTTTGGCTTCAAGTCTCTAAAAATTACTCTTTCCATTTAAATTTTTCTCGAGCCATGGTATTTTTGAGCCAAACATCAATTCAAGTCATGTGTCTAGCACTTAATCTCAAATATCATATGATCAAGAAAAAACTAAGTGCCAAAGAGAAATATGGTTTCCATATTGTTTAAAAGGAGATCAATGGTCATAATTTACTATGCCCCCCCCCCTCGAAAGTTGCACAAGGAATAAAGAGGGAGGGTTCATGGTGATATAAAGTGGTTTTTTGAATTCCATGTGCTAATCAAAGGAGGGAGTACGACCACCCTCTCGGTGGTTTTCAAAACCACTAAGGATCCCCCCATGAAAACACTTGGTAACGTCATTTCCAAAATGATGCCTCGTCCTACAAAGAATTTTGTAATACAAAGAAGGTGAATGCCTTAGAGTCAAAGTCTATACTTAGAATGATTTTTTGTTGTTGGGCAAGGAAAGGAATTTTGACAGTTGGAAGAAGTTTAAAAGGAACATATTTATATTAGAGGTGGCTTGATCTTGATGCTTGTCCATAGATTGATTCTTTTACTTCTACAATTGAGAAGGTAGATATGGAAAAGATATGTGCACAACTCTAATGCTCTAGTAAATATGATATTTGGGATGTTTTTACTTGAAATTCCATGAATGTTCCATGTATTTTCATTCCTCATCAAATATGGATCGATTTTTTCAATAACAATGGGGTCTTGGAGAGAAAGTTATCAATCATAGTCAAAGTAGGAAATAACATGTTTTCATGTGATTGCTACTCGAAGTTGTGGTCATTGGCATGTTACGCCAAAGAATCAAGTTTATGATATTGAGAGAGCTTATTTGATTGATGGATCATGGAATTGTGTTGTTCTTGTTGTTCAACATAATGCTCAAATTATATAAGAAAGGCTTTCATTTTTCTTTTAAATATTTTGTAGAAGGTGTTTTCTATAAAACATTGAAGCCATTAGATATTTGTATTCAACATTTTCTTATTTGTATTCTATATTATGATTTCTTGGGAATATTCTCTTACCACTTATTGTTATGAATTCATAGAACTATAATTATAGGGACTGGAAAATGAGAGCTATCAAATACCAGCATCTTCCAAATATGTTTGACAACAAGAATACAATCATAATTAAGCAATTATAGCATTATTATTGATTTCAAGCCTTTTTATTTTAGCACATATTTGAAAGGACTTGATTTTTTCCATATTGATGGGAGTATACTTTATAAATATCACCAAGCTATTGTACATGCTTTTCGTTCAAGGCCAAAATTGGTATAACCATTGGTGGTGTAGGGCTTGACTTCTTGACAAATCAAAGTGTTTCCTTTGTTAAATTGTCCAAGTCAGCATCAGAAATAGGAAGAGGATCAAACTCATAGAAAATTGGAAACCTATTAGAACCAACAAATAAGAATCACACCTAACAAAAAATAGAATGGACAACAAATTGGCTCAAGTATGGAGCAATCCTCAAGTATGGGGATTTTTAACAAATTTGTTCCATATTTGGAGGCAAAAGATAATCATTCAAAAACATAACTCCACATTCCAAGACATTACTTTATCATGGGAAAAGAATAAAGAGGCATCGAGGAATTCATTTTTAGGGAGGGGTTGGTAGATTAGGGAATGTTTTCCAGCAAAAGGATTATGTTTCTCTTGGAGAAGGAGCTCGAGGGGCCATTCTTTTGTAAATCTCTGAGTCATAGATATTTTTGAGGATTCATACTTCATTGTTTCTGATCTCTATTTTCCCTTTTTTTATTGTATTCAACTTCTCTCAAGCCTACTCTTGATTCCAATGTCATTTTATTTACAACATGACAATTTGGTACCACATACACTGTCCATGAGTGTATTTCTGAAATAGTTAAAAGATTTATGGTATTCCCTTTACATTCAAAAATTGTAATCAAAGTTATATTTTAAATGTTTCATGTCTGGATTCATTATTTTAAAATTTCCATATTCAAATGTTCATTTTGTATGTTGGATCCATAATATTTATGCCCAACTCACTTTCTTCATCTCAGATTGATAGAGATTGGTGTTTCCCTCTATTATGTTTGAGATTTAAATGTCTTCTTACTATTCCTCCACCTACCATTTACAACTTATATGCTCAAGAAAATAAGACTCCATGCCCAATAGAAAGGCCTATGAACTCATGATATTTGCAGTCTTTTACTCCAGTCAGCTACCATTTAATCCTGAAACCCCGATTACTTTGTTTATATTTCTTATCATTTAAATATGTCATCTTCAGACGAATGATGTATACTGATGTCTTGTGATAGTATGAAGTGAATTTATTTTTTTCTTTGATGGATCCCCCTCTCATCCAAGAGCCATCTTGTGGCCTAAAGTAGGTTTCAATATGTCTTGGCATTATTCCTAAGCAAACAGGAACAATCTCAAGTTACAACATTATTTTTGGCATCATTGTCGAGGACAAAGGTTTGAGATATTTTCCCTGGGGTTTATGAATATTATATCTAGTTATTGAAGGTGAATAAGGATTATACATAGGCTGTGTGGTTATTCACCTGGAAACTCCATTGTGACTTCATTGGTGACTCCAATGGGTTTCAATGTCAAGTTCAATTATTGCTAAGATAGTTGCAAGGTATGATCCTTTTAATTTTTTGTGTGTACCTGGTTTTCCTAATGTTAAGACCAGTGAAAAAGAATGGGGATAAAACCTCCTTATATTAAGAGAATCTTATGATCAAAGTCCAGCAAAAAAACAGATAGATTTTCATGAATACATGCTTCAACTAGGAATTTTTCATGAATATGTTCTCATGAAAATGGTCATGATCTCTCTAGAAGGAGATGGTTGACAATGGTACAAAACTATACTTCCTGGTAGTATTTCTTCTCTAAGAGAATTTCATGCATTTTTTCATTATCATTGTATAATATTTTTTAGAGATGAACTTCTTTTAGAACACTACTGCAATGGAGAGTTTGAGTTAGTTCTAGAGCATACAAAAAAATTTTCTTGTAGTAGTGAGGAGGAGAAACAATATTTTGAATTTTGGTTTGAATAAGATGTCAGTCATGGACAGATTCATGAAAATTATAAAGAATATATCATTATTTATTATTCACCTATTAATCAAAATCAAGATTTTGTTGAGAATGTTGATTTTCTTTCTCTTGAAATTGATGAAAAGATTCAAGCACCTACATAATTTTCAAAAAGTATGTTTCTAAACTTTGATTTATATGACAATCCTTTCAACTTGAGTTCTTATAAAAAAAATATTCCTAAGAAGAATGTCAACAGATTCAAGAAGATTTTGTTGCCATTGAATATTATGAAGCCTGTGATATTGAAGAGTTGTTTCAAGGAGAATAAGAGGATCATTGTTATAACAATTTTATCAATGATATGAAGTTCAAACAAGAGAAGTTATGTTTTTTGAATTGGGAGGAAATTTTTCATGATCTTAAAGATCTAATAGTAGTTTGGATGGAGTCTGCTTTTTCAAAAGTCCCAAATGTTGCAGATTACAACACACTATCATTTTGTGACTATAAGTATAAGTTTTCAATGAAATTTTTATTGAATATATTATATTCCTTTTATTCTTTCTCAAACAATTGCAAACAAGAGGTTCATTCCATCATGAAGATGCTTACTTAGTATCACTGGAAGTTTGCTTATACATGACCAAGTTGAGTTCAGTTGGTTAGAGTAGGGTGTGATTGAATAAGATTGTGGTTCAAGCATTTAGTTTTAAGTTTGAATTCAGTTTATAGTAGAGTAGTTTGATTTCATATTGCATAACAATTCCTTTTTCAGTTTGTGGTTTAGTTACAAAGATGGTTATCAGAGAAGAGAAAAATTTTCATAGTTGGTGAGGATCATGCACAGATATCAAAGAGTGAAAAGGATACAAGAATTCACAGGTTTCAGAGACTAATAGAAGTTAATTTTCATATTGCAAAGGGATGTATGAAGCTGGTATATAGTTATTTAGTGCCTCGTAGGGAGACACAATCCTCGGATGGAGCCTAATGTTGTAACATAGAAAAAAAAATCAAATGTTTTTCCAATACTTGTGTGAAACCCACAAAATTCCCATCATCTCAAAACTTCTGATAAAATAAATATTTTATGTTATCCTTGTTTTTATTTCACATTATAAATTTTTTACTAGTTAAACCTACCTTCCTAATTAAAGAACTGAGTCATTGCAATTTATTCCCATCATTCACATATTGGTTTTTAGCCTTGTTATAATTATTTTTATAACTATAATTCCCATTTCAAAGCTAAGTTCAAATCTATTATTTCCTCAATCATATAATGACTTGGTTCTTTTGGATTTGAGTCTCTAGAGTTTATTCTTTCCATTTAAATTTTCTCAAGCCATGATATTTTTGAGCCAAACACCAATTTGAGTCATGTGTCTAGAACCTAATCTCAAATATCGTATGATCAATCCAAAACCAAGTGTCAAAGAAAAATATGGTTTCTGGATTGTTTAAAAGGAGATGAATGGTCATAATTTACCATATCCCCCTCGAAAGTTGCACAAGGAATAAAGAGGGGTGGGTCCATAGTGATATAAAGTGGTTTTGTGAATGTCGCATGTCAATCAAAGGAGGGAGTGCATCCCCCATCTTGGTGGTTTTCAAAACCATGAAGGATCCGCCTATGAAACCACTTGGTAATATCATTTCCAAAATGGTGCCTCATCCTGTAAAGAATGTTGTAATACAAAGAAGTTGAAATCCTTGGAGTTTTTGGTGCAAAAGTGAACATACTAGGGTCCTTCTCAAGTTACCAACAAAATTTATCGATGTATTCTAGTGTTCTAGCATTTTCATCTTCCTGGGAGGGAAGAAGTCCCACCTAAAGAAAAACTGAGACGAATAGGAGAGGGAAGGGTAAGGAGAATACTCAGACAAATCTCTAAAGTATCAAGATTCATGTTTTTCTTGCGTAAGATAGTTTAAACTTATTGCAGTTCTAAACATTTTCTAACTAAGACTAGGGAAACAGAGTTGCATAAACATTCATATGGAAGTTATAATCATTTAAGCATACCAGACATAAAATATAACATAGAATATATTCAATAGAATCAGAAGGCTAAATACACAAGATATTTTCAAAATAATTGGATCTCCCACTGTATTATCATATAACATGTCTCTTCTCAGAATACAAGATCAACTTGAGCTACATATACAATTGGTCATTCCAAAGATAATCATCAAGGGTTTTTCCACTACTACAAGACAAGGTTATATCAATCCCTTTCTCTTTTCAACTCTACAGTATTACATGACTCTATTACATTATCAGTCAGGTTCTTAACCTAGATATTAGGATTTAGCTAAGCTAACAACAACAGTAAGTCGAACTAGACTCAGACTTGGACTCAACCTTTCCCAACCTGCCTAAGCTTAATCGTAACTAATGACCATCGACCTTGTTCCAATCATATATTGATCCCATATCTATAACTTGATCCTGGTTTGTTGGTTGAGAACCCTATATTTCTCTCTTCTTCTTGATTCAATTACAACCTCTTTCTCCAAAACTGGTGTTGCGTTGTCTTTCTAACTATTTTTTGTTCTAACTTTTTCCTATTGCACATTCCCTTTTATCCACTTTATGTTGTTTCTTTTGGTCATTTTTTTGGATCTAAAACAACTTGCACAACTTATGTTCACCAAAAAAAAGCTCTGAAGTAACTTATGCAACTCATTTTCATCAAAACGAAGGGCCTAATAAGCCCTATCCAAAATCCTTGACTCGCCCCAAGTAAAGTCTTTAGCTCTTTAGTGGTCTCTGGGTTGGATTGTTGTTTTTCCTTACCTTCTGCTTCCAGGTTTATTCCGCTTCCAACTTGGATTTTTTCTTCTTTATCTCCTTAAAACGAATGGCCCAATTCAAGTACCAGTTCTAGGGATTTATTCCAAACTTCCTAGAAGTTCTCGACTTTGTCCTACCACTTTATGGCAAGCACTAAAGTTTCAGAAACAAACTGCTGGGTTGTGCCTATGGTGAGCTCATCTGGCTTGGATGAAATGAGGGAATTCCATTCTGAGTTGGCTATAGTGTCCACTTGACACATCTGTAGGTAATAAGTTTGGACTACTGGTCGAAATTCTCAGAGTTCTTTCTTGGCCACTGTCTGAGCTTCAAACAATGCATTTAGATCATTATCCACTTTTTGAATTTCATCAAACTTTGCTTGTTGTTCCAATGGATCTAGGGATTTTTCCACTTCTTCATTGAGGGATTGGATCTTTAAGCACAAGTCCTCCAGTTTTTGGTTGTGTCACGAGATTACTCCCATCCAATAGTTGATCTCTTTGAATATTTTGGTGCAATCCGTAGTCCTTTTATGCAGTTTTATTCTGGAATTGTTTCCTTCCAGAACAACCTTTTCCAATTGTTCTTTTAAATTATGGGGTTGTAGTTCGGCTTCTAACTTGCTTTCCCACAACTACACTTCTAGATTTTCTTCTTGTTCTACCAACAAAGTCCAGGCTACTTGAACCAATTCAATCTGTTCTACTATCTCATCTGTTGTGTTGGATTCTGACTAGTTGTGGTGTTGGCAAATGAACGAACTCACCGGATGTAATAGTGGCATCAAAGGGTAATGTAGATTGAAGAGGCAGTCCACTAACCATGGAGTGTTGTGAGGGTGTCTCCACTTCTTCTTCCCCTAGAGATGGAACTTGCAATTGTTTTGTGAGTCTGGTCCTCATAACCGTTGGAAGTAGAGGGAGAACCTCTGTCTTTTCCAAGCAAAGGTGTAGTAGTTCTGCACATTGTTGTGAATTCTGGAGTACTGAACCTAGTTGTTATTTCAGAGATGTTATTCTTTGTCCAGATAGTGTTTGATTTTCTATTTGAACTGACTATGTTCCTATCTCTGTTGGTAGAGAAAATTCTAGATTCTCGCTTCTGATCATCAGAACCTCAACACTGACCATTGAGAGTGGACTCTAGGTAACCATTGAGGTACTAGAGTAAGTGGTGGGACTTCTAGTTGTTGACTCTCTACCAAGGGTAGAGTGACCAGAATTAGTATAAATGGAGCGGTTGGCTGGCTCAAGGCTGCATAAGTCAAGGTAGTGGGTTCTTCCATGTTCTCATAGGTTTCAGAGATATTAGTTGCATTGGTTCGAGAAAAGTGGTTTGTGAGAGAACGTTGGTATCTTGCAGTGGTGATGGGGCTTGATCAGTAATGAGAGTTGTGTATGTGTTGGCATCCAAATTAGGGTCATATGTGATATTAATCACAGTCTGGGAAGCATGAATGGCTACCTTGGTACAAGGTAAAGCCATGGATATTGGTTCTGGACGTATGACTTTGGCAGGGTAAACACTTGATCGGGGTTTATTTATGCAGACATCTCCTATGAACATAATAGCTATAAGGATATCATTGATGTCCTTACATGATAGCACTTCTTATGGCAATGTCCTCTTCTTCTGCTCCATGGGTTTTTCTTCCTCTTATTCCTTTGAATTTGTGGGCATTTGAACCTTCTGTTTATTTTATGTTGCATTGGAACTTAGCCCTGCTTCTTCCTCTTGCCCCTTTTTCTTCAATAGCTCTGGTGGAAAAAGTTAGTTTATACCTGACTTGCAAGGGTTGTTCTTAACATAGTTCCATGAAATACCTTATTTTTCAAAGGCATCTTCCTCAAGGTAAAAGGGTAGCAACCTTGTGCAGAAGTCCTCAGGCTTCGCATTCCTCGACCAGAAAAAGGTATAGTGGAAATTTAATCTGAATGCTATATTCCTTGTGTTGATATTTAATATCTCCTTTGGTATGCACAACCGTTGAGTTGCGTCTATGATATGGTTGTACCATTTAAGAAATGTCACGTTGTTGAACTCCACATTCTTTGAATCTGGCCTTAAATGCCAAGGTTCAAACATTTTTGCGAGGCGCCCCTTGTCTGTAGGTGCCAAATGTCTTCTTGTGGGTGTCCTCCACTTCCACATTGCAAATGAGAATATGAATGGACCCAACCAATGCATGCACAAATTTACTGGATGCTTCTGATATCGACTGTCATAAAGAAATACATTATCCCCTTGTGTAAATAGTTTGGACTTAATGTGCCTTTCACGCCAATATTTTTGTCTAGATTTCTCAACTGACTAGTGAAAATATGCTAGAAACCTCGCTTCCTCAAGTTCCTACAAGTATACATTCCTTTGCGCAACTAATTTTTCATCTTTCATGTGTGTATCATGTGTTATATAAAGATTAGGGGTGATGAAATATGTAGGTACAACAACTTCCTTCCATATAAAGGAATCACACTTTTGTTCCTACCATTGTTGAACGTTAGATCTATAGATATGCAAAATCATTCTCCTTATAGGTTCCCTTTTAAATCATAGGTACTGGCAATGGAACCATTTTGTTGGCGCAAAAGTGATCAGACCAGGGTCCTTCTCAAGTTACCAAAAAAAGGTACCAATGTAGTCTAGTGCGCTGTCATTTTCATCTTCCCGGGAGGGAAGAAGTCTCACTCGAAGTGCAAACGAGATGAATAGGAGAGGGAAGGGTAAGGAGAATACTTAGACAGATCTCTAAAGTATCAAGATTCATATTGTTCCTGTGCAATATAGTTTAAACCTATTGCAGTTCTAAACATTTCCTAACTGAGAATGGGGAAACAAAGTTGTGTCAACATTCATATGGAAGATATAATCATTTAAGCATACCAAACATAAAATATAATATAGTATACATTCAATAGAATCATAAGGATAAATATACAATATATTTTCAAAATAATTGGGTCTCCCACTGTATTATCATATAACAGGTCTCTTCTCAGAATACAAGATCAACTTGAGTTACATATACAATTGGTCATTCCAAAGATAATCATCAAGGGATTTTTCACTACTACGAGACAAGGTTATCTCAGTCCCTTTCTATTTTCAACCCTAAAGTACTACATGACTCTATTACATTATGATTCTATTTCATAACCCAGATCTCAATATTTAGCTAGGATAACAACAACAGTAAGTCGAACTAGACTCAGACTTGGACGCGACCTTTCCCAAAATTCCTAAGCGCCTAAGCTTAACCATAACCATCAACCATCGACCTTGTTACAATCATATATTGATCCCATATCTATAACTTGATCTGGGTTTGTTGGTTGAGAACCCTAGAGTTCTCTCTTCTTCTTGATTCTGTAGCAACCTCTTTCTCCAAAATTGGTGTTATGTTCTCCTTCTAACTATTTTATGTTCTAATTGTTTATTGTTTCACATTCCCTTTTCTTTTCTTTCTGTTCTTTCTTTTGGTCGGTTGTTCGAATTGGAAACAACTTGTGCAACTTATATTCACCAAAATGAAGCTCTGAAGTAACTTACACAATTTTTGTTCATCAAACCGAAGGGCCCAACATGATTCAAAGTCTATACTTAGAAATTTATATTGTTGGGTAAGGCAAGGGATTTTGATGGTTGGAATAATTTTGAGAGGAACATATTGTTAATAGAGGTGGCTTGATGCCTGTCTGCATATTGATTCTTTTACTTCTACAATTGAGAAAGTAGAGATGGCGAACATATATGCACAACTCTGGTGTTCTGGTAAATCTAAGATTTGATACATTTTTACTTGAACTTCCATGAATGTTCCATGTAGTTTCATTCCTCATAAATCATGGATCAATCCCTACAATAAAAATGGATCCTTGGAGATAAATTTTTCAATGATATTCAAAGTAGGAAATAACAAAGTTTCCTATGATTTCTACTAGACGTTGCGGTGATTCGCATGTTAATCCAGAGAATCAAATTTGTGATCTTGAGAGAGCTTCTCTAAATGACAGATAGTGGAATTGTGTTGTTTTGATTGTTCAATAGAATTTTGTAGAAGGTGTTTTCTATAAAACATTGAAGCCGTTAGATATTCTAATTCAAGATTTTCTTATGCATTTTATCTATTATGACTTCTTGGGAATATGCTCTTACCAGTTCTTGTTATGAATTCATAAAACCATAATTATAGGGACTAGAAAATTACAACTATCCAATATCGACATCTTACAAATATTTTCGACAACAAAAATATGATCAGAATGAAGCAACTATAGCATTATTATTGAATTCATACCTTTTTCTTTTAGCACACATTTGAAAGGACTTGAGTTTTTCCATATTTATGGGAGTATACTTTCTAAATATCGCCAAGTTGATGTACATGATTTTCATTCAAGGCAAGAATTGGTATAATGGATGGAGGTGTAGGGCTTGACCTCTTGACAAATCAAAGTGTTTCCTTTGTTAAATTGTCTAAGTCGATGTTGGTCCTAAAGTCTGCACCTAACTGCTAAAGGGAAACGCTAGGCCACCTCAAGTTTTGGGATGATTATCCTTTTGATAATTTGATTTTTTGGGTAATTTAGAGGGTTGGTTTTACCAAGACAGGAGCATGGTTGGGTTGGAAAATGATATGGATGAGGGTCCTCCTTGGCTGGTGTCACACTAATGACAGACATGTGAAATAATAGAAAACAAAGGGAAACAACAAATTACTCAATGAATAATCTGCTGCAAGAAGTTCAATACTTAAAATATCATTTCAAGACATTAAACATGTATCAAAAACACAATTGCTCCCACAGGTTGCAATAAAAATAAATCTTCACCAAGCATTAGCTGTTTTCATAGGTTTCATATCAATAAAGACAAGTTATATAATAGACGAAAGAAATGAAATGTACTTTTCACAAATAAAAAACTGCATTCAAGATAAGATAAAAACACAGAAAGATTTGAATGAAACACTGTCATCAATATTATATTCACCAGGTAGAGAGATTTAATCCATGCATATAATGGGTCCAACCAATTTGATGTATTTCTATCCTTTCCCAAAACTCGAACCCCCAAAACATACAAAAACTGCATATTTATCAGAGTTGCAGAGGCTCTCGTCCCTCTGGGACTAAGACTTAACTCTACATTAACAATTGTAGAACAACTTATTAACTTAACTAAAACATTGTTGGAGTACAGGAATGTATACTTCACACTTGGCTTAATCAAAAGAGTGGTTCTTATCACACACAAAATACCACTTATTGTGCTTTTTCTACCATTCTACTTCTCCTCATGGCTTTCCTTTGACGATTTGGCTTAACGCCTAGTTCATTTCCACGCGTTGCTCTTAGACTAGATGTGATAAAAGCGAGTGATTGCAAAAGTTGTCAAAGGTGGTTTGGGTACACACCGCTCCGACCCCCACAATCCACCACAAGTTTCCACGTACCCCTCCAACAATACCATGGTTTTGATTGCGAGACAACTCAAGGATGTTAACGTTCAGGCATTTTTTGTCCCCGCAATGAAGTGTGGTCGTCGATCTTGTCGCAATATGTGATATGGGTGACCCTGCAAAAGTTCTATCTTTCTTCCATATTATAACTCCCCTATCTGATTTAACGATGGCGCCAATTTCTTAGAGCCCAAGAGCTTTTGAATGTGGAGCATGAATATCTCCTGAAGTGACTTTTTCCCGAAGTGACATGGTAATCTCTCGTCACTTCGGCACTTCAGAGTTCGGGAGCTTTTAGATGCAAAGTTTGTATAACTTCTAGAGTAGTATGGGCCCGGAGTGACGTGGCGGCATGAAATGAATGCCATGTGTCCTAATGTATGAGTTCCATGTGTCTCAATAGAATGAGTGACATGTGTCTTTGGCACTTTGGGCTTTGGGAGTTTATGAATGTGGCGCTTGGAAATTCCTCGAAGGACAATCTCTTGAATCTGACATGGCAGCCTGATGTCTGATCATTGAAATGTCATGGAAATAAGGGTGACATGTGTCACTCAAAATAACATGGATGGAAGACCTAAATTTGCCTGAAATGATCACCACGTGTCTCAACAAATGAGTGCCACGTGTCTCAATGGATGAGTTCCATGTGTCTCTGGATCTTCACGGTGCAAGATCTTGGAGTGCAAAGTATGAACATCTACAGGATGGCCAAACTCCCAGAGTGACATGGTGACCTGGAAAAAGTGTGGATGACGCAATCAAAGGGCTTAAGATGAGAGCCATGTGTCTCTGACAGATGAGCGTCGCGCATATGAACTGATGAGTGCCAAGTGCTGAGTTGAAAAACATCTATGGAGTGGTAGGCACTAAAGTGACAGGGCATTCTGACATCACTTCAAGACTTCGGCTCTTCATGACTTAGGGATGTAAATCATGGAAATATCTTGAAGTAGTATGGGCCCGGTTGACGAGGAATTATCTCGTCACTTCGGGACTTCAAACTTTGGGCTTCAGGAGCTCGAGATGTAGAGCATGGGAATCTCCTGAAGTAACTTTATCCTGGTTGATGTGGCAATATCTCATCACTTTGGGACTTCAAGCTTCAAGAGATCAGGATGTAAAACATGGGAATATATTGAAGTAAATTTCTCCCAGTTGATGGCAATCTCTATTCACTTCGGGGCTTTGGGCTTCAGGAGCTCAGAATGTAAAGAATATAAAAATATCGAAGTAGTACGGGCCCGGTTGATGTGGTAGTCTCTTGTCACTTCAGAACTTCGCCTCTTTGGGACTTTTTTCTGGTCATTAATCCTTGCGCGACTTTGAAACTTCAAATGCATGAGAATCATTGATCTAAATTGTTCATGGGATATCCACCATTGAAAATTGAACCTGTTTGTTTTATTTTATTTCAAGCCTGAAATGGACTTCTCTGAACGTTGCATTTTTTTCTCATGGTTGCTTACTGTGCATACAAAGGAATTGGCAGACCTGGATGTCTCCTGCACACAGGAAAGGCTTGGTGGGCCTGTTGCATGCTCAATTAGTGGAAAACATGATGACAAGTATTTCAAACTCAAACTAGACATGAAATTATCTTTCAAGGAAAACATAAATAATTCGGTGCAAAGAATTAGTCAAGCAATCTGATAAGGAGAACTAGGTCATTAAATAAATGGGAAACTGAATTTATCAACCAGAAGAGGAAAAATTCGATGAAGGCATAGGGAAATGAGAGAGGAGTGGAAAGAGTGCATACCTATGTTACAACATTGGCTCCAACTGGGGATAACACTTCCTTGTGAGGTGCTAAGAACATAATATCAGTGCCTTTGAATTTAATGCATTGCTTCCACCTCCATCTTCTTACCTTTGTTTTGTCTGCCAACCATGCATCTCTAAAACTTAACGTTGAAGCTAACCCCAGTGTCATTTTTGGGCTATGGAGTCTTTATTGAAACTACAACTAAAACCCAATGCCTTTGTTGGGTATGGAGTCTTTATTCACACACAAATAACTAATAAAATGAGAAAAAAAAGTAAAAAATCTATGGTACAAGAGGGGCCTTCCCTCATCCTTAAATAAAATTGTGTTTCAGGAAGTGCCCTTTTACTCAGCCTCTGAAGATATTTGTATCGTCTAGATTGTGCAAGATAAATGTGTTATTGTCCATAACCTCCATTACCTTAAAAGGGTCAAACCAGAGGTTATCGAACTTATCGTGCTTGGACTTGTCATCCCTTCTGGCATGCCACCTCAAGACCAGGTCACCTTCTTGAAAGATCTTCATCTTGGTTTTCTTGTCAAAGGTTGATTTAATCTTTCTTTGGTATGCTTCAATCCTTTGATCCAATTCTTCTATCTTTTTTAGAACCTCTATAATATGTAAGATTCTCCTCTGGATTTCATTTGGCTCCTCAATCTCTTAATGTAAAAATTTTAGGACTGGTATACCAAGCTAGGTGGGAAAAAAATGTCCACACCATAAACACGATGAAATAGAGAGCTTCCCAAAGAATTCTTGGTGTTGATTTTGTCGGACCACAAAGAATATTTGAGTTTGGAGTCCCAAGATTTCTTTTTTTTGGTCAATAACTTCTTGATAATCCTGATGAGAGTTTTGTTTGATGACTCTACCAAACCATTCCCCTGAGGGTAATAGGGCGTGGAATTTGTCAAGGAAATGTTATGACTTCCACATAATTCAATCATGGCTTTGGACTTGAATGCTTGGGCATTGTCTGTTATAAGCTTGTTGGGGCAGCCGACTCTGGAAAAAATATTGGTTTCCAGGAAATTCATGATCACTTTGTTAGTGGCATTCCTAGTGGGAATAGACTCGATCCACTTGGTGAAATAGTCGATGGAAGTTAGAATCCACTTATGCTTCCCACTAGAGGATGGATTTATCTCACCTATTAATTCTAACCCCCATTGCTGAAATGGACCACTTGTAGTGATAATAACTTATGTTTTCCTACAAATTTCTGACATTCATTGCAATCCCTAACAATAGTAAATATATCAGAGAAAAGGGTGGGCCAGTAGTACCCTGCCCTTAGGATATTGATAGTTTTCGCCTTCCAATTTTGGTGTCTTCCACATACTCCTCTATTCATTTCTATTGTGACTTGTTTGGCTTCATTTTCATCAAGGCATTTTAACAAGATGCCAACAGGATCCCTCCAATACAAGTTTTGGTTTGAAATGAGGAATTTGATAGCCTTCATTTTGAGAGACCTGGCCTTTGTCTTCTTCACATCTGGTGGACATTCAAGATGCTGTTGAAGAGGAGTAATTTTCAAATACTTGCATGATGTCTTGTCCAAACCGTATGATGGGTGCATCTGATTGGGTGAAGATTTGATGTAATTACATCACCTTACAATTTGATTATGATAATAGCTTGGAAATTCCTTGTCCCTTGATCATCTTGGTGGGTTTTATGTGCAGGTCATACTTTAATAGTTTGACAATCCACTTCCCCCTTTTCCCCTCATTGTCTGGCTGGACCAGAATCTCTTTGACACTGCTGCTAGGAACAAAGGTTGTTATGATAGACTGTAATACATATACCCTAAATGCCTTAAGTGCTTTGACCAATGAATAAGACTAATTTTCTAATATATCATACTTCATCTAAACATCTTCGAGGGATTTTTTAAAAGTGCTATGGGTTGTTCACGCCCTTCTCCATTTTTCTGCAGTAGTACAACAACAATGGTTTCCTCGGAAGCGAAAGAAAACATGAATAAATATTTGGTATAGTCAGGGTTGGCTAATATAGGGGCTCCACTAAAGCTTGTTTGATCCTTTGGAATGTTTATTTTTCCTTTAGCGACCATTTTATCACAACATCTTTCTTCAACATGTTAGTGATAGGCTTCAGGATTTCGGTGAAATTCCGCACAAAGTGCCATAGGAAGTTTATATTTCTAATGAAATACTGGATAACCTTTTTATTTCAGGGGATTTCAATCTCTTGAATGGCATCGACTCGCTTCGGATCAATTTTTGTACCTCTTGTTGATATGATGTGGCCCAGGAGCTTCCCTTCTAGTATGGAAAAGTGAGACTGCCTAGGATTCAGAGATATTATGTATCTCCTGCATTTCCGGAAAACCTCCTCCAGATGCTTCAAATGTTCATCATCAGACTTGGAGAAAATGGTGATGTCATCCAAATATATAACCATAAATTTGTCTTTTTCCCCCATGAAATCTATGTCCATGGCCCTCTGAAAAGTGGCCCCTGTGTTCATCAGCCCAAAAGGAATATTGTGTACATGAATGTTCCCCATGGGGTGGTGAATGCTGTTTTTTATTTTTCCTCTTCACACATTGCTATCTAGTTATAGCCAGAGTATCCATCTAACAAGGAAATCATGTGGGCACCTACCACCCTCTGTAAAATATGATCTATATCTTGGGGAGGGGGTAATTGTCTTTTAGAGAACACTTGTTGAGATTTCGGAAATCAACACACAAGGGTATCTCCTCATTTTTCTTTCTCATAGGTACCAAGTTGGCCACCCAGTTTGAGTACCTCAATGGTACAATAATATTTGCATCCAACATTTGTTTCATCTCTTTCTTGATTATAGACATTAGCATGGGATTAAATTGCCAAATATTTTGTTCGAATGGCTTGGAGCCAACCTTCAGAGGTGTCTTGTGTTGGATGATGTCAATGTCAAATGTCTTTAAATCCACATACGACCAAGCGAAAGTATCATAATTTTTTTGGATGAGGCTAGCATACTTGTCCCTTTGTTCTCCAGCTAATACTTTAGACATCTTGATGATCTTGGGATTCTCAGTGGTCCCAATATTGCAATTTGTTATCTCTTCTTCTTGATTCTTCATGGAAACTTCTCCGGAAACGTCATTACTATCAAACAACCTCTTTAGTAGCACTAGTACTCTTGGAATGTGATTGGTTTTCAACTCCACAATATCATGTCCAACTACTGTCTTTAGAAAATGAGTTTTTGGTTGATTTTCTAATTCATTATTTCCACCCTCTTTGATTTATTGGTCGATTGAGATGTTGGAGAATTATTCAATGGTCTGTAGAAACCTCTACAGCCTAAATCATCGCTAAAGACTTGACAATGATTTATGTTGTCCGATATGGCTGTCCTATGTTTGATTTCCACCTAATATTTAATATTTGTACCAAGGGGAGGTCTAAAAGTGTTGGAAGCCAATACCATAGAATTTTCCTTCTGATTTTCCTCTTTGGGGATGAAGGATATATTAAATGCTAGAAAGAAATTGTTGATCAGATCCCATACCTCATTTTTGTATTGCTTGAGCCTCTGTTGTTTAGCTTGATATATATTCTTAACTTGATTGATGATTAACTCAGAATCACCAAAAAATGTCAAACAACCAATGGCCATGTATTTGGCAGCCCTCAATCCCAGCACCAAAGGTTCATATTTAGTTATATTGTTAGTATTTCCAAAATCCATCTTATAAGAGAGTGTTCTTAACTCTTTTGAAGGGGAAATGAGGAGTATACCTGCCTCAGATCCTTCGTTTGATGAAGATCCATCAAAATACATCTTCCATACTTTGTTTTTTTTAATCTATCAATGGCTGATATTTGCATTAGATAACTAATATTTCGGGTTCATCATCATTTAAATGAAAAAAAGATGAGCCGTTCTCATTCTTCACAGCATAAATTGGGCGATTTCTTGGGTTTTGATGGTCACTGAAAATATAGGATAATATTACTTCTCTGTATAACCTCCTATGTTCCCCATCGAACACAAGGATGGTGGCGTAAGTGAGGTCCATTTATAATGATCCTCCAACCTTCTTAGCCCAAGTTCTAGATAAGAGCATACCAAATTTTGAGGGAATGTCAACCACAATAATATCCATCACTACACTCTTCATTGGTAATTGTGCCAAAGAAACCACCATATATTTTATCATTCCCAGACATTTTACTTTCTTAGAATCAAATGAGTATAGGTCCTGGTAGGGTTTGGTGATCTCTAGACCTAGTTCTTCCATAAAAACTTTGGGCATAACATTGTGCGAGGCTCCTGAATCCATAAGATAGTTATGCAAGATCTTATCATGGACATTTAAAGATATATAGAATGGTGGAGAAGCATCATCCTCAATCTGTGGACCCATAGTAATGGATAGGTTCTCATCCTACAGACTAATTACATCATAAGATACAATAGAAGTAGTTGGTTTCATAACTTTCATGATATATTTTTTGAAAGGTTCATTCTTCATCAATTCTGTCAAAGGAACATGGGTCTTGATATTTCTCAATTCATGTTCTAGGATGAAAGAGGTTAGTGGCATATCAACTTCCTTTATCTCAGGGACTGCAGGTTTAGGTGGGAGAAGTTGTTGAGATTTAGATGACATATCTTTCCTTGGATTGGGCGTGGGAAGGACTTCAGCCTTTTTGTTTTGATAAGATGTAGTGGCTTTGGGAGCCCCCCCCCCCTCTTGTCCTCAAATCATATTTTTTCTGGGGTTGGCCTTGAATAACTCCCTCTTCCCATATTTGATTATCAAACTAATTTGAAAATTGTGTTACCTCATATTCTTTTTGCATTAAGTGACTAGTATAATAATTTTTTTCATTGAAAAGTACAATAGTATCATCTACAACATCGTTGTCTACATCTATCTCCTCAATCTAATTGTCTTGGAAAGGAGGTGCTACCCTTTGATCATCAACATTCCTCCTTTCTCTCTGCATTATCTGAGGGGCATCATTAGGTCTTCTAAACTGGTTTGGATTTCTATTTCCATTCGCTTGAAAATACCTATTTGGTTGCTTAGATTCCCATTTCAACTTATCTATTTCAAATGTCATATCCTTCAAAGTTTTGGTCATTTCATCAATTTTGGGATCAGATGTGCCTGGTTTAGAGGAGGAAGGGGAATATTCTCTTTGTTTCTTCTTGTCTTTATCAGATCTAGTCTTTAACCTATGTGATGCCAAGATATTGGATTCAACCTCAATGGTTGCTTCCTGCATGGACAACAGTGTGGTGGATCTTCTCTCCCTCAGAAGAAGGGATAACTCTGCATAAAATGAATTGGCATAAGTGATCTTGGCAGAGGCTTCAGTTGGTTTAATCTCATCTGGGATTTTATCATACATCTTATTGAATCTCTCAGTGAAGTCTAAAATAGATTCACCATTCTTTCTCTTTAGATCCCCAAACTCAGTGATGTAGTAGAGATAATCTCTCCTATCTCCCCATTGATTTATTAAACCTTCATATAATGCATCAATATTTGTGATGGGGGATAGAGGAAGACCCTAGAACCATTTCCTTACTTCCCCATATAGAATCTACACAAACAACCTCATCCATACATTTGCATAGTCAATGTTAAAGTTGTCTGCAAAGCTGTAAAAGGCTACCAGATGTTCCTCGTCAATGAAATAACCCTCCCCATTATATCTTGGTAAATATTTCATGTAATTTGTAGTTGGGAGTGCATGTAAGCATATAGATAGAACTAAGGGTGCATATCTGGAAAAAATTATGGCATTCATCCTGTTAGTAGCCATGGCTTGGATGTTGGACTGGATGTTGAAGTAGAGTCAAGAGTTAAATATTTCTGATGTTCCTTGGAATTGTGGTTCTCAAGGCTAGAAAATTCAAGCTGCTTATGATGATGAAGATAAGTAGACTCTTTGGGAACAAATTTACCCTTGAGGGGGGACGTATATCTCTGAGTTGCGGTGGATTTTCTTGGTTTCCTTTATGGCTCAAAGACTATTGTGTCCTTCTCAGGGTTAGGATAAGCCTTGGTGGCTTTTATGTGTTCATCTTTGGACTTGTTGAGTCCTTTTCTAGGCGCCAATATTTCTTTTGTAAATTTTACTCAGTGGAGTCGCCACTGGATCCTTTAACCATGGAGTTGCCAGGTGAATGATATGCAGTCTAAATGTGTTTCGTCTTTGTTCACCATCAAAGATCAAATATGATCATTTTATTTCTCCCAGGGAAATATATTTTGTTACTCTGTTCCCCAACAACGACACCAGAAAATGTTGGCCCTAAAGTCTGCATCTGACTGTTAAAGGGAAAAGCTAGGCAACCTCAAGTTTTGGGATGATTATCCTTTTGATAATTTGATTTTTTAGGTCAGTTAGAGGGTTGGTTTTACAAAGACAGGAGCATGGTTGGGTTGGAAAAATTATATGGATTCTCCTTGGCTAGTGGCACACTAATGACAGACAAGTGAAATAATAGAAAAAAAAGGGAAACAACAAATTAGTCAATGAATAATCCATTGCAAGAATTTCAATACTTAAAATATCATTTCAAGACATTAAACATGTATCAAAAACACAATTTCTCCCACGGGTTGCAATAAAAACAAATATTCACCAAGCATTAGTTGTTTTCACAGGTTGCATATCAATAAAGACAAGTCATAAAATAGCCAAAGGAAATGAAATGTACTTTGCACAAATAAAAAACTGCATTCAAGATAAGATAAAAACAAATTAATATTTGAATGACACATTGTCATCAAGATTATATTCACCCGGTAGACATATTTAATCCATGCACAGAACGAGTCCAACCAGTCTGATGTATTTCTATCCTTTCCCAAAAATTGAACCCCCAAAACATACATAAACTGCATATTTATCAGAGTTGCAGAAGCTCTCGTCCCTCTGGGACTGAGAATTAACTCTACATTAACAATTGTAGAACAACTTATTAACTTTAATAAAACATTGTTGGAGTAAAGCAATGTATACTTCACACTTGAATTAATCAAAAGAGTGGTTCTCATCACACACAAAAGACCACTTATTGTTCTTTTAAACTAAAAGAGTCTTGAACTGAATCATTAAAACTACCACTAGTGATGAAACTAGACTGATGCATGTGTTGGAATGAGCTGGGTGGAAGAAAAAGAATAGGAGCGACAGAACTTATTTATGTAATGAGTATTGGCATTCATGCACACTGTTTGAGGCCACTAGAGGATAACTGGTTGTATCTGGCAGCTTGTTCACATTATCTGTTTGAGGAAGAGGTAGGTCTCCTAGTGTTTTCCCCGGAGTCTTCAACATTCCTGTTTTCTCTATGATGGATTGGTCACGATCTACCACCATTATGATTCTCCTCGCGACTTTCATTGACGATTTGGCTTAACTCCCAGTTGGTTTCCATGCGCTACTCTAAAATTAGATGTGATAAAAGCACGTGACTGCGAAAGTTGTCAAAGGAGGTTTGGGTCCACGCCGCTCCGACCCCCACAATCCACCACAATATGCCATGCACCCCTCCAACAATACCATGGCTTCTATTGTGGGACCGCTCAAGGATGTTAACGTTCGGGCATTTTTCGTCCCTGTAATGAAGTGTGGTCGTCGATCTTGTCACAATCTGTGATCCGGATGACCCTGCTACATTAGCGCCCCTGCTAAAGTTCTATATGTCTTCCATATTAGAAATCCCTATATGATTTAGTGATGGCACCAATTTCTTAGAGCTTGGGATCTTTTGAACGCAGAGCATGAATAACTCTCGAAGTGACATGGCAGTCTCTCGTCACTTCAACACTTCAGAGTTTGGGAGCTTTTAGATGAAAATTTTATATAACTCCCGAAGTAGTACGGGTCTAGAGTGGCATGGAGGCCTGAAATGAATGCCATGTGTTCTGACATATGAGTGCCATGTGTCTCCAACACTTCAGGTTTCGGTAGTTTATGAATGTTGTGCTTGGAAATTCCCTGAAGGACAATCTCCTGAATCTGGCATGGTGGCCTGATGTCTAATCATTGACATGTCGTGGAAATAAGGGTGACACATTTCACTCAAAATAGCACAGATGATATAACTAAATGTGCCTTAAATGAGTGCCACGTGTTTCAACATATGAGTGCCACGCATCTCAACAGATGAGTGCCATGTGTCTTTGGCTCTTCGGGGTTCGGGAGCTTGGAGTGCAAAGTATGAATATCTACAGGATGGATAAACTCTCAGAGTGACGTGGTGACCTAGAAAAAGTGCGAATGATACAATCAAAGGGCCTGAGATGAGTTCCACATGTCTCTTACAAATAAGCATCGTGCATTTGAACTGATGAGTCCGAAGTGTTGAGTTGAAAAACATTCGTGGAGTGGTAGGGCCCGAAGTGACAAGGCAACCTGACATCACTTCAGGAATTTGGCTCTTCAGTACTTTGGTATGTAAAGCATGGAAATATCTCGAAGTAGTATGGGCCCAATTGACAAGGCAGTCTCTCGTCACTTTGAGACTTCACGCTTCGGGAGCTCGGGATGTAAATCATGGGAATGTCCCAAAGTAACTTTCTCCTAGTTGATGTGGCAGTCTCTTGTCACTTTGGGACATCAGGCTTTAGGAGCTAGGGATGTAAAGCATGGGAATCTCCATAAGTAACTTTATCATGGAATTCTCTCATCACTTTGGGACTTCGGGCTTCAGGATCTCAGAATGTAAAGCATGGAAAACTCTCGAAGTAGTATGGGCTCAATTGAAATGGCACTCTCTCGTCACTTCGAGACTTCAGATCTTTGGGACTTTTGTTTGGTCTTTAATCCTCATATGACTTTGAAAATATGAATGCACAAGAGTCATTGATCTGAATTGTTCATGGGATATCCACCGTTGAAAATTGAACCTATCTGTTTGCTTGTATTTCAATCCTTAAATTGACTACTCTGAATGCTTCATTTTTTCTCGTGGTTGCTTACTATGCATACAAAGGAATTGGTAGACCTGGATGTCTCATGTTCATGTGAAAGCTTCATGGGCCTGCAACATTCTCAATTAGTGGAAAACATGATGAAAAGTATTTCAAACTCAAACCAAACATGAAATTATCTTTCAAGGAAAACAAAAATAATTCATCGTAAAGAATCATTCAAGCAATCTGTTAGTCCCTAAAGTTGCACTCGACTAGTAAGGGCAAGCTAGGGCATCATTTATTTTATTGCAAAGTGTTTTTGAGTGTTTTATGATTTGGATTTTGTATAATGGTTGAAAACTGGGTCAAGTTTACAGCATGGCATGAAAATCAAGATTAAAACATTGCATATCCCATTGGCTGAATAATAGGTAGGTACATAGATGGAGTAAACCAATTTAAGAAAAAGGAAAGTGAATTCTTCAATTGGTGAACTTCACAAAAGTTTAGTCTGAATATATCATAAAGAAACAGGAGTATCAACTTGAAATCACTACTTGAAAATTATCTCTACAACAAAATCTTCACTGTATAAATTAGCATTCAAGAACCAAAAAGCATTGCAATTTGAATAATAAATTCAAGCATGAAGAATGAAATAACAGAGTAGAAAAAAGAAGGTCTAAACATCCATATTCCTTTGCTATTAAGTTTCAATTGAACATAAATGCCTTTTACAATAAGCTCCACAAAAAGTTTCTCTAGATCTCCAATTTTTCGACCTCCACATGGTCTGTCTTCTACTATTTAAACTATCTATAAAACTTCCAGATCCTATTATCTAGAATAGATTTAAATGACTAGAATAAAAAAGTATCCAAATCCTAAAGTAATTCACTCAAAATGAGCTTCTACCCCCCAAAATAGTCCACAACTCAACAACTTGATATAGCAAACATTGCCAGCATTACATTTGACTCTACAAAAATAGGGATTTTGTTTGATTCTGTAAAACAGATCGAAGTCTTAGCATCTCCCTGATCAAAACGAATAATCTTTTCCATATCTCCTGGAGAACCTTTAAACAAAATTGTAACAAATCTTCATGTTACCTTTAGGATAAAATCGCAGCAGTGGCTTTGGCGTTTTTCTGCTTGAGCTTCATTGTTAACACAACATTGTGCCAGTAAAGTCTGAAATTAATTTCCCTGAGTTCCTTAAGCAATTCCCTTTGCTCCTTCTTATTCTTTTTAAGACTTTGAATCCTTTCTTGTTGGCGAGCATTCCACTATTCTATCTACACCTTTTCCTTCTTTAATTGTTTTATTGTTTTTTGAAATTCCTTAATCTTTTCCTTATCAGTTCTTATCTCAACCCTAAATCATGAACAATCTTCAGAAGGTGCAGTTTCATTCAGATTTAAGGTAACACTAGGTTTCTTGGATTTAACCTGGTATTTTGAGATTAATTCTGAGCTATGTTCTTCTTCAGAACTTGATGAATCTAAAGCTCCAGGTACATCTGGTAAGTAATCTGAGTCTTCCAAGTAATCATGTTTTTCTTCAAGGAATTCACTGATTCCTTTAACCATCTCTTTATCTTTTGATAATCTAGTTGAAGCTCTCTTTATAGGGCATGTAGGTGGTGTAATTATTCCCTTTCCTTTGCTGACAGATTTCTTGGGAAATGGGGTCTTTTTTTCTCTTTTTCTGGTACTTGTTTCAACATCCTCAGAATCATCTTCTATGATTATGGTGTTTTCTTATTTGATTGACGGATTGAACATTTCCTTTGAATTCAGCCTATACTTCTTAGTAACCCTGGTTGAATTTCTCCAAGGTTTCTGTGATACACCCACACCTTTATCCTTTTTTCCTTTGATTGCAACGCTCCTTTTGTTGTTCGATGGATGGCATTTCAGACTTGACTGTAGTTTGAGCAATGAGATCATTATCTGACTCTATCTCTCCTTTAATATCTTCCTCAGGAAGCATTTCAATTTTAGGCTCCCATCTAGGTATCTTACTTTTTCTCTTCTTAGTTACCTTGATATCAGAAGATTCATCTTTCATAGGGTTTTCATCAGAAATATCTCGACTCTGTTTAATAGTTTTCCTTCCTCTGCCCTTTTTCTGCTTATTGGATTGAGTAATAGGTTTTAAGGATTGCATGAGCCAATTCTAGGGCTTCTGTAATTCATTCAGGGTAGACATGAATAGGGTTTTAATCAGGACTTGATGGAACAAACTGCCTTTAGCATTAGTGGAAATCGACTGCACTTTCTTGGACATTTTTGTCAAACTTTTAAGCAGGAAATAAGGAATATTTAAAGGGTAGTCACTGTTTAGATGCATCAGTATTCTGATTTGGTAGATGTAGACCAACGAAAACCTCCCTTCGCAGGTGATGTATCTGTGAATCACCACCAGAGAAGTGTGCCATTCAGGTCGAACCCAGCTGCGAGGTATTCCCCTTCTCCAATATGGATTTTGCTTATCTGAAAGGAGGAATTGATTTACAAATTTAGTAACCATTTTCTCCTTCTTCCACCATCTTTCCCCTCCAACCACAAGCCTGCAAACCTTTGATATAGTCTTCTCTGTCACTAGCATCAGCATCTTACCAATTTTGACCTCATGACCATCGAACTTCAGATCGATTTCCATGGAAACCTGCTCATCATAACCTTGAAATGTGGAGAGGAACTCAAACCATCCAACATCTCTGAATCTTTGGGCCATATGAGGATAGGCTTCAAGAAGTTCAGCACCTTCTGGTTCTATTCTAGTGACTTGTCTTCTCCTCTTTGGCACCATTAAACTCAATTCTGCAACCGTCGTCCTCGGGTTCCAAATTCACTACCTGCAATTGTTAGTGTATTATGTTTCTTTGAATGGATACCTGGATTTATCCCTGCAAGGCTGAATTAAGCCAATTCAAACAGGTAACATGTAATGATCATCAAACAACAGGTGATTTTGAAATGAATCCTGCATGCGTGTATAGCAATTATATTATGAAACTGTTGGATTTGGAAATGATTGCCAAGCTTTCGTGGGAGCACGCAAACTCTCAATTCATGAATCGTGTCATCATAACTAAATTGGGATGGAAGGTGCAAGTTATGGCATGATTATTTGGTGCTATGGGAATAATCCTGGTGCTACGGGAATAGGCTTATTCCCGTAGCACGTTTGAAAACTTGAAATTTTAAAATTCCAACGACATTTAAGGAGACACTTCAAATTTAAACAATGTTTTTCAAAATCAAACTAAAATAAATCATCAAAGATTATAATGCAAACCACAAAATACCAAAATCTAAAAATACAAAACAACTGAAAATGAAAAATGAGGAATGGGTAAGGACGGTTATGACAAGGGTTTCTCACTAAACCAAGACAAAATTAGAGACTAACACAATCCAATAAGGAAAACTAGGTCATTGAACAGATGGGAAACTGACTTTATCAACCAGAAGAGGAAAAATTTGACCAAGGCATAGGGAAATGAGAGAGGAGGGGCAAGGGTGAAGACCTAGGTTAAAACAATCGACATCATAAATAGGTAGAGGATCGAACTCATAGACAAGTGGAATCCTATTAGCACCAACAAATAAAAATCACACCTGGAAACAAACAAAATGGACAACAAACTAGCTCAAGTATTGGGATTTTTAACAAATTTGTTCCATATTTGGAGGCAGAAGATTGTCATTCGAAAATCTAATTCCATATTCCAATACATTACTTTATCATGGGAAAATAATAAAGAGGCATGTAGGAATTCATGTTTAGGGATGGGGTTGGTAGAATAGGGAATGTTTTGTAGCAAAGGGACTATGTTTCTCTTGGAGAAGGAGCCTGAGGGGCCATTATTTTGTAAATCTCTGAGTCAGAGATATTTTTGAGGATTCATACGTCATTGTTTCTAATCCCTATTTTCTCTTTTTTTATTGTATTTAGCTTCTCTCAAAGGCTCTCTTGACTCCAATGTAATTTGATTTACAACATAAAAATTTGTTTCCACCTCCACTATCAATGAGTGTATTTATGAAATAGTTAAAATATTTTTGTTATGACCTTTTTCTATGTTGTTTTATATTCAAACATTATAATCATAATTATATTATGAATGTTTCATGTCTTGATTCATTCTTTAAAAATAACCATATTCAAATGTTCATATTGTATGTTGGATTCATAATATTTATGCCCAACTCACTTTCTTCATCTCAAATTGATAGAGATTGATTTTTCCCTGCATTATGTTTAAGATTTAAATGTCTTATTATTATTCCTCCACCTATCATTTATATCTTATGTGCTCAGGACAGTGAGACTCCATTCCCAATAAAAAGGCCTCTGGACTCATGAGATTTGCAATATTTTACTCTATTCAACTACCATTTAATATTGAAACCTTAATTACTTTTCTTATATTGTTTACCATTTAAATTTAGCAGCTCGAGCTGAATGATGTAAAATGATGTCTAATGACAATAGGTAGTCAGTTTATTTTTTAGGGAGCCCCATTTGGTCCAAGATCCATATTGTGGCTTGAATTAGGTTTCAATATATCTTGGAATTGTTCCTAAGAAGTCAGGAACAATATCAAGTTACAACACTGAGGACAGATAATGGTGGATAATTCTGCAGGAATGAATTTGAGGAATTATGTAAGAAATGTAGTATAGAAAGGATTAAGATTAATCATACTCACCTCAATAGAATGGAGTTGTAGAAAGCATGAACCAAACACTAATGGAAAGATTAAAGAGCATTCTTAGTGGTGTTGGGTTGGGATAGGAATTTTTGGCAAAGGCAGTGGACACTGCATGTTACCCAACAAATTGATCATGCTCTTCAGTGTTGGATGACATGACTCCACATGAGGTATGAACTGGTGAGAAACCCTCTCTAACACATCTCATGGTTTTGGGATGTGATTCTTATGTACATGTTCCAAAGGAATATATGAGTAAGTTGGATATAAGGTTGAAAAGTGTATCTCTATTGACTATAAAGATGTTGTAAAATTTTATAAGCTTTGGGACCGATAAACTAAGAAGGTAGTGTATATCCAAGATATGGTATTTAGATAAATCAAAGATGTTTTCAAACATGAATTCCTACCAAGGGAGGAAAAACTAGAGAAAATAGAGTTTGAATTGAAGGATAATAAATTAGACTCTACAAAAGAACAAGAACCGGAAGAAGAAGAGCCTCATACTCCAATACTGAGGAGATTAATTTTGGAAAGAAGGAAACTGGAAAGGTATACTCCACCTAATTTTCGTTCAAAATTTTCTTTGTTTAACACAAATGTCTCATATTTATCCTAATCTTTAGATTTTTATGTAGGATTTAGTGTCTTAAAACATAAAATAAACCACATAAGTTGTAATATGAGACTTTAAATCCTACTATCTGGTGGCCCATAACTTATGTTCTTGTCTCGTGTCGATTGATGAAGGATGCATCAATTCCCTCCTTTCAGAAAATTTTCTATCAAATATAGATCATTTTCTAGCAAGTGTATTCAAATACCTTTGTAGTACCTTGGGGCTTGCATTCACCAATGGAAATTTTTCTTGTAGGCCACAACAAATATACTTTAATGACCTCTGATCAATTGACTATATCGATTGTTTTACATCAAATATTATCTTCGAACATGGTCAGATTTACTAGTGTACCTTGGGGCCCATTTTCATAATTGGTGGGTTCCCTCACGTCCATCAATGTTATACATCAATGATTAGTTATCATACAATTTCTCCCATGTTTGACCTCAAATTATTTATTCATGTGGGATATATTTGTACATAAGGTCAGTTTGGATAGAAGACCTTGGGCTATGGTGGCATCATTCTCTGATTCCACTGTCCACATTTCTTGTACAGTACCACTACTTTATGGGTACCTTGGAGGACTAAGTTTTCCATTTTGACCATTTGGCATGGTTCTCTTAATATACACTAAGGAATAAATCTATTGTGTATCTACTCATGGCTATGATTTGGTTTTGACATGCAACCATTTTGTATTCTTTCATGGACATGGTTTTGAATATGATATTTATCATGGATCAACAATGTATTTAATTTGGAAACCATGATTGATTACCCCAAACCATGGGTATTCCCAGCTCGGGAATATTTTTGTTTCATCTGATACTATGGTCTTTGTTTGCAAGTATCTCACTAATCCTTAGTTTGTAGGTCTCATTCATTGGTTCACTTGTCATTTTACTCTCTACATGCTTGTTTACACCTAAGGGTATGCCCACCTTAGGATGATTTGTAGTTCATGTAATACTATGATATTTCTTTACATTTATCTCATTTATCATTAGTTTGTGAGCCTCTTTCCTTGGTTCACTTATCAACATACTCTATACTTTATCATGTATTTCAGCCATCAACTAATATTCTAACTCCACACATTAGGGTTCATCTATTATACTTATATTTGGTCACCCCTGACCCAAAGGGGTTGGATCCAATGGTGGAAATCGAGGAGTTTTTCACTGTTGGGCAAGGTTCAATTCTCGTGAGGGCTTTACCTAGAGTCATGGGGACACCTTGAGGTAGTGGTCGAATGTGTGGTTGCACCCAAAGATACTATAATAAATGGTATCATGACCTGTGCACACATAAGTGGATCAAAGCCCACCCCCATGTCCTTCAAAGAGAAAATTTTGGCTCAGCATGGAGTGAGACGGCATGAGACGGATGGTCAATGCGGCTAGGGAATAAACCCTAGCCGCCTCCACACTGGTTTTCATTTACAGGGGTGTAGATCTTCGCCTGTAGCAGCCGCTCAGGGTTCCCCGCATCCAGGGCCACGGATCGGTGTTTTCAGAACGTCTTGTCGCATTTTTGCATGCGTTTTGGAGCCGCGGTCTTGGCCTTCGTCTTCTTTTTTGCTGGTGGTCGACGACCTGCTACGATGGCCCCAGATACGATTGTCGAGAGGGAAAAATATCCTCTGGAATCATTCAAATCATTAATCCGCTCAGTAGGACCCAAATACAAGCCTTCTCTCTCGTCTAAGTTTGTTAAGAAGTTGGAGGAGATCCCTTCTCTGGAGCTATCTCCAGAGGGACCTTGCAAGATTTCCCTCCGTCTAGCCAAAAAGGCCCTCATCGGAAAGTTTATAGGGTTATGGCCTAGCCCCAAAATGGTGGAGGCATGGATGGATGACCATTGGAAGTTGTTGATACAGGGAACAGTTTCTTTGCTCGCAGTAGGCAGGGGTTTTTTTGTCTTCAGTTTCATGAGGAAAGAGGACTGTGATCTATTTTTCAGATCTGGACCCTATTTCATGGGGTCAAGAGGGATGTTCTTAGCCCCCTGGACTCTTGACTTCAACCCCAGAGCCGAGATCACCGCAGCCCCTGTTTGGGTTAGGCTGCCTCACCTTCCCTTGCATCTCTGGGGGAAAAATTCTTTGGAGGACATTGGAAATAAGCTTGGTCGTTTCCTGGACAGTGTGGAGCCGAAAGGGGACCAGTTTACCTGTGCTCGCATTTGTGTTGAGGTTAACCTCGAGGAAGGTCTTCTGGAAGCCATTAAGCTATCCCTTGGGGAATGGTGCCATATCCAAGAGCTGGACTACCAGCAGATTCCCTTTAAGTGCCTCCGGTGCCATGCTTACGGTCACTTCGCAAAAAGTTGCCCTAAAGCCTCTGAGGAGCCGGGACCAGTCAACGAAGATGATTTTCATCCCGTACGACGAAGGCAGTCAAGGTGAAAGGATCCACTAGCCCAGGCCCCGAAGGCCACTCATTCAGCAGAGGCAACTCTAGAAAACAAAGACAACTTTGAAGCGCTGGAGGAAGATGAAGCCCTAGATCTAGAAGCAACAGTAGTTAAGGAAGACCCTCCGGCAGACGAAAGCCTCCCGGGTTCCACCCCCCCAAATTTAGTAGCAGTAAGAGAAATTCGGGCTTCAGATCCAGAACCCTCTGCCCATGCAGGTCTGGTTGTTACAGTCCCCTCTAATGCCTCTGGGGGAACTTCTGAACCTGAAGACAATTCAGTTCCGTCTCCACCCCTTACCCGAGGGCGAAGGACCAACAAAGCACGCAGAGAAAAGGAGGCGACCTCCAACATTTCTTTAGGTTCTCAGAAAAAGCTGGATCCCTACATTAAGGGGAAAATTTCAGCCCCCTCGGTTTAATGCTTTGCTTCTATCTTCTACTATGCTCACAGTTTGTGAGAATTTACTCATGCATGAACTCTTTGTCATTTTCTCGAATTAGCTCAAGGAGCAGATGGGATTGGTCTCCCAAGACATTCACAAGAAGGTTGGCAGCACTGTTAGAGGTCACCAACCTTCTTTAGAGTTGTAACTTTCTGATTTTAGCTTGCCCGAATGCCGCTTAATGCAACATAACCGTTTTCGTCAAAAAAAAAAAAATTTGGTCACCCCTAATAAAATAAATTGAGTTAGTCCATGTACATATATTTTCCATTAGTTATTAGAGCTTCTCCAACTTTATTTCACCATTTTACCATATGTTTGTGAGTTTTCCTAGTAAAATTCATGACCTTCTTGTGATTT
>ML789140.1:211252-224134 GCA_009831015.1 Picea engelmannii | reverse complement strand
TAATTCCATATTCCAATACATTACTTTATCATGGGAAAATAATAAAGAGGCATGTAGGAATTCATGTTTAGGGATGGGGTTGGTAGAATAGGGAATGTTTTGTAGCAAAGGGACTATGTTTCTCTTGGAGAAGGAGCCTGAGGGGCCATTATTTTGTAAATCTCTGAGTCAGAGATATTTTTGAGGATTCATACGTCATTGTTTCTAATCCCTATTTTCTCTTTTTTTATTGTATTTAGCTTCTCTCAAAGGCTCTCTTGACTCCAATGTAATTTGATTTACAACATAAAAATTTGTTTCCACCTCCACTATCAATGAGTGTATTTATGAAATAGTTAAAATATTTTTGTTATGACCTTTTTCTATGTTGTTTTATATTCAAACATTATAATCATAATTATATTATGAATGTTTCATGTCTTGATTCATTCTTTAAAAATAACCATATTCAAATGTTCATATTGTATGTTGGATTCATAATATTTATGCCCAACTCACTTTCTTCATCTCAAATTGATAGAGATTGATTTTTCCCTGCATTATGTTTAAGATTTAAATGTCTTATTATTATTCCTCCACCTATCATTTATATCTTATGTGCTCAGGACAGTGAGACTCCATTCCCAATAAAAAGGCCTCTGGACTCATGAGATTTGCAATATTTTACTCTATTCAACTACCATTTAATATTGAAACCTTAATTACTTTTCTTATATTGTTTACCATTTAAATTTAGCAGCTCGAGCTGAATGATGTAAAATGATGTCTAATGACAATAGGTAGTCAGTTTATTTTTTAGGGAGCCCCATTTGGTCCAAGATCCATATTGTGGCTTGAATTAGGTTTCAATATATCTTGGAATTGTTCCTAAGAAGTCAGGAACAATATCAAGTTACAACACTGAGGACAGATAATGGTGGATAATTCTGCAGGAATGAATTTGAGGAATTATGTAAGAAATGTAGTATAGAAAGGATTAAGATTAATCATACTCACCTCAATAGAATGGAGTTGTAGAAAGCATGAACCAAACACTAATGGAAAGATTAAAGAGCATTCTTAGTGGTGTTGGGTTGGGATAGGAATTTTTGGCAAAGGCAGTGGACACTGCATGTTACCCAACAAATTGATCATGCTCTTCAGTGTTGGATGACATGACTCCACATGAGGTATGAACTGGTGAGAAACCCTCTCTAACACATCTCATGGTTTTGGGATGTGATTCTTATGTACATGTTCCAAAGGAATATATGAGTAAGTTGGATATAAGGTTGAAAAGTGTATCTCTATTGACTATAAAGATGTTGTAAAATTTTATAAGCTTTGGGACCGATAAACTAAGAAGGTAGTGTATATCCAAGATATGGTATTTAGATAAATCAAAGATGTTTTCAAACATGAATTCCTACCAAGGGAGGAAAAACTAGAGAAAATAGAGTTTGAATTGAAGGATAATAAATTAGACTCTACAAAAGAACAAGAACCGGAAGAAGAAGAGCCTCATACTCCAATACTGAGGAGATTAATTTTGGAAAGAAGGAAACTGGAAAGGTATACTCCACCTAATTTTCGTTCAAAATTTTCTTTGTTTAACACAAATGTCTCATATTTATCCTAATCTTTAGATTTTTATGTAGGATTTAGTGTCTTAAAACATAAAATAAACCACATAAGTTGTAATATGAGACTTTAAATCCTACTATCTGGTGGCCCATAACTTATGTTCTTGTCTCGTGTCGATTGATGAAGGATGCATCAATTCCCTCCTTTCAGAAAATTTTCTATCAAATATAGATCATTTTCTAGCAAGTGTATTCAAATACCTTTGTAGTACCTTGGGGCTTGCATTCACCAATGGAAATTTTTCTTGTAGGCCACAACAAATATACTTTAATGACCTCTGATCAATTGACTATATCGATTGTTTTACATCAAATATTATCTTCGAACATGGTCAGATTTACTAGTGTACCTTGGGGCCCATTTTCATAATTGGTGGGTTCCCTCACGTCCATCAATGTTATACATCAATGATTAGTTATCATACAATTTCTCCCATGTTTGACCTCAAATTATTTATTCATGTGGGATATATTTGTACATAAGGTCAGTTTGGATAGAAGACCTTGGGCTATGGTGGCATCATTCTCTGATTCCACTGTCCACATTTCTTGTACAGTACCACTACTTTATGGGTACCTTGGAGGACTAAGTTTTCCATTTTGACCATTTGGCATGGTTCTCTTAATATACACTAAGGAATAAATCTATTGTGTATCTACTCATGGCTATGATTTGGTTTTGACATGCAACCATTTTGTATTCTTTCATGGACATGGTTTTGAATATGATATTTATCATGGATCAACAATGTATTTAATTTGGAAACCATGATTGATTACCCCAAACCATGGGTATTCCCAGCTCGGGAATATTTTTGTTTCATCTGATACTATGGTCTTTGTTTGCAAGTATCTCACTAATCCTTAGTTTGTAGGTCTCATTCATTGGTTCACTTGTCATTTTACTCTCTACATGCTTGTTTACACCTAAGGGTATGCCCACCTTAGGATGATTTGTAGTTCATGTAATACTATGATATTTCTTTACATTTATCTCATTTATCATTAGTTTGTGAGCCTCTTTCCTTGGTTCACTTATCAACATACTCTATACTTTATCATGTATTTCAGCCATCAACTAATATTCTAACTCCACACATTAGGGTTCATCTATTATACTTATATTTGGTCACCCCTGGCCCAAAGGGGTTGGATCCAATGGTGGAAATCGAGGAGTTTTTCACTGTTGGGCAAGGTTCAATTCTCGTGAGGGCTTTACCTGGAGCCATGGGGACACCTTGAGGTAGTGGTAGAATGTGTGGTTGCACCCAGAGATACTATAATAAATGGTATCGTGACCCGTGCACACATAAGTGGATCAAAGCCCACCCCCATGTCCTTCAAAGAGAAAATTTTGGCTCAGCATGGAGTGAGACGGCATGAGACGGATGGTCAATGCAGCTAGGGCATAAACCCTAGCCGCCTCCACACTGGTTTTCATTTGCAGGGGTGCATATCTTTGCCTGTAGCAGCCGCTCAGGGTTCCCTGCATCCAGGGCCACGGATCGGTGTTTTCAGAACGTCCTGTCACATTTTTTCATGCGTTTTGGAGCCGCGGTCTTGGCCTTCGTCTTCTTTTTTGCTGGTGGTCGACGACCTGCTACGATGGCCCCAGATACGATTTTCGAGAGGGAAAAATATCCTCTGGAAGCATTCAAAGCATTAATCCACTCGGTAGGACCCAAATCCAAGCCTTCTCTCTCATCTAAGTTTGTTAAGAAGTTGGAGGAGATCCCTTCTCTGGAGATATCTCCAGAGGGACCTTGCAAGATTGCCCTCCTTCTAGCCGAAAAGGCCCTCATCGGAAAGTTTATAGGGTTATGGCCTAGCCCCAAAATGGTGGAGGCATGGATGGATGACTATTGGAAGTCGCTGATACAGGGAACAGTTTCTTTGCTCGCAGTAGGCAGGGGTTTTTTTGTCTTCAGTTTCACGAGGAAAGAGGACTGTGAGCTATTTTTCAGATCTGGACCCTATTTCATGGGGTCGAGAGGGATGTTCTTAGCCCCCTGGACTCTTGACTTCAACCCCAGAGCCGAGATCACCACAGCCCCTGTTTGGGTTAGGCTGCCTCACCTTCCCTTGCATCTCTGGGGGAAAAATTCTTTGGAGGACATTGGAAATAAGCTTGGTCATTTCCTGGATAGTGCGGAGCCGAAAGGGGACCAGTTTACCTGCGCTCGCATTTGTGTTGAGGTTAACCTCGAGGAAGGTCTTCTGGAAACCATTAAGATATCCCTTGGGGAATGGTGCCATATCCAAGAGCTGGACTACAAGCAGATTCCCTTTAAGTGCCTCCGGTGCCATGCTTATGGTCACTTCGCAAAAAGTTTCCCTAAAGACTCTGAGGAGCCGGGACCAATCAAAGAAGATGATTTTCAGCCCGTACGACGAAGGCAGTCAAGGTGAAAGGATCCACTAGCCCAGGCCCCGAAGGCCACTCATTCAGCAGAGGCAACTCTAGAAAACAAAAACAACTTTGAAGCGTTGGAGGAAGATTAAGCCCTAGATCCAGAAGCAACAGTAGTTAAGGAAGACCCTCCGGCAGACAAAAGCCTCCCGGGTTCCACCCCCCCAAATTTAGTAGCAGCAAGAGAAATTCGGGCTTCATATCCAGAACCCTCTGCCCATGCAGGTCTAGTTGTTACAGTCCCCTCTAATGCCTCTGGGAGAACTTCTGAACCTGAAGACAATTCAGTTCCGTCTCCACCCCTTACCCGAGGGCGAAGGACCAACAAAGCACGCAGAGAAAAGGAGGCGACCTCCAACATTTCTTTAGGTTCTCAGAAAAAGATGGATCCCTACATTAAGGGGAAAATTTCAGCCCCCTCGGTTTAATGCTTTGCTTCTGTCTTCTACTATGCTCACAGTTTGTGAGAATTTACTCATGCATGAACTCTTTGTCATTTTCTCGAATTAGCTCAAGGAGCAGATGGGATTGGTCTCCCAAGACATTCACAAGAAGGTTGGCAGCACTGTTAGAGGTCACCAACCTTCTTCAGAGTTGTAACTTTCTGATTTTGGCTTGCCCGAATGCCGCTTAATGCAACATAACCGTTTTCGTCAAAAAAAAAAAAAACAATTGGTCACCCCTAATAAAATAAATTGAGTTAGTCCATGTACATATATTTTCCATTAGTTATTAGAGCTTCTCCAACTTTATTTCACCATTTTACCATATGTTTGTGAGTTTTCCTAGTAAAATTCATGACCTTCTTGTGATTTTCCCATATTAAATCCATGAGTGCCCTAGAATACCCCCAAAAGGTACAAAATGTGCATAAGGCATAGACTGTGAGTGAAGGTTATGCATGGTAGTTACTAGTATGACATGTAATTCCTTGATTGTATCACTCCCAATTACTTTTATGGCATGTAGTTCACCATTCCTTGAATATATTACCCCCTACTAATATAAATAGGGGATCCTAGGGTTGAAATA
The DNA here is from genome assembly GCA_009831015.1 of Picea engelmannii. Classification (NCBI taxonomy): domain Eukaryota; kingdom Viridiplantae; phylum Streptophyta; class Pinopsida; order Pinales; family Pinaceae; genus Picea; species Picea engelmannii. The sequence goes on along the minus strand of ML789140.1, from coordinate 219,070 downwards.
GGGGACGACAAGAGAAGGTGTTGATACTCTAGAGAAATTCCAACCCCGTGTTAAATATATTTTTCCCTAGTTTTGTTTCCACTTAAGCAGTTCTTATCCATTTGTTCGTCAAGCATTGATTATGCTTTGTGTAGATGTTTCTAGCCACCAAACGACCACTCTGACAAAGTAAAGTTGTATTCATTTTGATGGACAATTGAGTAATTGTGGCCAAGGATCCTAGGATTTGGTGAAGGAGGTACTTCAATGAGACCCAACTATTTGTTGTCATATTTCTATATTCATAATATAGATCTACTTTATCCCCCCTTGCAAGTTATGGTTTATTTGTCCAATATTGTCATGTGTGATTTATGTAGATAATAGGAGATCAATTTTCTTGAATATTAGATAAGGATGCATGCTTTCATACAATTCATATGACTTATTTGGAATATTATATTGGAAATGAGGAAGGTTATTTTCTTGTTTGATTTGCATGCATGGTACTAAAGAGTTTGGAGATAGAAATGGATCCATATACTTTCATGTGGAATTGAGGACAACAATCGATTAAAAGGTATTTATATACTCATACCATGTTGTATTTAAATGATAAATATAAACCCTTGTGAAAGATATTTGGAAATATACTTCTCTATCTATGAGTGAGTTGAACACACTCACCAAGGATGTGCATTAGTTAGATATATTTTCCCTTAAACACAAGGAACTCCACGAAAATCATAGTAGAAATTCCTCTAAGGAAAGCTATATCCTCTTCTCCACTCCTCAACAAGTACAATCTAGGTTTTAATCATAAAATCCTAGATCCAAATGTCTCCAAAGTATGAAACTCTAACCCAAGTATTTAATATTTTTCAAAATGTCCAAGAAACCATAGCACCTCCAAGACAATAGAGATAAAGTAAAAATATGAATATCAAAAAGAGAGAAAGAGAAAGACTAGTGCACTCCTCTAGTCACATATCTAACATGAGTGATCAAGAATGAGATGGTTATCATATATAATGTCTTCTTAAAAAGAGTAAACCCTTGTATCTCACAAGAATCCTCTAATAAATATGTCCACCCTCTTCTTGAAACTATAACCCAAGTATTTAAGATGTTCCAAAATCTCCAAGAAACCCTAGCACCTCCAAGACAAGAGAGATAAAGTATAGATATGAATATAAAAAAGAGAGAAAGAGAAAGACTAGTGCACTCCTCTAGTCACATATCTAGTGCGATCCTCTAGTCACATCTCTAACATGAGTGATATCTTAGATTTGGAGGGGTTATCTCCTTGGATTGAGTAAACGTAGTGGAGAGATAACCCCTCCAAAGCTTCACTAAACATAGTGAAGAGATCATATTTTGGGGGTTTCATCAATTTCTTTACCTACGTGAGAGGAAACACTTTCAAGGCTTTCGGATTTGCTACCCTACCCATATGTTTGATCCCGACTATTGATTGTACCCCCAAGATGTTGACTATGAGTCAGTATCCATTCCTAGGAATCGCAAAGGTGAGTTCATGGGATTTCCCATAATACTTGGGGAAGATGTTGTATCACACTTTTCATTACCTTTGGAGGGTGCCCCATGAAGCGTGTGTACTTGCATCGTGAAAGGATGGTTAGTGGAAGTCAAGGTAATTGCTTCACACTCCTTCATTCATTGGTTCACGGGACTTAATCAACCCATTCCTTTGTCCATAAAGTCCCTATATAACTTTGTTACTACTATAGACTCAGAACCTAATCTACCTAAGTCGAAGTATTGGTGAAGTTGTTTGTGATTGTTATAGCAAGATTTGCCTCACCCTATGCAATTTTGCACAGAGGGCCTTATTCCATTTCCCTATGTAGACTTATCTTCCATGTTGATAAAATCCAGAGAAAAAAATTAATATTTTTCCACTTGTACTCATCTTGCACACTATACAACATGCATATATGCAGTCTACTCCACTACAACCCTCATACATCAGGATTTGTGTTAGAAAATCAAAATTAAATGTTGGGTTTCGATGTCATGATAGGATATGTCTTATCCTTAGCCTTCCATATACTGGAAACATTCTGACTCAACCCTTCAGTTCCATTTTGAAGGATATAAATGGGCCAATTCTGAGCTATGGAAAAATGGAGAAAGAATTCAACTTTGAGAGCAAAGTTACTCTAGAGAAATTATTACTTCATATTGAGTCTGCATCCCTCTATCCTTTAAGTCTGAACACAGTGTTCAACCCCCAAGATCTTCTTTTATTTATGGAGAACCCCATTGTCTCCCTTCTATGAACTTGCCTTTGGTGGAGGATTGAAGTGGTGGAGGCCCAGCTGGAAGGAACTTAGTTTCTAGGTTCTGAACTGTGCTAACAAGGAAATCTGTAATGTTTTCACTTCTACTAATCATTTATTAATAGAAATACTCCTTTCCCATCCTATTGATATCTTGAAAATATATGAGTTATTATCCATGGGCATATTTGTCATGTATATTAATGGATTATGCTATCTAATGTGCTAACCTTTTATATTATCACTATATTCTTTCTCTGCTTGTTTGTTGAGAAATTGTTGCAGGTATAAAGCTTTGGGTGAAAGTGCTCAATGGTGGACATCATCGAACATCTAGATGAGGTAGGACTCTTTATTATCTCTCTTGCACATTGGTTTATATATCATGTTTTTGGGATAGAGTTGATTTCTATAGTCATATCCATCTGTTGTGTTTTACCCTAGCCATAGAGAGTTTCCCCCTCATAACAGAATTGACAACCATACTGGGGATTTATCTTCCTTCTTAGGGTTTGGAGTACTTTTCTCCTTAGATTTCTCTCATTTCTATTGTGGTTCTTTTCATATCATTGCTTGACAGTTCTTGTTCACTCTGGGTCTAAGTTTTCATCCTTTCTCCCTTTCCTGGCCTTGTTTTGAAGCATATACATGCCTTTTTCCTTGACAGTCGCGTTCATACGATGGTTGTCTCACACCAAGATGTGTATATATCCTTTGTTTTCCTTAACAGTCGCATACACCACTTTTCCTTTCTTTTTTTCTTGGTTTGGTTTTTGCTGGGTGGGATTTGATGTTTGTTGAGCCTTCTTAGGTCTCTGTAGTTCCTGTTAAGCGCCTCTGGGATGACAAAAAACCTTCTTTTGCTTGAATTTTTGGGCGGATTCTTTCCCATCATCTTTTCATTTTTTATTGTCCTTGTACATTGGGCTAGGTGTTTTGTTGGTTGGTAGTATGCTTGAGTTATATTTTTCTATACACAGTAGGATTATATATCAATTTACTTTTCAGTCAGTGCATTTTCAATTTTTCTATATTGAAAATACAAAAAAAATAGGCATTTTGCATTGCTTGGCATTTTTGTCTTTTGGAGTCTTTTTCATTAGCTTAGTGCATATAGTGAAAGATCGCATTTTAATTTAGAATTGCAGACTTGAATTTCAAAATTGCATTGGTTTTTAGAAGCATATCATTCATTGAAAGTTAAAGTTAGGAATTTGCATTATTTTCATGTTTACTTTTCTTCCAGATTCATAACATCATGAGATTCACTACCATACATTTTTTAGTAATCACGACCAATAAAATTAACGCTATAACTTAAAATTAATTAGTCACAATTTTATTTTCTAGGGTGCACAAACTAGATTAGGATTTAGTGCCTTGGAATGGGATTTTGTGAGTAAACTTCTCCAAGGAAATCAAATCAACATATGTGTTTGAGAAAAGAAGTGGAGAAATCCAATGTATAATTGGTAATATTAGGAGGCTCTGCTCACACCGGAGTTAATCACAAGGTCATGCAAAGTCGGTTGAAGGGATATCTCGTTGATACCTTCCTAGCGTCAGATATATTTATGGGGATCTTTCTAGTGCCTTTACCTTAGTTCAAAGTGATACTTTCAAGGTTTCGGGCTTTGCCACCCTGCCCATATGGTGGACTTGACTTACGAATGCTCGCATGTGCATTGGTTATAGATTGGTTGATTAATTTCTTGACTTAGGTCTCTCATAGGTTACTTGCAAAGGTTATTTTGTAGGTACACTGGGTCAGATAAGGGTCAAACAACACACAGCCTTTATGGAGGATTATCTCTCTGGGGGATCTGACCGACTGGTCTTTAATCCCATGAGGGCCCTTATAACTGATTTTTTTACCTCCAATATTTATCAGGGAGTCTCAGGCCCCTCTTGGGTGAGACATACCTTCTTTAGGGAGGGAGGCCACTTAACCCCTTTACCCCATTTGCATGCATATTAGTCATTTGATTTTTGGTATGATCTTTGATTACTAGTTGACCTTAGGAGCCTATACTGAATTTTTGTTATCATGGATAGTGGAGTTCCATTTGCTCCCTCATTTATTGCTACCCACCCCATGATGCCTACTCATTTCATGGGAATGGATCCTATCGCTTTTCATAATGGTATGTAGAACTATGATACTCAGTCCGTGCCTTGGGCCTCTAGCCATTTTTATGTTGATATTACTTAACCTGTGAAATCCTCTCCCTAGTCCACTTATATGAATTCTAGTATTGGATCTAGGGGCACTATGGCCCCAATGCCTACGTCTTCATTTGATATGAGTCATTTCCCTCAACCAGCTTTCAGGAAGGGAGGTTGGAACCTCTCCGCTTACGGATCCAGTCCTAGATATGCTCTTGCAGGAGACAATACTCAGATGGGTGCTTATTCTACTTATTACAGTCCATCCATGTATCCTTCGACTGCCATGTTGGTTCCTTCGAACACTTTTCCCATGACAGGTCCTCATGTAGCATCGGGTATTTCATATGGGGAGAATCATTTTTACGGTTCATGCTACCCTATTTATGGAACCCCTTCACAAGGGGGAAACATATATCCTCACCCAATTAACTCTTATCATACCTCTGCCTTTTCGCAGACTTCAGTGATGATGCCCATACAAACCTCTTCAAACCAATTCAACGGAGGATACCACCTTTCCAAATAGGGACAAGGAGTAAACCAGGACCCTTCCTGGTCTACAATGTTTCAAAGACAATATTTCCCTGGACCTTGGAATCAAATGCCACAACTCACCTCTAGTCCAGTCACTACCAGTCAGACTGGAGCTCCATCACCAACCTCTACCAGTAATTTTGGAGATGAGTCAACAACCTCTGGGAGTATGTTGATAACCCACACCCAACCACTGCTAGACATTCTTGGGGAACCACTTTAGTCACCATGAGTCTTATCAATTTCACATCTCCAACCTATGTACATAATGTAGGAGATGACTCTCTCGCCTATGCCTATCTCATTGAAAGAATGTCACCAGTCGTTATGAATGATGCTGAGGGCATTGAGAAACCTCAACACCTCATATGTAAGCCTAAATTCCTTTTCAAGATTTTCGAAGGAGATCACCTTACTCATCTGTGTCCAGCCACTGCTGAGATACCATAAACATGGGGCTCACCCAAGGGCCCTTTAGATTCTGAGGCATTTGTGGTTTCCCCACACCTTGTTTCTCCTTTGATTGACACGGTGGTCATGTCACTGCATTTCTCTCCTGACCTCACCCTCATTGTCAAGGTGACGTGTCCCCTATCTATGTTATCATGCATCCTCTTCAACCTAGTATTGAAGAAGTGGTCATACCAGTGCAATATCTGGCCAATCCTACTCTGCTTGTAGAGGGTGATTCATTCTTCAACCATATCATCAACATTCCTAATCCCACATCCTCTAAAAGGGAGAGGTTTATTCTCTCCCCGAGCGCTTTCCCTTCAAGTCCTGAGGAATTTCCCTTCAATTGGGATGGCCTTGTGGGGTATCCAATGCCTCTGCCCATGTCTTTCCTAGTGAGAGACATTATCTAGTCCACCACAGAGACTATATACTCTGTTAGTACTTTATTCCCATCGAATTGGAGAGCTTTGGTTTTTCCCAAGCTTATGTCAGCTATTCATAAGATACTAGCATTCCACATAAGTCCACCACAGAAGCCTTGGCCTCCCCTGGGACTTCCCGCCTAGAATCTCCCGAACAAGTCCAAGTTAAGCTCTTTTCCGACTCGTCTAAAAAGTGAAAATATTGTCGAGTGATTTATCCCTTTCACACTCGTTAAATTGGACTTGAAAGTTCATAAGTCTTAGTTAAGCTCTTTTTTAACTCGTTTTCAAAAAGATAAAATATTTCCGAGTGAACTTGTCTCTTTCACACTCATAAATTGGATTTGAAAAGATGTCTATTTGGCATAAGTTTATCCCTTTTTCACACCAAGTAGAATAAAAGACATAGAAAGGAAATTTTTTGATTTCAAGTTGTGATTGTATCTCATGCCCTTTCTTGCAGTATTGAGCCTATAGTCAGTTCTAGCTTTGCATTGTAAACCGTTTGCCTCAATATTTTTTTCATCCTCAACCAAGTAGAGCCTTGTTTATATCCTTCGCAATTTGGCACCCTATACCTAGGAGGGAAAATTCCCCCGAGTGTCCATCTCCCGCATGAATTTCCCTACATTAAGCATAGGTATGTTCCACTGCTAAAACTAGTTTTTCTTACTTGTGATACTCGTTTCCTCCTCTGTATCATAGCATTCATTTGTCTATGAAAAAAAAAAAAAGGCGAGCGGGAAGGGAGTATTATCTTATGTTTTCATCAGTCGTGTCGCCTTTGAATAGAGAACAAAGTTATTGAGTCCATTTTTCATCATAATTTTGGGATTAGCATGGCCTTAGGAAGCTGATCTCATTACAGAGTCTTCTCTACCGACTAGTTACTTGTCTAGTCCCTATAGAGAATTTCGTTGATGCCTTCTGCATATTATGGTTTCATCATTGGGTCTATAGTGTTGGATTCCTCCATATGTCTCATGCTCTTGTTCAAAGGAAGTCTATCAACCTATGTTGACCACTCCTCAGAAATATTGACTTTGCATGTCATCCATACCCTCAGTTTGTCTTAGATTCACATGATATTGTATTCCTATCATGCACCCTAGCCCTACTTTCATCATTTGTAGGTAACCTTGTACCCAGTAGTTGACATTTCATCATTGGTTGTTGACTGGGTGGTGTCCCTTATGTTCAACGGCAAGACATCTATTCACATATTGGGATTCATGTAGTGTCTTGGATGCCATTAGCCTTATTGGTGGTTTCCTCACCTTTGTCAGCAATTTTCATCATTGTCTTCTATTCATAGGTTATTTTTCATGTACCGCTTGCACTTGGCACACATGAAAGACGCATAGGGTCGTTGGTTCATGAACATGTTCTTTTTATGATTTCCACCAAATCAGGAAGCTCCTACTTTATACCTCATGTTGACTGATGAGAGATGCCTTAATTATCTCCTTTCAGTGGGTCTCTTTCCATTGACTTCAACTCATTTATTCTGGAAACAGGATCTAGAGTCTTATGAGTACCTTGAGTCTTGCAGTCATCAGTGGTAGGATCTCTCACCATTGACAGTTGGGAATACATCAATGTCTCCTGATCTATGGATTCTTCAGGTGTTTGACACCAAATCATGTATTCACACTTGTAAGAATGTACTCTATGCCTTGATACCTACTTTCATTATCGATAGGTTGTCTCATGTTTTTTAATGGTATACCTGAATGAACGATAATCAAATGACGTCTCATTGTGTTCGACCTCAACTCCTTTTTTAACATGATGTAGACTTGCACCCTTGGCGGATTGCATAGAAGACTTGAAGACATCATTATGTGGCCACAACTTTCCTGAGTTGTTTCCTCCTTTTCATTGGACCAATACCTATATGACTTCAGTGATCATGGGAGATCAAATTGTACTCCATGGTATACAGATATCTTCAT
>ML789140.1:178214-210251 GCA_009831015.1 Picea engelmannii | reverse complement strand
TTTCAAATATATGAGTTATTATCCATGGGTATATTTTTCATGTATATTAATGGATTATGCTATCTAATGTGCTAACCTTTTATATTATCACTATATGCTTGATGTGCTTGCTTGTTGAGAACTTGTTGCAAGTATAAAGCTTTGGGTCAAAGTTCTCAATGGTGGAAATCATCGAAAATATGGATGAGGTAGGCCTCTTCCTTATCTTTCTTGCACATTGGTTTATGTTAGTGTCCTATAATGATAGGAGACCTGATGATTTAGTTATGATTGGTGGGTTTCATGATGAAGTTTCTGGCTTGCTGGTCTGGTTGTCTCTTGGAATAAATTTTCCCAAGTTATGGTCATTAGGTGATAGGATGGATCATTAGATGAAATATTTTTTGTTATTCTTGAGTTAAATATATTTAAGATGATTTTTAGACTTATCTTTTCAAAAAAATGATGAGTCTATACTTTTATTAGAAAAAACTCTAAAATTTCACTTTCGGCAGATAAGGGCCATTTTTCAAAGCACTCTAAGCTGTTGAAAGTTTCCACTTTCAGTAGCTAAAATGGCATGGGAAAATCACTCTAAGCCATCGAAAGCACAGAGTTGGATAACGTTCAAACTATCCCATTGGACTCTCAAACTGCCATCAGTACACATCATCATCATCTCAATTGCTATCGAAAATGATTGGAGTGAATCATGATACGATCTGGGCAAGTGATTGTTTGTATGATATGATTATTTAGTGAGATCTATTTAAACCTAACCTAGTAGATCCGATCACCATAAGCTCGTATCATTTATTTTTCTTGATCTATCACATGGTATATGTCCTGATCGAATGATGAAATCATCATTATGATCTGATTTTCATTCTATATTAAGGGTTTGTTATAAAAATTCTCTTCCAATCAATCCTCCATACCACGCATCTTTCCTTTGCTCAATTTTCGATTTTCCCTCTATCAGTGCCACCGTGTTTGCCCAAGATCGATTTTATCATATTGCAGGTATTGACAATTGGTTTTGCAGATGAAGAAGGGAGGATTTTTGCTCAGGAAGGATCTCAATGACATAACATATCTGGAATCTCACCCTGAGATTTTCCAGATGTTCAAAGATGTTGGTTGCTATAGGTTTTGTGAAAAACTCCAAAGATTTCATCGAGGTGTGGCTGAGGCATTTTCATTGACCTTTGATGGAGCCAAGGCCAGAGTTGGAACAATTGAGGTACAAGTTAATGAAGCCATTGTTGCAGCAACAACAAAGATGCCTAGGATTGGTGAAAGATGGTTCAAATCAACCACTACTAAAGACATAGAATTCATGTCTTATCTCAAGCCTAAACACAAATGCATCACTTGGAAGAAAGATATACCTAGATTCTTCTTGGAATAAAAGTGGAAACATTTTCTTAAAGAAATTCAGGTATACATCACATGTGAAGGAAGATATGGTAGAGTAATGTTCTACCATTTCAAGCTTATGAACCATTTTACAGGTAGATTCCCTTTGAATCTACATTTCTACCTTCAAAAAATATTGAAAAAAATGACACACCAGGTCCAAGACAAGCCTACCAAGGTGCAGAGTAGGCTCTCCCATCATAGCCTCATCAAGCTTATAGTGCTTCAAGAATTGTAGGGGAGTAATAAGACTTGGGAGCATCTTCTTTTCTGGGGAGAATTTGAACCAGAACCCCAGCCCAAGGACAAGAAGAAGATCTCATCCACTAAGTCTTCAAAGCCATAGAGAAATAAAAGGAAAATAATATCCATTTCCCCAATAATTGCAGAGGATTTAGCTTCGTCTTCCAAGTCCAAGAAATCCAAAAAGATGCTTGTTTTCAGCCAAGCTCCAGAAGGGAAAACTAATGCCTCTGGTAAAAACGTTTTGAATCTGCCTTATATAGATTCAGAGGAGGATTTAGAGCTAGTAGAAGGAGAGATTCCCAAGAAGGCTTCTTTTTAAGAAGCACCTTTTTCACCAAAGGTTCTAGACCTGGAGATTCCTAAAACATTAACAAGTAGACATAGCAAGGTCAGCAAATCATCAAAGATTGAAAATCTTGAAGAAGAAATATCAGAGATGAAGTTTCTTGAGAGGGTCATTAAATCCCAAAAACAGACTATAAGCAACACATCAGATGAGGTAAGATATTGTTTTGAAAGGTTATCTAAAATGCATGTAAAGGAGCAGAAGAGGAATAAGAAATTGCTCAAGGAGAATCGTAAGTTGCTTAAAATAGTTAGAGGTTTAAGGATCAAACTAAGGCTTAAAAATCCTAAGCTAAGATAACATACTGATTTAGAAGCCCTAGCTGAAGTTGGTGAGAACCTAAATGAAGATCCTAAAGAGTAGGTAGATCGAATAAAATCCATTTTTGCAGTTTTGAATAGTGGTGGAAAGCTCAAGATTTTCAGCAGCTTATTCTTTTTTCTCAAGGCACTGTTAGTTGCCAAAAGCTTTGCTTTGGACAGCCAAACCTACTCTGTTTTATACCTGTAAGCCACCGAAAGTGCATAAAATGATAGAGTGTTCAATTTTTGCTCAGATCAAATATTTTGGTGTCCAGATCATTTGGAAGGGGTTCCAAATAAAAGATAAAAATTTAAAAGATACAGATCATCATCACTTCCTAGTTTTTGAGGCATATGCTAAGAAAAGAAAGTGAAGTGGATTCTCAATTTTGGATAAAGAATTGCATATTTGTCAAAAAAAGATTTTGAAATGCCTTTTCATCACTTGGAAGTCATTGAAGATATCAGATACTGTTGAATGTTGTCAAATATTGTTGAATATATAGTTGATAAGGGTTGACCCTTAAATCAGGACTAGATTTGACATATCATACTAGTTTTGATTTTATTCTATTTTAATTATTCTATATTCATTTTTATAGGATCTTGAACTATTATGTAAAGGCTATAAATCCTATGAATTTGAAAAAAAGAGGGTTTGACTTGGGATGACCAAAAATGTAAAAATTCTCACAGGCTTTAATTGTCTGTATTGAATGAATACAAAGACTTTATTTTCCAGATTCTTGTGTCATTTTCTGTGGTGAATTTTTCTCTGATGTAAATTGTTATTCCTTAGTTTTTCATTTTCTTTTTTTGTTCTCATTGCTTATAAGAAGAGTATGCTTAGGATTTTTCATGAACACCCTGATTTGGCTTAAAGACAATGTTTATGTTTTCTTCTAAAGATTGAATGTAAAATTTAGATAAACGCTGCTCTACATTTGAAATCGTCCCTGATCTTTTCCTCTCTCCACCTCACAAATTACAAGGATCCACTGATATGATTGTATTTCCTGGCTACATATGTCTCTGTTATTTATTAATTTAATTGTCTTTTATCTATGACTCCATTTTTCCCAATGGTACTTTTTATGTCTCAACCAAAACAATTAAAAAATCCATAAACAAACCCATTTTATGCATATATAGCCTAAGATCCACACATAAACAAAGTTATATCAGACAGAGATATCCCTATCTGAGTCTCAGAGGGATAGATCCAAGATTCGAAGCGGTTTTTTGGTTACCCCTGCCGGTTTCCTCAGCTTGGGAAATTACAGGATGATAACAAAATGACGCTTGTACTGGGGAACTCTCCCCCAGTAGTACAATTCAAATTTTCAGATCTGATCACTAATGGTGGACAGTGACCAGACACAATAAGGCTAAGATCATTCACCTAGTTACTCCAATATCTAGATCAATTCCAATTTGAAGACTCCACTAGAGGAAGCATATGAAGCATGACCAAGCAACGTAGAAAGACCAGGTATTCAAGTCCTAATTGTATTCAAGATTTTATAGGATTTTTTTGTAATTATCTTCTCTCTTATTCTGATCCTGGTCAAGAGTACAATGCTGAAGTTTACATTGATCATTTGCAAATTGAGGAGATTCCAGAGACTAAGCCCCAAATTGAGGATCATGTACATACTCATACACCTGTGCACATCCCAGATGCACCTGTAGAAATCCTAGTGAGACATAAGCCTCCTGCTTTATCTCCTACTCTTGTTAAACCTCTAGATGGTTGTAAGCCTATTGCTTCACCTCATGTGCCTGCCAAAATCCTAGACATATACAAGCCCCTATATTTGCCTCCTATCCTCTATTAACTCCCTGCAAATTACACCAATAATCTACCTAGGTTTGATGGAGAGGATGCCAATATCACTGCTGAAAAACACATCTAGAGGTTTGAAGATTTCCTTGACCTTTATGAGGTTGAAAATGACGATGTCTATATCAGGATGTTTGCCTTGTCTTTGCAAGGTAAAGTTAAAAATTGGTTTAAAAACCTTCCAGCTGCAACTTGAAAGCTTTCTTAGATAGGTGGGTGATCATGGGAAATGTTTTCCTCATCCTAGAAGAGTATGACCACTTGAAAATAAATTCAGGAGAGACTGTACAAAAATTCTCAACCAGGTTCAATAATGTGTATCATTCAATACCTATGGATGTAAGGCCGCCTCCTGGCTCATCTCAATTGCATTACTCAGATGCCTTTGATCGATAAATGGCATTCCAGTTAAGGGAAAGAGACACTGCAACCCTTGAGGAAATGAAAAATGTTGCGGTTGACGTAGAAGCTAATCTATTGAACAAAATATCCAAGCTTAGAGCATAAGAAAAGGCTAGAATAGAAAAGGAGCAGCTGAAATATTCAGAAACTAAACTGGACATTCTGGCCAACACCATGGAAGAAATGTTGCACAATATTAGCATAAGAGAAGAACCTGATGTTCAAAGAAATCATGTTCCATTGATTTCAAAAAAATAAAGGGTCACTATCCATAAACATGTTGCAGCTCATCCTTGGTACCATGGTTTGGATAATGATAGCTTCATGTACTCAATCCATGATACAGTCAAAGATGAAGTTCAAAACCAGAAGATGGAGGAAGATTATCCTGATATGATATGCATGTTCAATGGTATTTCATCCATGGAGGATTCACCCAAGCTTGATTGGTATGATGAAAACACTGATCAGGATGTAGAAATTCTTGAGGTAAGTGGATAGAATTTACCCTTATGCTTCTCTTCTTTTAAATTTTGGAAGGAAATTTTTTAACAAGTGGTAAATATCAAAGAAGGAAAACCTTTTGATGAGATAGTGAAGGAGGTTAGTGTTGATAAAAAGGACATTTCATATCTAGGATTACAATATACAAGTTTATTCGATTTTCAAAGTTCAAAAAAAAATTCAGAGCCCAAAACAGAATTCGAAGCACTAAAATGTAGCTATGTACCATTAGGGTTTAATTCACGTCAAATTTTGAAGGAGGAAGGTGAAGAAAATTTTAATGAAAATGCAAACTACCTGCTTCTATGTTTTGCCTCACTCCTAAGAAAACATTGCTAGCAGATTGTAAATAGTAAGAAAGAGGAATGTTCTAATGCATTAGTTGAGGAGAACAAGGATGATACGGAAGCGGATCCAGAGGTACAACCACTAAATTGTTTTGAAGGGAAAATATCAGATGGAATCCTGAAGCCTGAAATAGGTGATGAGCTGAGCCATTTTGATTCACTACCTCTATGCTTCAAATCATTTCAAATTTTGAGAGGGAATATTGGTCAGATTTTAGTTGAAAGTCACAGCATGAGCCATGAAGTGCCAGCAAATCCCATTCCACAGTCATCAAAAACATTTTATGATCCTATAGTTGATATTATAGATAATGCATCTTTTCAAAGTCTGGTTTCAATTACTCCTAATGAATTAAAAAATTGTTATGATATGGATATGATAAGACATCTTCCCCACTAACTGGTTCAGCAGAAATATCAGTGCAAAACCCATCGAATGAAGTGAAAATGCATCTTGAAATGTTTGAATACTGGAAGACCTCATGAGAAACACAAGGTCGGGATATGGAATGGACTGATTGAAAATTCCAAGAAACAACTTAGGTCTATTTGGATCCTATAGGTATGTACATGGAGAAATTTTTCGTGGAAGGTCCACAACACATTTTCAACTGTTTAGTGGTTTTTCAGATTGATCAATTCTCATGTAAGGGAGATCAGGATAGAAATCCTTATCACATATCATTACCATATCTACATCTAAGTTTGGGGAAAATCAGTGAAAGAGTCCAGGTTTCAGATCCAATTTTTGACTAGTTATACTGGATGTCACATATTGATTAGGATCAAGCATTCTCAGGATTAGAATAGGGTGTATGTATATAAATAATATCATCAGATCAACGTTTTTAATAGATTTACCATATGAAAATAATCTTGTTGGGAAAGTATGTGGTTTATTTTACTTTATGTTTTACTTCAAAGATTCATTCAAAGTCGGAATGAATAATCAACTGATTTTCGATCACTAGGGTGAAGGATAGATCAAAATATAGGTTGTGGGATCAACCCAATGGATAAGGCATTGATTTACRAATCCGTAAAKTTGAGATTCTTGACACCTCATCAAGAGTCACCATCCCCAATTGGAGSCTATGTYAGTGTCCTATAATGATAGGAGACCTGATGATTCAGTTATGATTGGTGGGTTTCATGATGAAGTTCCTAGCTTGTTGGTCTGGTTGTCTCATGGAATACATTTTCCCAAGTTATGGTCATTAGGTGATAGGATGGATCATTAGASAAAATATKTTTTGTTATTCTTGAGTTAAATGTCTTTAAGATGAGTTTTAGACTTATCTTTTCAAAAAAATGATGAGTCTGTACTTTTATTAGAAAAAACTTTAAAATTTCACTTTCGGCAACTAAGGGCCATTTTTCAAAYCACTCTAAGCTGTCGAAAGCTACCACTTTYGGTAGCTAAAAATACATGTGAGAAATGATCTAAGACATYGAAAGCACAAATTTGGCTAATGGTCAAACTGTCCCATTTGACTCTCAAACTGCCATCAGTACACAACATCATCATCTCAATTGCTACCAAAATTGACTAGAGTGAATCATGATACGATTTGGGCAAGTGATTGTTTGTCTGATATGATTATTTAGTGAGATATATTTAACCCTAATCTAGTATATCCGATCACCATAAGCTCGTATCATTCATTTTTCCTGATCTATCACATGGTATCTATCCTGATCGAATGATGCAGTCATCATTATGATCTGATTTTCATTCTATATTAAGGGTTTGTTATAAAAAATATCTTCCAATCTATTCCCCATACCATGCATCTTTCCTCTACTTGATTTTTGATTTTCCCTCTATCAACTCTATTTTGTCTACCCAAGCCCAATTTTATCATATTCCAGGTATTGACAACTAGTTTTGAAGATGAAGAAGGGAGGAGTTCTACTCAGGAAGGAGCTCAATGACATAACATATCTGGAATCTCACCCTAATATTTTTCAGATGTTCAAAGATGTTGGCTACTACAAGTTTTGTGAAAAACTCCAAGGATTTCATTAAGGTGTGGCTGAGGCATTTGTGTTAACCTTTGATGGAGCCAAGGCCAGAGTTGGAACAATTGAGGTACAGGTTAATGAAGCCATTGTTGCAGCAGCAACATAGATGCCTAAGACTGGTGAAAGATGGTTCAAATCAACCACTACTAAAGACAGTGAATTCAGATCTTATCTCAAGCTTGAACACAAATGCATCACTTGGAAGAATGATATACCTAGATCCTTCTTGGAAGAAAAGTGGAAACATTTTCTTAAATCAATTCAGGTATACATCACATGTGAAGGTAGATATGGTAGAGTAATGTTCTACCATTTCAAGCTTATGAACCATTTTACAGGTAGATTCCCTTTGAATATTCCCTTCTACCTTCATAGAAGTTTGACAAAAATGACACACCAGGTCCAAGCCAAGCCTACCAAGGTACAAGGTAGGCTCTCCCATCATAGCTTCATCAAGATTATAGTGCTTCAAGAATTGCAAGGGAGAAATAAGACTTGGGAGCATCTTCTTTTCTGGGGAGAATTTGAACCAGAACCCCAGCCCAAGGACAAGAACAAGATCTCATCCACTAAGTATTCAACACCATAGAGTAGTAAAAGGAAAAGAAGAGACATTTCCCCAGTAATTGCAGAGGAGCCAACTTCTTCTTCCAAGTCCAAGAAAGCCAAAAAGATGCTTGTTTTCAGCCAAGCTACAGAAGGGAAAACTAGTGCCTCTGGTAAAAACGTTTTGAATCTGCCTTATACATATTCAGAGGAGGATTTAGAGCCAATGGAAGGAAAGATTCTTGAGAAAGATTCTTTTGAAGAAGAACCTTTTTCACCAGAGGTTCCAAACCTGGAGATTCCTGAAACATCAACAAGCAGACACAACAAGGTCAGCAAATCATCAAAGATTGAAAAGATTAAAGAAGAAATATCAGAGATGAAGTTGCTTGAGAGGGTCATTAAATCCCAAAACCAAACTATAAGAAGCACATCAGATGAGGTAAGATATTGTTTTGAAAGGTTATCTAAAATGCATGTAAAGGAACAGAAGAGGAATAAGAAATTGCTCAAGGAGAATTGTAAGTTTCCTAAAATGGTTAGAGGTTTAAGGATCAAACTAAGGCTTAAAAATCCTAAGCCAAGAGCACATCCTGATTTAGAAGCCCTAGCTGAAGTTGTTGAGAACCTAAATGAAGATCCTAAAGAGTAGGTAGATCAAATAAAATACATTTTTGCAGTTTTGAACAGTGGTGGAAAGCTCAAGATTTTTGGCAGCTTATTCATTTTTCTCAAGGTACTGTTAGCTGTCGAAAGATCTACTTTCGGCAGCTAAACCTACTCTATTTTATACCTGTAAGCCACCAAAAGCACAGAAAATGATAGAGTGTTCATACTTTTTATCAGATCAAATATTTTTGTGTCCAAATCATTTGGAAGGGTTCCAAATAAAAGATAAAAATTTAAACGATATAGATCATCATCACTTCCTAGTTTTTGAGGCAGATGCTAAGAAAAGAAAGTGAAGTGGCTTCTTGATTTTGGATAAAGAATTGCCTATTTGTCAAAATAGGATTTCGAAATGCCTTGTCATCACTTAGAAATTCATTGAATATATTAGATAGTGTTGAATGCTATCAAATATTGTTGAAGATCTAGTTGATAAGGGTTGACCCTTAAATCAGGACTAGATTTGACATATCATACTAGTTTTGATTTTATTCTATTTTAAGTATTTTAGATCCATTTTTATAGGATCTTGAACAGTTATGTAAAGGCTATAAAGCCTATGACTTTGAAAAAAAGAGGGTTGGACTTGGGATGACCAAAAATGTAAAAATGCTCACAGGCTTTAATTGACTGTAATGAATGAATACAAAGACTTTATTTTCCAGATTCTTGTGTCATTTTCTGTGGTGAAGTTTTCTCTGATGTAAACTGTTAATCCTTAGTTACCCCTATAGATTTCCTCCTCAACCTCAGAAATTACAGGGTGACAACAATTTATATAGCATGTTTTTGGGATAGAGTTGATTTCTGAAGTCATATCTGTCTATTGTGGTTTACCCTAGCCATAAAGAGTTTTTCCCTCGTAACAGTGATTGTTGTTTCCTTCAGGATTTTTCTAGTGGTGTGATCTATGATCATAGAAAACTTAGGTAAGTGTGTTGGTGGTCACATTGATCCTATAAATTAAAGTGCTTAATCAATTGCCTCGTCGATATAGGAGAATTCACGATCTTCTTCCTGTGAAAGTGAATTCTCCACCACCTTATTTGAGGCATTGACTCGATCAAACCAACACTTTTGTATCGGTTGGTCCCACTAAAAACATAGAGATAGAGCCCACAAAAAATAATTCTTCCACATCAGATTTTACTTGCATATCATATCTTAAAACTGAAGGCTTCATCCATCAGTACAATCCTCCGTTAGTTGAACCTCATGATCAATTTGTCTCACAAATTTCATCTCCTGGGTCAGACTTCACTAACAATCACCCTCTTCTATGATATATCATGGATGGAAATTTAGAAGTGTTAAGGTTGGGGACCCGTACAACCCCCACATCAACAATAATGTTAAGAGGAATCCTACCTCCAAATATTGACTAAACGTAGTGGAGAGATCATATTTTGGGGGTTTCATCAATTCATTTACATCCGTGAGAGGCAACGCTTTCAAGGATTTAGGATTTTATACCCTACCCATATGTTCGATCCCAACTATTGAATGTACCCCCAGGATGTTGAATGCGAGTTAGTATCCTTAGTAACCATTCCTAGGAGTCTCAAAGGTGACTGTAGGGGGTTTCTCGTATTACCTAGGGCATATGTCGTAACACACTTTTCATTACCTCTGGAGGGTGCCCCGTGAAGTGTGGGTACTTTAACCATGAAGGGATGGTTAGTGGAGGTTGAGGTAATGTCTTCTCACTCCTTCATTTGTTGGTTCATGGGACTTAATCAACCCATTCCTTTGTCTGGAAAGTCCCTGCATAACTTCGTTACTACTACGGTCTCAAAACCTAATCTACCTAAGTCAAAGTATTATTGAAGTTGTTTTTAATTGTTGTTTCCTTCAGGATTTTTCTAGTGGTGTTCTCTGTGATCATAGAGGACTTAGGTAAAAAAATTTGTGGTCACCTTGAGCCTATAACTTAAATTGGTTGATCAACCACCTCATCGATCTAGGAGAATTTACGATATTCTTCTTGTCAAAGTGAATTCTCCACCATCTTCTTTGAGGCATCAAATCGATCAAAACAACAATTTTTTATTGATTTGTCTCATTGAAATCATAGAGATAGATCCCATAAAAAATAATTTTTCCACATCATATTTTACTCGCATATTATATCTCGAAACTAAAGGCTTCATTCGTCAGTACAATCCTTCTAATTTAACTAGACCTCATGATCTGGCTGTCTAACAAATTTTGGCTCCTAGGTCGGACTTCACTAAAAATAACCCTATTTGATGGGCTATCATGGATGGAACTTTATAAGTGTCTAGGTCAGGGGCCCTTGTAACCCCCACATCATCAATAATGTCAAGAGGAATCCTACCTCCTTTCATATTTAACCAAATGGATAATGTGGTTTAATCCACGGTAGTTGCGTCAATTAGAAAGTCTTCACCAATGATAATTGGTCCACTTAGCCTCTTAGTGTGGCCTCTTCATCATCATTTATATATAACTCTTTATCATTTGGTATGTCATCAATCAATAATAAGAACATGTCAACTAGTTTACAGTCATTTCTCCAAATTAGTAATGTTGGTGTAGGGAGTTCTTCTACTCCCCTCCAAGATTTTCCTTAGGGAAGAGGGAACATCCCTCCATCATTTCCCTCACTCAGGAGTGGGTCATTACTATATTTTGACCCTAATCCTTTTGTGGGATGGGGTAGTCAAATGGGTGGTTTATTCCAATCCGTCAACATGTCATATTTGTCTAACCTATTCACGTTTTTTAGTGGGTTCAAAAGAAATCCATTTCCATAGTATGGAATGTTGGTAGGGGGAAACCCCTTCTAAGCCAGTGGAATCCCATGCTAGGATATTATTCTTTGCAGAAGTGTCTTCAGGGGACAAACTCTTTCTCGGTTAGAATTATCCAATGCAAGCGAACTTTCCATTGCAAGGGATCTCAGTAGGGGGAAGCCCAACTTTATTTTACGAGAACTAGATGAGTGGAGGATTTTCTAAGAATAACTAAGGTCATCAAGGTCTTACCCCAAACCTTGTTCCATTCACAATCTCTTCCTAGAAACCTAGTGCTAGTACCAACCCAGGTTAGTCTTTTTCGGCAGGAACTCAACCAGGGAGCTCCAACTTGACTATTTGTAATTAAGAGCCCCCACAGAGGTTACCTTTTTCTATAAAAAATAAATTTTATAGACCTATCAAAGATTATGAATTATCTGATTTTCCACGATCTTAAATGGCCTCTGATCCCCACCAAATTTCCTTCGAACATTCCAAAATTCAAAGGTAAGTCTAGAGAGGATCCGGGAGACCATGTGATGATGTTTCATCTATGGTGTTCACTAAAATATTTAAATGATGATTACATCAAGATTCATCTCTTCCAATTCACTTTCACGGGAGTCACTGTGAAATGGTACATCGAACATGAAGGTGGATCATTTTTCACATTTCACTATCTGTCTCTGGTTTTCCTCAACCACTTCTAGCTTCATGTCTGGTATGATGCCAGCACTATTCTCGTGTCTATGCTAAAACAAGACAAGGACACTCATATATCAGATCACATCCAAGAGTGATAGAGACAGTAGAGTATGATCAAAGCCAAATTTCCTCCTAAGTTATTTTTGGAATGGTTCCTCAAGTCCTTATTTCCCTACATATCTAAAGATGTATCTATGTCAAGAGTATCCTCAAAGGAAGAGGAAATATTTAGGGCCCAATAATTAGATCTTATCTACTCACAATCTTTGATCCTTTATGAGATTATACTGGATGCACTGTGACCCAGTTTTGATCCTTCGAAAATGAAATCCAAACCTCATGTTGATGGCATTGTTGGGTCTGTAAAAGTCACTACCGTATATCTGGTGACAAACCAAATGAAAAAAATTACCATTTGTCTATGTGTAGTCAATCAAGCCATGATTTCAACCATTTCCACTTTCCAGTAGTCTAATGTTCACACTATACAATTGATGGCCTTGAAGGGTACCCAACAACCCAGAGGGAAGAATAGAAAGGAAAGGATAAGAAAGGTGTCGGAAATAATAATAAAAATATGAAATTCGATGTGAATGTTGGAGGGGAAAAAGAAGAAGAGGAAGGTGAAATTCCTTTGCAATATTTACAGTGAAGACCATCTTATTCATCAGTGCCCAAAGTTGGAAGAGGCTCAATGTCTGCTAGCGTAGCAACAAACATTTGTGTCGAAGAATCTGTTTTCACATGGAAAACATTTGTCTATCGGCTCTTCTAGTGTAAATCCATAGAGGGGCACCCAAACTACACCCTTGTCAGATGGATCATTGCCATTCATCAACACAGTGAACAATAAGATGGAGGAGGAAGTGGATTTTTTTACTAGAACTCGTGACTATGGTAATCCTAAGTCGACATCCAAAGGAAACGAAACTTCATATCCGCATAATTATCTCTCTGTAGAGAATCATGCAAAGGAAATAATGCCATGCATATAGAAAGGTGTGTATAATCATGCATCATACAACCCCAATGCTTGCGTCACACCCAAATTGAACTATTCCATTATTAAGGAATTGGATTAGATGTCATGTGTGATGTCTACTTTAGAAGTGCTAAAAAGTTTCCCTGCACAACGAACTGCATTTTTTTCCATGATTAGGGATGTTGACTCTTTGATCTAGCTCATTATGAATTTTGATGTTGCAGATTTAAATCCTCATTTTCCTTATCACATAGCCTTCCATACCAATATCATGTACAAAAAACACGTTATTCGAAGGATTTTTGTTAATGAAGGCTCTTTGAAATGTGTTATGTCAATATATTCTTGGAAATCCATTGGCTCTCTTGACTTGACCCCCTCTCCTACCTTTTTAATTATGTTTGTAGGGTGGTCGTTCAAACTACACGATGACATTTCCTATTTTCTGGTCTAGTTAGGAGGGAATACCATTTCCATGGAATTTGAAGTAGTTGATGCTCTTCCCAACTATAAGAGAATATAGTAACGACAGAGAAATTTCCATTCAATCTCTATGACTTCGAGGAAAATCTGGGATCTATGATCATGTTGATAAAAAAATCTCGAATGAAAATTGAGAGCATTGGTGTTGGAATGTATCCTTCGCTTATGGGAAATTTCAATTTCACAGTACCAATTTTGTATATTTGTGCTACCTCGGTCTGCTATCAAAATAAAAACCACATGATTCTCATTACGTAGGTAGGCTCGTTTAGAAATTTGTATTTTGAATATCCGTGGGTGTTACTTTCACCATGTGAATTGGTTGAAGGTCTTGCACATGTCAGTATGGCTATTCCATTGTCTGCAACATATATCACTTATCAAACTATCTAGCAAGCTACTGGAGGGTCTGATCCAACTTCTTCAAGGGATAGAAGGTTTGATGTTAGTGGTAGCATCGAAAATGTGTTTCTGCATAGGTCTATGTGTCTAGATGTGTGGAAATCGTCCAAATACTTCTACTCTTTAATTTACTTTAATTAAAGGAATTATTAAAGAAAAAATATTTTATTAATTAATTATGTAATTAGTTAATTGATTTATTTAAAAAAACATGCTAAAATTACTTAGCATGCGACATGTAATCTAAATCTCAAGTGAGTGTGAGAAGTAATATCAATCAGAGATCACTTTTGAGATTAGAAATAGATTATAACTCATGGTTATAAAAGCAAGGCTAGGGTGAAGGAGAAAGAAACTTGACAGACTCAAGGAGACTAGATACTTGAGAGCCTGGATCAAGAAGAACTTTTATTCAAGAAGATATTGGATAGAGAAGGAGAAGGACTTACACATGTGGGTTCATTCTGAGGAAGCCACAAGAGATTTTTGGATTGCAGGAAGGGTCCTCCTATATTCAGTGAAGGATCATCTAATCCCTCACCTAAATGAGAATAAGATGGCCAAAGATATGTTTGATTCCCTAGTAAGTTTATTCCAGATCAATAACATGAATAGGAATATGGTCTTAAGGAATAAACTTAGATCATTTCATATGTCTAGATTAGATAATGTTACCAGCTATCTCATGAGGATCACACAACTATGTGATGAGATTGTAGCCATAGAGGACAAAATTGAGGACACAAAAGTCATTAATGTGGCACTAAATTTTCTTCCAATATTGTGGGAACCATTTGTGATCAAAGGAATTTATGCTCAGTAAAATATCCCAGATTGGCAGATACTTTGGGATGATTGCATCTAAGAAGAGACTTGGTAGGAGTTGAAGAGTAGCAAGATCGACAGCTTCTTCTTCCTTCATGAGGAAATAACTACTATGTCATATGAAGCTATAAGAAAAAGCATCATTGATATGAGAATGTGGAGCTTATGATGGAATGAGCCAAATTGGTTCCCGAGTTGTAATATATGCCTCAGGAAAATACTTCGAAATTCTGGCTTTCTTCTCGATTGAAAGGTGAATTTGAGGGTTCGTCTCTCAAGCCATTCCAATGCCATTTAAGTTAAACCCATTCTTTTTCCAAGGAGATAATTCGATGGAAATCCTCTCTCACATCAATCCAAATGTTCTTGGATTAAGGAAGGGAGACACCGAAGAGGGTCTTTAGATACTCGATCGAGGAACGTGAATATAAATTGGCTCTTTTTAGTAAGACAGGGAAGGGAAAAGGAAAGACTTATAGAAAGAAGGGTAATAGTGATGGGGGATCATCACATATAAGGAAGAAGAATGAATTGAGTAAAATCAAGTGCTTCTCATGCCATAAGAATGAACATTATTCATCTCAATGTCCGAAGAATAAGAAGAAGAAGGGTACTGAAAAGACGCAAATAGCAGCATCAACAAAGGCACATCTTGATGAGTTTGCATTGAAATTTGAGAAGGATTACTCAATGGTTTCTTGCTTTTATACTATCAAAATAGTGAGGAGTGCTTGGTTCTTGGACACTAGTGCATCTCATCATATGACAGAATCATGAGAGCTATTTATAAATCTGAATGAGAGGGACTCGAACATTCATGTGGATCTTGGTGATGATACCAAGTATGTAGTAAAGGGAGAGGGAAAAGTTACGTTCCATCTTGATTCAAGAGGTTTGTTCGATTTTGATGATGTGCTTTATGTACCAGGTTTGAAGAAGAATTTTCTTTCAATCTCATATAGGGAGGATAGGGGTTTTGTCATTACTTTTCCAAGAGGGAAGGTACTCATAAGTCTAGAGAAATTTATCCCAGACAGCGTAGTGGTCATTGGGGTTCGAGAAGGAACTTTATACAGGTTGTGGGACAAACTTTTTTAGGATTTGGTACATGACAGTGATAACCTATGTGAGTTTTGGCACAAGAGATTTGGAAACATACACTAAAGAGCATTGTTTATTATGAGGTGGATTGTTACAGGTATTCCAGAGTTTAGGATTGTGTATAAGGGAGTGTGCAAATGGTGTGCACTTGGTAAGAATTCCAAGGATGATTTTCCTAGAAGAAAGAGCAGCTCCAAGGGGATATTGGATCTTATTCACTTACTTGTGAGTGGTTTCATGTCAACAACACCATTACAAGGATCATCATACTATGTGACATGTATTGATTATTTTTCCAGGAAAAACTAGATCTTCTTTATGAAGACCAATTATGAGTTATTCTTTCAGTTTCATAAGTTTAGGGCTCAGATAGAGAATCAGACAGGTAAGAATATCAAGGTCTTAAGGTCATATAATGGGGGAGAGGAGACCTCCAATGAATTCAAGGATTTATGAAAGAAGGTAGGGATTCAGAGGGAGTTGACAGTCTCATACAACCCTCAACAAAATGGGGTTGCAGAGAGAAAGAATCGATCCATCATCGATTGTGCCAAGGATATGATACATGATCAAGAGTTTACCATATTTTTGTGGGAAGAGGCATGTAATATGGTGGTGTATGTGCAGAATAAGAATCCTCATAGGATATTGGGGGACAATACTCCGGAGGAGGCATTCTCATAGGTGAAGCCAAAGATAGGACATTTGAGGATATTTGGTTGTCGAGTTTACATCCATGTGCCAGTGGAGAACTAGACAAAATTGGATCCTTCAGGAAAAAAATGATATATTTGTCGGGTACAATGAGACCTCAAAGGCTTACAAGTTATTCATTCCAGTGTGGTGGAAGACAATTGTGAGTAGATATGTGAATTTCAAGAATAAATTATCATCTAGGAGTACTTAGGATTCATCAGCAGTGACAAAGGACAAGGAGCACCAGGCTTCGAAGGATGAGCAGTAGTCAACAGTTCATACTTCAAGTGGAGAGGAGGATTTATCCCCTTCCATCCCTATCAGGAGACCCAAGTGGCTAGTACATAAATTGAGGGATGTTGGTGAGACTCCTAGGAGTGTGGTCAAATAACGTAGGCCTCTGAAGAATTTTTTGAACTATGTGGTGCTTATGAGTAGCATCGTTGATGTTGAGCCTTCTATTTTTGAGGAAGCAATAAATCAGAAGGTATGGTGGGATTCCATGGTAGAGGAGTGCAACTCTATTATGAGGAATGATGTTTGGGACATAGTGTCGAGACCGGAGGGAAAGTCAATTGTGGGTTCCAGGTTACTCTACAAGATCAAGCATGCTGCATATGGTAGCATAGAGAATTTCAAGGAGAGGTTTGTGGCAAGAGGGTTCTCCTAGAAAGATGGAGTGGACTACAAGGCAACATTTTCTCCAGTCATCAAGTATGCTTCTATTCAAGTTGTTATTTATATTGCTTCAGTTATGAAGTGGAGGATACATCAGATGCATGTGAAAGCAATGTTCCTCAACGATATCATTGAGAAGGGAGTATACATAGAGAAACCTCAGGGATTTGAGGTACGTGGGAGGGAGTCTCATGTGTGTAGGCTTAATAAATACTTGTACATACTCAAATAGGCACCTAGGGCATGGTATTCCAAGATCGATGGATACTTGCAGAGTATGGGATTTACCAAGAGTGAGGTGGATCCTAACTTGTACTTCATAATTTTTGGAGAGTATCCTCTCATATTGGTTCTTTATGTTGATTATTTATTTCTCACAGGTGCAGAGGAGCTTATTGCAGAGTGAAAATAAGATTCGACTAGTGAGTTTGAGATGAAGGAAATTGGCTTGATGCATTATTTCTTGGGGTTAGAGGTATGGAAGGTATCAAGAGAGATATTCTTTGGACAAGGGAAGTATACAGTAGAGATATTGAGGATGTTTAGGATGGAGGACTATAAATCAATGGCTACACATGTGACTATCAATCTGAATAAGATTGACACTTCAGATTCAAAGTTGGTGGATACCAAGATATATAGGAAGTTGGTAGGGTTATTGATGTATTTGGTCAAAATCTTGTCAAATATTTGTTTTACTGTGAACACCTTAAGTGATTTCATGGTAGAGCCAAGACAAGTTCATTGGATCGAAAAAAAGCATGTGCTCAGGTACTTGAGAGGTAGAGTAGAGTATGGATTGCGATATCTTGGAGGAGATGGAGTAGATTTGTAGGAATACATAGAATCATATTGGGAAGGAAGTGCAGTAGATAGAAAAAGATCCTTAGGGTTCTACTTCAACATGGGATCAACAGTGATTACTTGGTTCAGCAAGAAGCAAACTTTTGTATCACTCAATTTAGAAAAGGCAGAGTATATGGTAGTGAGTATGGCTAGTTGTGAAGCCAGTTGGCTTCACAAATTGCTTACAAGTTTATTTGGTTAAGAGTTGGAGACTACATTGATATACTGTGATAATCATAGTTGTATCAAACTCTCTGAGAATCCAATATTCAATGACAGGTCCAAGAATATTGAGATGATATATCACTTCATTAGGGATAGGATACAGAAAGGAGTGGTGAAGATTCAGTATATTTTCACATATGAGTAGGTTGTATATATTCTAACAAATCCTTTAAAGAAAGGGAAGTTTGTATTCTTCATAGACATAATTAGAATGGTGCAGAAAACCTTTCTTTCTAAGAGGGAGTGTTGATGTTAGTGGTAGCATCGAAAAAGTATTTTTGCACAGGTCTGTGTGTCTAGACGTCTGGAAATCATCCAAAGAATTCTTCTCTTGAATTTACTTTAATTAAAGGAATTGTTAAAGTAAAATTATTTTATTAATTAATTATGTTATTAGTTAATTGATTTATTTAAGAAACATGCTAAAATTACTTAGCATGCAACATGCAATCTAAATCTCAAGTGAGTGTGAGAATTAATCTCAACCATAAATTACTTTTGAGATTAGAAATAGATTATAACTCGTGATTATAAAAGTAAGGCTAGGGTGAAGGAGAAATACACTTGACACACTCAAGGAGACTTGATACTTGAGAGATTGGATCAACAAGGACTTTGATTCAAGGAGATATTGGATAAATAAGGAGAAGGAATTCCATCTATAAATCGGGTTAAGGAGAAGAGAGAACAGAGGTTTATGTAGGTGGGTTTCGGTGTGAGGAATCCACAGGAGAGTGTTGAATAGTAAGGAAATTCGCGTACAAGTTTTTCATATGGATACGCAGTTCACAGTGAGGAGAATCATGTATATACATTATTCATAAGAATGTGAATCCTGTATGCCTCAAAAAGAATTCCAAAACTAGTTGTACAATAGGTCAGGCATTTCCAAGTTAGTCTGTAGTTGTATTTCTATCAGTGCTCCATTATCCCTATTATGGGATCCCTTATTTTAGCATAACAAACATTCTCACCACCATTTTTCCCTCCATGGTTTTTCCAGGAGCTTATACCCAAAACATTTGGTGTTCTTATCTATTTCATTTGGTTTTCTTATTTATGCTTTTATTGCATGTTTAGCTGATTACTCAGTTACACTTTTAGTAGATAATGTGATTTTTTTTTATCTAATTTGCGGGTGTTGAGTAGGAGAAAATTCAACAGGAAGAAGTCAATCAGTTTTTGGAGCCTATTTGGGCTCAAAATTATTTGACTTATCTTGACTTTCTTGACACTATATTTCCTTCTAATGAATAATTATAGAGGTAATGACAGGGCCAGAACGACCATGAGAATGCATGCATCATCGATCATATTTCCTTCCCGAGCTCAGTCAAGTTGAAAGTAGAGAGTTTTGATCAACTGTGAGGAGAGGTGTCGATTAGTATGTGAACCCTTTAGAAAATCATAGTGTTTATGCTGAAGGGAACATGGATAATGTATTAGAAACCATTCTGATCAACATCTATAAAACCCCTGGAATGTTTGAAAAAAATTTCATTGGTGTGGATTGTTCTCACGAAGAGATACATACATATACCTCTTTATTTAAAGAGTTTTGTGATGTTTTTTTCCTAGTCCTATGAATAAATCCAAGGAATTGACCTCCACATTGTCGAACGTGATATTTGTAGTTACAAAAATACTAAGCCTATTCAGAAAAAATTACGACCAGTAAATCCTAGGAAGGTGACATCTAAAAAGGATGAAGTAGAAAATATGCTTAAATCGGGTTTTATTTATCTGGATCCTCTTACATAATGGGTGTCAAAACCCATATCGGTGGATAAAAAGAAAGGAACCATATGAATTTGTATGGATTTCCATGATCTGAATAAATCTTGTTTGAAGGACAACTTCCCCACACTGTTCATTAACCATATTATCAATGAGTGTGTGAGAAACAAAATCATTTACTTCAGGGATGGATTTTCTAGATACAACCAGATTCATATCTAGCCCAAGGATCATCATAAGATGACGTTCATATGTCCTTGGGGTAATTTCATATATTCCTTTTAGCCTAAAAAATGTTGAATCTACATTCCAATAGACCATTTCTTTTTCTTTCCATGATTTGAATCATATTATCAAAGCATAATTGGATGATCTCGTTTCTCTCTCTCGCAAGAGGGAAGATCATCCAAGGCATCTTAGGCTCATTTTTGAAAGATGTCGTTACTATCGTATTTGGTTAAATCTGAACAAATGCATATTCTATGTCATTGTGGGGATTATGTTGAGTTTTATGGTATGAAACAAAGGGATCATGGTTGATCCATTAAAAGTGGAGGAAATAGTTCAGTTACCTCCCCCATGGAATATTCATTTGTTATAGAGTCTTCAAGGAAAGGAAAAATTTCTTCAATGATTCTTAGCAAACTATGCGGAAATCAGTAACGGATTTATGTGCTTGTTGAAGAAATTGGTTCCCTTCATTTGGGATGAGTTTATGCGGTGATATTTCGATTCACTTAAGAATGTGCTTATGTTTTCCCCTCTTCTCAGTCCTCCAGACTATAAAATATATTTCTTGTTGTATATCGCAATAACAAAATCCACCGTTGGTATGGTATTGGTTCAATAAGATGATATATCGTGAGAGAATTAAATTTGTTATCTCAGTCATGGTATGATTGGGCCTAAACTGAATTATTCACATGTCGAGAAAATAACCATTAAAATTAAAAAGACATTTCATTTTCCCCAAAAGCATAAATTACAACCATACTGGGGATTTTTCCCTGGTGGGCCTGTTTTGGGCTTTGTTGTTGTATTTTCTTGGATTAATTTCTTTTATTTTGTTTCAAACTATTGTTTGATACTTATTTTGGTAACTTGGAATTATTTGAATCTTTTCCTTTTTCACTTGATCCATTTATGTTTCCTCTTTTCCTCTCTTTTTGAGATTTCTAATATGTGCCCTGTAATTACCATAATCATGTACAATCATGGATTTAGACATTTGATGTTGATATTGCATGAAGGATTTTACTCTAGCACTCTTCCAAAACAATCCTATGAAATATCCTGCACACAAAGAGATGAGCAACTACAACTAAAAACATTATCATTAAAACTTTCATAACAGATTCAAATTATAAGATGTAAAATACATTGGAAACATGAATCAACATATGAAATTGGATGTGAACGAGATATATTTTATTATGAACAACACAAAATTTAGTTATAACCTGTAACCAGTGTGACAAGGTCTTGAAATTGGGATCCAAGTTCCTCCACCCAAGGCTAGAGATGATAAACAATACCTCCAATACTTTGTGCTCAAATAGGTCCAAGAAAGGCAAAGGATTTCTTCCTGAAAAGATAGGGAGAATAGAACTTCCAAAAATAATGGTTTCTATATGGGAAGGATAATCTCATATGTAAGGGGAAAATGGGACTTGTAGTAGTATAATGAAAATGCCAGCATAAGGATGCATTTCTCTATTTTGTTTTTCCTCCACCCCAAGGCTCTAATTTATACTCCTCTTTTTTACAGTTGGAGTAGTTATGGACGAGCTATAGGAGGTTATGAACCTAAGGAACTTGTCAAATCCACCCAAAAATTTTGGATTTAATCTTTTTCTTAGACAAATTAACATGTACGTGGGTTTCTAACTAGCAAAGGGTGTACATATGCGAGATTCTTCAAGGAAAGTCACATACATCAAGCAAGATGGGTTTTTTTTAAGTATTTTAGGGAGTAAAATAGGTATTTTGGTACTGCAAGCATGAAAAGGGATATAACTTAGTCCAATGAGTCATCATAAGAATATGTGGTGTCAAATGACGCTATAAAAGCTATCCAGTTTAGACAGTCGTGTATACACGAGCTTCCTTGTGCATAGGAACGTACATCTTCTTAGGAAGGATTTTTCAAATATTTTCTACTCTGAGGGTGTTTGGTCAGATGTCTGGGGTTTATCCTAGGAATTTAAGACTATGTTTATCTTGCTTGCTAAATTCTATAGTAGTTTAGTTTGAATCTTATGAAGAAAACAAAATGTTTTTGTGCATTTCCTTTGTGGATCATTTTCATTTTTTTGAGGGGAGTTTGAGAAGTTACTTTCCAAGATATTTTTTTTTAGAGTGGCTTTCATTGTTGTTCTTGGAAAATATTTATAGGTATGGTTTCTTTTTTACCTTCATTTTGTTGTTTCTTGTTGGTTTTAAGAAGAAAGTTTGTCTTTTTAAATCTTTCCTATTTGTTTTACCTTCTAAAAAAGAAAAGAAAAAAACTTGTAGAAAGTATACTTTAGTATTATTTTTCATTCCTTGCCATTGTTTCTTTGGAAAGAAAACTTTTGTAGTGTAATTTATTTCTTTATAGTTCTTGTTAGTTTTCAAATTGCATTTTACATCCTTGAAAAAGAAAAAAGAAAATTGTTGTTTTCGTAGTTTTGACGAAAAGAATTCCATAATTTTCAGTTGCATTGCATTTCAAAACAAACTTGAATTAGTAATGCATTTCATCTGAAATAATAAAAAAATGCATTTCTTGCATATTATAAAAAGAAAGAGTTTGATTTTTATTCTGAAGTGTTTTACACTCATATTTTAAGTGAAGAACAACATTTTTCATTTTATGTTCTTAAGTGTTTTGTAGAAGTATACTTTAGTATTATTTTTCATTCCTTGCCATTGTTTCGTTGGAAAGAAAACTTGTGTAGTGTGATTTATTTATTTATAGTGCTTGTTAGTTTTCAAATTGCATTTTGCATCCTTGAAAAGAAAAAGAAAAATGTTGTTTTTGTAGTTTTGACAAAAAGAATTCCAGAATTTTCAATTGCATTGCATTTCAAAACAAACTTGCATTAGTAATGCATTTCATCTGAAATAATAAAATAAAATGCATTTCTTGCATATTATAAAAATAAATAGTTTGATTTTCGATTCTGAATCATTTTACACTCATATTTTTAGTGGAGAACAACATTTTTCATTTTATGTTCTTAAGTGTTTTTATGTCAAATCTTTAAAACACCATTTGTTTTCATCTATCACCCCTTCTGAATAAATAACAACCTCTATAAAATGAATATTTCATTAAAATTAACTAGATATTTCATTTTCTAGGTTAAACAAACTAGATTAGGCTAGGGCCTTGGTTTAGGTTGGAGAATAATTTTCCAAGGCCAAGAAAAAACATAGGAGTCTGATATAGGGAGCGCAAAATAAAATTTGTATACAAGTATATCCAGGAGTCGCCTCTAATACAGTAGTTAAACACGAGGTCGCATGAAGGAGAGACAAGGAAATAACCTCTCTGAAGCTTGAATAAACGTAGTGGAGAGATCATATTTTGGTGGTTTCATCAGTTCCTTTACCTTCGTGAGATGTGGGTCTTTGGAGGATTCAATATTTGTTACCCTTCCCATATGTTTGATCTTGAATTTTGATTGTACTCTAGGACGTTGATTGCAATTTGGTATCTTATGTATTCACTCCTAGGAATCTCAGAGGTCACTGTAGGGGGTTTCCTGTGGTACCTGGGGCAGACGTTGTATAAACTTTTTAGTACCTCTGGAGAGTTCCCCATGAAGAATGAGTACTTTCACTAAGAAGGGATGGTTAGTGGAGGTCGAGGTAAATCTTATCACTCCTTCTTTCACTAGTTCATGAAACTTAATCAACCCATGCCTTTGTCTAGAAGGTCCTTGCCTGAATTCATTACTAGTGTAGCCTCAGGACCTAATCCACCTAATTCAGAGTATTGGTGAAGTTATTTTTTATTTTTGTTTCCTTTATAATTTTTATAGTGGTGTTCTCTACGATCATAGACGACTTAGGTAAGTGTGTTGGTGGTCACCTTGAGCCTGTAACTGAAAGTGGTTGATCAACTACTTCATCATTCTAGGAGAATTTAGGGTTGTTTTTTGTCAAATTGAATTCTCTACTTCCTCCTTTAAGACATTGACTCGATCAAATCAGTGCTTTCATAAAAATTGGTCCCATTGAAATCATAGAGAGATCTCACTAAAAATAATGTTCATGCACCAGATGTTACTCATATATCAGATACTGAAGTTGAAGGCTTCGTTCATCCATATAATCTTTTGTTAATTTAACCTCACGATCCAGTTGTCTTGCAAATTTTATCTTCCAGGTCAGAATTCACTAGAAGTCTCCCTCTTTGGTGGGATATCATGGATGGAAATTCATAATTCTTTTGGTTGGGGGCCTCTGCAACTTCCATGTCAACAATATTGTCGGGAGTAATCCTACCTCCTTTCATATCAAACCAAATAGTGTGGTTCAATCCATGGTCGTCACATAAAAAAAAACTCTTTGTCATTGATAGTTGGGTCTGATTAGCATTTGATCGAAGCCTCTTCATCATCATTTATATCTAATTATTTCTTGTTTAGGATGTTGTCAATTGACATGCAGAACATGTCGAATGGTTTGTAGTCATTTCCCCAAAGTAGTAATGTTGGTGTAGGGATTTCTTCTACTCCCCTCCAAGATTATCCTTAGGGTAGAGGGAACATCTCTCCTTTGTTCCCCTTGATTTGGATAAGATTGTTCCCATCTTCCGACCCTAATCCCTTTTTCAGATGGGGTGTTTAAATAGGTGGCATATTCCAATCCATCAACATGTTGTATTAATCTAACTTGTTCATGTTGTTTGGTCGGTTCATGAGAAACCATTTCCCTCATATAGAATGTCAATAGGGGGGAACCCCTTCCAAGCTAAATGGAATATTTCACTGGGATCTTATTCTTCACAAGGTATTTCATCAGCGGGAAACCTATTTCTCATTCAGAACTATCCAATGTAAGGGAAATTTCCATTGCAAGGGATATTAATAGGGGGAAACATTATTTTGTTTTAAGGCAACCATATGAGTGGAGGATCTCCTCCACATAACCAGGGTCATCAAGGTTTTACCCCAAATCCTGTTCCATCTGCAATATCTTCCTGACAACTTGGTGCTAGTACCAACCCAAGCCATTATTTTCAAGAAGGAACTCAACTCAGGAGCTCCAAATCATCTAGTTGGAATTATGGGCCCCTACCAAGGTTACCTTTTTTGGTAATGTTAAATTTTCCAAACCTGTCAAAGATTATGAATGATACAATTTTCCACGATCTAAAATGGCCTCTGATCCCCACCAAATTGCCTTTAGACATTCGAAAATTTGAAGGTAAGTCTAGAGAGGATCTGGGAGACCATGTGATGATGTGTCATATATGGTTTTCATAAAAATATTGAAATGATGATTCCATATGGCTGTGTCTCTTCCAGTGCACTCTCACGGGAGTTTTCGTGAAATGGTACATTAAACTCGACAGTGGAGCATTTCAGACATTTCATGATCTGGCTCTGTTTTTTCGCAACCACTTCCATCTTCTTATCTAGTATGATGTCATCATTGATCTCTTGTCTATGATAAAAAAAAATAAAAGTACACTCATATATTATATCACATCCAAGAGTGGCAGAGACTAAATAGGTTGATCAAAGACAAAGTTTCTCTTGATTTCTTGTTGGAATGGTTCCTCGAGTCCTTATTGTCCTACATATCTAAATATGTATCTATTTTATGAGTGTCATCAGTGGAATAGGTTATCTTTAGGTCCCAACAATTAGATATTACCTACTCACAATCTAGGATCCTTTATGAAATTATACTAGATGAACTGCGACCCAGTTTCGATATTTCAAAAATGAAATCCAAACCTCATGTCGATGGCATTGTTAGGTCCATAAAAAGAACTATCATAGATCTGGTCATGAACCAGATGCAATAGATGACCACTCATCCATCTATGGTTGATCAAGCCACAGATTCGATAGTTTCCATTGTCTAGTAGTTGTATGTTCAGGTTGTACATTAGATGGCCCCAAAAGGTACCCAACAACCCAAAGGGAAGAATAAGGAAGGAAAGTATAAGAAAGGTGGTGGAAATAATAGTAAAAATACAAAATCTAATGTGAATGTTGGAGGGGACAAAAAGGAAGAGGAAGGTGAAATTGTCTTTCAATATTTGCAGCAAATATCACCTTACTCATCAATTCCTAAAGTCAAAAGAGGTTGAATTCCTACTAGTGCAACAACAACTGATTGTGTTGAAGAATATGTTTCCACGCAAACATAATTTGTAGGTAGGATATTCTTGTGGAAATCTACAAGGTGGCACCCAAATTGTACCCTCATTGGATGGATCAATTTCATTCATCAACATGGTGAAACATAAGGAGGAGGAAGTGGATTTTTTGATCAGAACTCACGATTATGGTAATCCTGAGTCAACATCCAAAGGAAACGAAACTTTAGATCCTAAKAATTCTCTCCATATAGAGAATCATAAGAAGGAAACAATGTCATGCATACCAAAAAGTGTGTATAAKCATATGTCGAACAACCCTAATACTCAAGTCGCACCCAACTATTCCATTATTGAGGACTTGGCTCAAACTGTGTGAGAAATCTTACCCTGTGGATAGGTTAAGCTCCCCTTTGGACCAAGACCCCTATGTTTGGTCCAAAGAGAKAAGTGAACAAGTGGTTACAACTTTCTCAATATATATAGCTMAATCAATCAAGAAGGAGAGAAGAATAATGTGGAATATCATGCTGCGATGTTTTTTCTCGCTACTCCAATCCTTGGGCTTGATCTCCAAGCTCTTCAACGCAAATGGAATCCTACAAAGACTAGAAAAGGAAATCTTCCTCCTATTCTAGATGTAATATAAAGAAGATCCATGTATGAATACTGAAATCAAAATAGAAAATAAAATGTAGAAAACATGAACTTGAAGGGAATAGGCCAAGTTTATATTAATTGGAAAGCCAAAGAAGGCACTTACAAAGCATGATTGATGATGCAGTCACTTCTCCAAGATCTCCTCATCTATCCCTTGCATAAATATTGACATCAAAATGTTGATACGTCCTCCAAAATCAAAGGTTTGATACCTCTAATCTCCCCCCCTTCACCATGGAAAGCCCTCATTATATAGGATTTGGAGGCTTAACCACCATGGAGAATATCACTCACTAGATCCACTAAATTGGTATCTCCAAGATTTTTAGGGAGAAAATATCTCTCCAGGATTTTATGGAGAAAATATCTCTCAAGGATTTTAACAAGGAAATATCTCTTAAGATCCACCAAATTAGGATTTTGGTTTGAGAAAATCTCTCAAACATCCATGAGATTCTCAACTTCTCTTTGAGATTAGGAAACTAAATGTGAGGTGGATTATCATACTAAATTAATTTCCTTTTTATGAATAATAATGAATAATTCATGTGCACATAGTATTTTGACCTTCATATGATATATTTCTCCACCACATTGACTAGGGATTGTGACAAATGTTCTTTCATGGTGTCAAGGTGTTGTGACACTTAGTAAAGTGCATGTAACACTTAGTAAGGTGTATATGAAACTTTGAAAAAGTGAATGCGACACTTAGTAAGGTGCATACCACACTTTACGACACTTGGGAAACTTAGGAATAAATAGGTGCAAAACTTAAGTGTGACATTTTGGTGTGTAACAGATTCCACCTAAAGTGTGAGGTCAGAAGAGAAACTGAAGGTCGAAACACTTTAAAAATTATTCAATGCAAGGGTGTTGGAGTTGGAGAACCTGGCAGAAGTTTCAAAAAATCATTAGTCAATATACATATATGTTCCATTTCTGAGGCAGGCATACCTATGCTTGGAATACGAGATAACTCAAAGCATGGCCACCAACCAAGACACTGTGGATCAATGAAAATAATGACTAAGGATATGGCCACCAGAGATACAGTGTGGATCCATATCTCCATGACATGAACTAATCGTAGCCACAAAAAATACACAATGGAGCTACGAGATGACAAAACATAGCCACAGATCAATACAATTTGGATCTATGTAACAATATATATATCAATAATATTTCCATCATGATGATTGTACTAAAATATTTTACATGCTCAAATGATATCCATCACAACCTGGGAAAATCACATAACAAATTGAGTTCCCAACCCATGGTCTTTGTCCTGATCCTAAAATGGTACACATCTAGCAATCTCAATAGATGATTTGGTGTTGAACATGGTAGATACCACTTGATTATTGGTCATTGATGTATATTGTTAACAAGTGCGATGGAAATCACCAATTATGACTATGATTCTCAAGGTACCTTTAGTACATTCCAACAAATGTGAATAAATGAGCTAAGGTCAAACACTGGTGGAAACATTTGATCAAAGGTCAATGATGTAAACCTATTTTTGGAAGTGAGGAGGCATTCCATTGAGGCATGCAGGTCCCAAGGTACTAATTGGTTTCTAAGTCTAATTCCTGGATAATTTGTTGAATTCGATAGGAAAAGACTCGTCGAAGGAGGGCCTTGATGTATCCCCCATCATTGACATGAAATAACATAGGAAACTTATGTGAGATGGTACATCGAATGAGTATGAATTAACATGGGAAATGGAAACTGGTAATATTGCAGATGGATGGTTTGAACTGAAACTTCCTTTGAACATAGTGAGGCATGACAAATGACTTGGAAGCATTGAATAAACAAGTACCAAGAACAAAATGTGATGGTAATAATAGCACTCTTCGATTAGAATGAAAGAGTATAATGAAAAATGGAATTGGTATGAATCAGAGACAAGAATATTACCCAACTATAAGATGAGACTTAAACAGTTTCCATGTTCAAGGGTGATAATAGCTACCATAAAGGATTCCAAAAACCCTTGACCCACTTCCTTCAATTTCCCCCCACACCAAGATTGGTGAGTACATATTTCTTTTTTAATGATATTGAAGAGGGTAACAAATGCTCAATATATCTCATCCTTTAGATGAGTCCCTCAACATATGTTGAGCAAACCCGAGGATAATGGTTTTGGTCCTAGATGGGTCCTAGAGTTGGACTCACATAGGTCCTTCGATGCATAGTTTTACGATCCCAAAGAAGTTAAACTCATTGTGTTTTCACATATAGAGAGTCTAAAAAGAATTTAAATACAACTCCATGGATGAATTTTTCATAAATTTACTCTCCCAAGCCCGAAAAAAGTGTAAAAGAATACAGGGGAGAACTCTTCTAATCATGCTTGACTAGAGTATTCATTTTTCATAATTAGTCTCGCAAGACCGAAAAAGAGATAAACTACCACTCAAAAGACGCTCTTTCAAACATTTAACGAGTGTGAAAGGAAGAAATCTCACTCAACAATCTTTTAATGTTTAGGTAGTCTGAAAATATCTTAAAGGAGACTCTAAAGAGTTCATTTTTCGTATAGCTTTTACGAGTCCAAAAAAGAGATAAAAGTGTACTCGATAATTTATTATCATGTATTAACGAGCACAAGAAAGAACAAATACTGATCTTTATAACCCATTCTCATGTATTTATGAGCACGATAAATAACAAATATTGAGCTCATTCGATAAAAAACTACTACATTATGAGGGGAACGACCCCCAAATGAGGATCGCTCCTAGTAGCATGTTTCTCTAGAGGTATTTTACCCCTATATTTCATGATAGAAGCTAGTATATTCGCTCCAGCATGATGTCCAGAGGCTAGAGACTTTCCCCCAAAGCGTCATTTTGTCTGGTGACTCTTCTTCTTTCCTCATTTAGGCATATGATTACTAATAGCAATATTTTCACTAGGCTGAAGAAAAGAAGGTTCAAGTACTTGATCGAGAGTGAGACTTGATTCTAATGGAAGGGGGTCTATTTCATTTCTTAACAATATTAACAGAGACAATGAACTATGCTTGTAAGAATCTATTTAGTTTTTTAACGAGCTTGACACATGAAAATAACTATGCTCGTTGAGACCAGGTACTACTAAAGAATCAGATAATTCTAAGGATTGTCCCACCTGAGTTGAAATCATATTCAATGTGGAAAATTGCGCGGTGTCAGGAATGGGAAAAGGAAAAACCTCCATGAGTGAGGAATCCTTGAGGATACCTACTCCTATGCTCTCAAGACCATATTGTCCTAGAAAAGGAGCATTATTCATTGTTGCATTGGGGAGATCTAGATTTTTATAGTCAAGTTGGTCAACAATGATAATTTTTCCTTGATGGGGAAATCATAAGATACGAAACACTATAGATGTGACTACAATCATCACATAGAACAAACTACGACCAAGTAACAAATTATAATCGAAGGCTACGTCAACTACTTTAATATCAATCGAAATAATCTTACCCTTCAATGTCATAGAGAAATATTGCAAGAGGATGTGAGGTTGGAAACCACGTCCATCAAATTATTTTAGGGTAGTAAGCGACTGGTTAATTCTAGGAGAACCAAGGGGTCTCCAACAAGGAAAATACATGACACAGGTGGAGGCTCCCTCATCCAAAAAAGTACAATGGATTTTCTTTCCACCAACCAAAATTTGAATTTGGAATGCTAAGTGGTAGGAGATCCTCTCCTTAGAATAGTCTAGATTAAATGTAATTAGGTTCGATTCCTCAGGATCAATAGCTCCAATGGATAACAATAGGGTTATATGTTAACTTGGACTGTTCTATAGAACTTTGAGGGTTGACATAGCACAAGGCGCTTGCTCCAAATATTCAACGATGTTGTAGTTTTGGGTAGTGCAGGCATTTAGATTAAATGTCACTTTTTGAATTACGCTCTTGGGCAGGAACAACACTACATCATAAATTGGCTTCTCAATCTAAAGAGGATTGGAATATGGAAGAGGAGTGGAAGTGGAGGGATGATCAATATCCTTTTATTTATCCCAATCACCTAGAGGAGTTTCATAAGTATTTTCTCGAGTTCTTACATTAACCCTCTTAAACATGTATACCTCAGAGGCACTTGTGGAAGCATCCCCATGGTGGGAATGAACTGCATTGCCCCCCTGTGGAGGGGCAGGATTTTGTGCAACCAGATATTGTTATTGAACCGAATGGGAGGTACCCTTCATAAATTTAGTGACAACCTCACGATGAGGGAATTATTTCATGTAGTGGTCTTCCTCACAGATCATGGAAGGAAACTTAGCCTTCCTAGTCATTTGAGTATCAAAAGTCTTTGTATTATCCTGCTCGTTAGAATATTTCTTAGATTTAACCTTATTTTTCTTCTTACCTCCTGGTTGTTGAGATGAAGTGGATTGGACTGCATTCACATCAAAGGTTTGAGCATGAGTGAAAGTAGTGTTGGTGTTTGGAATGGAACTTGGTTCTCGAGTAGGTATTTTCAAATCGTTCAACAAATGAGGAGCATGAGGGAACATATCATAAAGTGTGTCGGACTAGGAATATACCAAGTTCAAATAATACACACAAATGATAACCTATTCTTCAGTAACGACATTTCTCATAGAAACATCATGGGAAATGGGAGGCAAGACCGACTTTGTAAACCAATCCACGAGGAGTTGGTACAAAATTGGAGCCTTAATCAACCATATTCATTGTCTCCACTCATGAATATGATCAGATATGTGGGTGGAAGAGGATTTCCAAAGTGAGGTCAAAAGTTTTGTATCGGTCTCATATTGTATAGGCAACTGAAAATGCATCAGGAAATCCATGGAAAGAGAATTAAAGTCGACAAAGGAGTTACACGACAACGCAATATACCATTTTGTTGTTGCACCTGTAAGTGTTCTCTGAAATAGTCTAAGATGAATGGAATCATCCATCGAAGAGTTGGAAGGACAACATAAATGGAAAGTTATAA
>ML789140.1:141766-164657 GCA_009831015.1 Picea engelmannii | reverse complement strand
CTAGAGGCACTTTTCTAGGGTAAGCAACCAACAACGTGGTCGAGTACAGTGTCATGATCAAACTCCTAAGAGATGCTATTGTGCATGGTATCTCATGTTTAGAGGTTTGCCTATATTCCCAGTTAGTGGTTTCGCAACTAAAACTTCAATACCGTGTGCGCGATCCCACATTACTCCGACGACTCTTGTGGGTATGTCTTATAAGACGATATTTTAACTATACTACTTATATTCATGTTTCTAGAAGTGAAATTTTTTTATTTGATGCATATGCTAACTATGCAATGGATTGGAATTTTTCACATATATAAACTAAGAATCACACACAAAATTTTATATAAAAATTGTATACCAAGGAAAAAAAGAGATACGTATATATATATATATATATATATATATATATTATTTCCATGTCCAATAATACAAAATATGAATTTTTTGTTACAAAATGGGCCTCTAGCCATGAATGTTTATCCATATGACAGTACAAAAAGAGTCATATACTATCTATGTTGAGGGCCCCACCCCCGCATGTGTGTCTCTATAACATACAACAATGTTGGCCAGACACTGAAATAATTGTACCCAGGCCCATGGTACATCGACTACATGTCATTGCATCTGCTCTGGCAAGTCCTTGATCTGAACCATGGGAACTTGAAGCATAAGGCGGTCCAAATTTATTTGGACACTATAAAGTGGGCTCCATATGAGTAGCATATACGCCTCATTAGACCTCATCTTGACCTCTTCATTGATCACATGGGTACACTTCTATCCATATCAGTCATATCTACACATTCATAAAGTTTTGATAACTATAATGCATCCAAAAATATTCTTGTTTTACTTATTGAAATAATTAAAACAAAATAAAAATTAAATAATCTCAAAAATTGAAAAAAAATCTTACTTATCT
The DNA here is from genome assembly GCA_009831015.1 of Picea engelmannii. Taxonomy (NCBI): domain Eukaryota; kingdom Viridiplantae; phylum Streptophyta; class Pinopsida; order Pinales; family Pinaceae; genus Picea; species Picea engelmannii. The sequence goes on along the minus strand of ML789140.1, from coordinate 163,738 downwards.
CACCCAGTGTACCCCCAAGAGGCAAGGGAATGTATGGATCATGGGTAAAAATTATCCCCTCATAGGGATAGTTATCTACAGTGATGATCAGACACTCCCACCGATGGAAAAATGCATCGTCATGAGAATAAAGTATGTTCCCACCTCCCAAGCATTGTATCACCCTATACCATCATAGTAAACATGGTTCCCTGAGTTTGTATGGTGGAATAAGTAATCATGGACTAATGGTGGGAACTCTCAAAGAAGAATAAAGAGCACAGGATGCTACCATATTCAAATTTTTTTTATCTTTCCATTCTTGTTGTCAGTTAATTGTGTTTTCATGTTATGTAGTAAATATGTGTTCCATTTGTATATCACTGGAAAAAGTCACTCTACCACATATAAAATCTATGATTTGGAGGTCTGGTGTAGTGAAGTAGACCCTGCAATCGTAGTGATAGTCTAAAGAATTACCTTTAGGCTCAAATCCTCTATGTTACAAATCAATATTTGACTCTCGAGTTGTTGTGTACTAGATGTACAATAATATGTTATGTAATATTTTTTGGGCCCTTAGTTTTGAAGACCGTCAAGTTTTGTTGAAGTATAAATGTTTTGCATAAAAATATAGTTGTTATTCGATAAATTGGTGAATGCAAACATAAACTAATCTCCCTAGATCCACCTAGATCTAGAACAAAACAAGACAGGACATGATGCTTTCCCTAGGTTGCTACCATTGAATTTATCACCAAAGAAGGAGTATATGACATACCTTTATATATCGCTTCCTTATATCTCTGTTGTCCTTGCTTCACTCCAGTGCTCTTGTGAGATCAGATCTGCAATGACACAAACCAACCAAAGTGAAAGAAATAATTATAGATTCAATGGAAACCTAAACATGTGATCAAGGAGTCATGTAATAAAATACTAATGATTTTACGGGAAATAAACATGTCGTTGTATCATATTAAATAAAAGTGGAAGATACAACCAAGCGCCTTGATGTCGCAAGTTCCCTTTCAGTGGTCCTTTGTTCCAACACACACATACACTTGCTTAGAATTTTCATGAAGATAATCCACAAGGCTTGATGGACAAATGGAGGCCTCATGCATCAATTGTATCAGGATTCTTCACACAGTCTTCACTCTATTATTTTCTCAATATTGCTTGACCTTGCTTAAATTTTTCCATGAGAAATCCATTATTATATAGGAGAATATGAATTGGTTACTAGGATGAGGATGATCCCACCAAATCAGAAAAGCCAGTAAGATCACAACCATATGGACGCCATCTCACATTCTAAAAGATTCTCCTTCTATAAAATTCATGAAATTTCTTCCTTTTCTTAGCTTCAAGCGTCACCGCACCCTACCTATATAGCAGCATGCAGAAATCCCGCAATCCAGGCATGGAGAAGCCTGCAAAAATCCTTTATTTTTGCACTGTGTACCACTATTAGCATGTGGTGTCATTATAAAAATGTTCCTTGTAGGAGAAGAGCTCAACCATTTTCCTCACGTGAAAGATTGTTTTGGAAGCCTGAACACATGCCTATGGGGTCATCATTAGAGTGACCAAAATAATGTGTAAAAATAGCACACCCATAGTGGATCCAAGTGGAAGAAAGCTAACTACCACTACACTAGCAAGGAAAAAGAATAATGAGTCAGCTAGGAAAAGCGACGGAAATATCCAGAATGTTCGAGCGCATGCCAGAAGGATGTAGAACCAAGAAAGTGTAATAGTGGAATCAATAAGCTAATAAGCCCCGCAAAACATTTATAAAACATGGATTTATGTAATGGGTTGGGGTTCTATCCTAAGTTTATATTTTGTGTTTTCCATTGGTTATGATGTCATTTTCATGTTGTTGTGGGGTTTTTGGGTTTTGTTGTTATTGAGCATTACTGAGCAGAATTGCAACTGCACGAAGTTTTAGAATCGAGATTGGGTACCTAATTATTGATTCATTTGTATAAGTCTTGATATAAAGAAATGTATTCCATGTATGTTCAGTTTTGATAAGATAATATATGTTGGATTATTTGGGCACCCAAAAATTTGTCAATATGTGCATGAATGCATGGTTTCTTTCTTATGTAATATTTTATGTTCTGCATAATTTATAGTTATATTGATGTTTAAAAAAAAAATTAATGTAATTTAATGTTGCGCAACATGGACAGTTTAATTCTTTTACTAGTATAATCCTTTCAATCTTACAATATCTTTACCTTTAAGTATGGAATTGTATTATAACATTTTGGGCTTGATGGTGTGTCCTCTTTAACTCGCATTATCACACAAGTCTCGATAGTGCTTTGGGTGAGATTTCATTCCCTTGTGGAATATTCAATATGTCATATCAACTAGACTACAACGGTACCTTTGTTGGTAACCTTCGAGAACTTAGGTCTCCAACTCCACACCAACAAATGGTTCCATTGTTGGGACCTGACTTCTGAGTGAGTTTCTAGAGGATGCAACATCACATATTTAAGGATGACATTGAAAAATGGTGGGAAAGAAGGTGTGACAAGTTCATATTTCAAGAAACTGAGCTACGATGGAAAATTGTGAGGATTTTGAAGGACACGGTATTTTATTCTGAACCAGCTTACGATCAGTACAATATATTCTAGATTTGATTCTCGAAAGAGGTCTACCAGTGGCTCGATTGGTTGCAAGAAGCTCCAGTATTTAAAGATAACTTAAAGAAAAGATTCAATTGGACTATTGAGTGCTTATATTATCTTCACAAGTTGGATCACCAGATTTGTTGAGTTGTGGAATTTTGGGTCCAAACTAACCTGGAAGGATACATCATTAAATTTGTCTTAGAAAATCACCAGTCATTCTCAAAGGAAGAAGTAGTATTTTACGAGGGATCCTGAGGGATTTTATTGAGAGAAATTATGTTTTGAATGAACGTATTGTTGGTGGAGGAAGTAATGCTACCAGTTCCTTTGGTTGAAATGGAAGATTAAAACCATTTGTGCATGAAGGGCGAGTGATTCAGAATAGGAACCATTAGTTAAGATATGGAAGTTCTTGAGTTATGGAGGGTTGTCATGAGAATTGTGTCAGAGATAAGAGGGATCAGAAAATGGTTGTGGTGATTGAAAATAGGTGGTGAGAATAGATGTGAAAAGTTGACGAAGAGGCATGATCAGTCGCACAAGGAGATCAACCTCGGGAAGAGTCATAAAAGAGAGTTAGAGAAGTTGAAAGAGTTGCAGTTACGAGGAAGGTTGGACAACCAATGGTTGAAAGAGAACTTTGTAGAGAAAGATGAGAGTTTTGGAGAGAATAGACGAGATGGTGAAAAGTCAGAAGAAAGAATCAAGATCGAAGTCATCACCGAGGAACAAGACTTAGTTGTAACCTCTGTAGAAGTTGTGGGATAACCAAATCATGTAGCACTCGAAGATGTGAAGTACACTATAGGACCTAATATGATATGGCCTCCTAATGTGACCCCCTAGTTTAAATAATCCCATCTCGAATATGCAGGAACTAGCCTTGGATCGCCTAGTCCCTTAGTGCAATCTTCCAATCTGGTAAATTCTACAATACATTCTCCCATATTTTTTGTTATTTCTCCTCATTCTAGTCCAACCAGCTCGAGTGGTACTAGTAGTAATAATATGGTAAGTTCTTTAGTGTTATCACAACCCATACCTTTAGGATTTATATTGATAGGGTCCCCAAGTCTTTCCATAGCACATCATCATGCCAGATCCTTCACCCAATACCCAGAATTTTGGGGTAAAGGGGATGATAATATTGAACAACATTGGTTCCTTTTTGAGGCCATATGGTGGTCTCGCAGGACTTTAAATGATAATTAACTAGTTTAGGTTCAGACCACGGACCACGTTAATGGGTCGAGCATTAAAATGGTATATGAAATCCATAGAACTAGAGAATACCTAAGGGAAACCACTTCCTTTACCGCAATTCAAAAAAAAAATTATTGTTGAATTTAAGCTACCCCAATCCAAGCAACAAGCTCTTTGTGAACTACAGGAAACCAAATAGAGAGATGGGGAATCTTCCTGGGATTGTAATAAAATATTCAAACATGTGATAGGGAAATTGGACAACCCCATTCACAAATACCACCAACAGAAATGGTTCATTCAGGGAATGTTACCATTAACTCAAATTCCATTAACCCAGTCATGAATAACTAGATTCAGGGAATACCTAGAATAGGCCATGAAAATTGAGGTGATGGAGGGATATCATGGAAGCTTGTTGATAATAATACCACCCGATGACTATAATATTACACAATTGCAAGGCCATACTTGCACCTTGAATAATAAGATTCAATAATTGACCATTTCTAAAGCAGCCTGCCCTCAAGTTTAGTGTATTGGTTTCTACACTGAGGGGAATACAACAATGGAATGTCCCAAACTAAGGGGTGAAATACCCCCCTCGCAACCCATGCTACCTCCACCACTAGGACCCTCTAGAGGAGTTGCACAAATATTAGCTACAACACCATTCCATGGACTTGTGTAGTACCATGCCTTCCCAAACCATCAATGTAATCAAAATAATGACTATTGGGAAATCTGTTGAAGCCATGGGAATCCCCCTCAACATTTCCCAATCCTAAAAAAATACACCCATGTCCTGAACACATTCTACTATGAGTTCTATGGGTCCCCTACTCACACCACCAAATAGTGTTGCACTTTGGATTCTCTTGTGAATAGACTAGATTGGTATGCATTCAAGGTTGATGAAGTTCCTCAAGGATTTGGAGGAGGACGTCGGGGTGGTGGAGGTTTCAAAGGTGGAAAAACTAACATAAGAGGGCCATCACTGTGTTATAATTTTGATTAGCAAGGGCATATCATTATAGATTGTCCTCTTCGGAGACAACTTTGATGTTCCCACTGTAGAAAAAAAACCCATGCCACCGAGGATTGCCCTGAATTGATCGTAAAGTAATAGGATTGTGCAAGGAAGTGAGGTTCCAATTTGATAAACTCAAAGCCCCAACTTGGCACTGAAGAAAATGTGCCCAATATTAATATTATTACTAGAGGTGGAACAGGGACTGGTGTTGATGTTGTTAATTCAACTCAAAGAAATATTTGCAAGGTGGTACTGGAAGATGTTACATATGACCCCCTTGTGAAAAAATATTTCTTTAAGGACGTTGTTGAGATATTTTGACGAGTTTATAATCCTACAATAACCTACATATTTATCCGTGAGCATCACCCTAATCTTGCGGAAAATTGTGTGGCTCAAAATATCCTCCAACAAGACCTTAGTTGGCTATTGAATTGTGGTTCCAATTACTTTGTGATATTTTGGATAATGAACAACTTACCAAGGGGTTCTAGAACAAGCTCAAGGGGATTTTAGATATTGAAACGAACCCAGAAGAGTTGATTGTCATTCATCTTCCCGAAATACATACTGGTAGAATACAGAGAAGGAAGAAAAGTTCCAGATGGGAATTTAGACTAAATACTCACATCGTCGACTACATAATTAGTGATTTTATGCTAGATTTTGGGTTTGATTTCAACATCCTACCGAAGAAAACCTTAGAAGCCATGGGTAAGTCCAAGCTTGTCTATTCACCCATTCAGTTGTGCATGGACAATCAGTAGTGTATCTATCTTGTTGGATGGCTATAGAATGTTGAATGGGACTTATATGGAGTCAATACAATGTCTTACTACAATGTTATAGAAATAATGTGCAAGAAGGACCCATACCTAACTCTTTTGGGTATCGACTGAGCTTATGAGAATTATGTTGTTAAATATCTTAAGGAACTCATGACCTTTGAAGAAAATGGTATGAAAGTCACCTAACCACTAGATCCAAACTGAGGCCCTCATTATATGGATTCGGTATAGGGGAAAATGGAAGAGGATGCATTGGACCACCTCTATACTGTGACCATAGGGAAGTGAGTGAACTACATTAACTCGACTCTAGATGGCTCAGTAAGTTGGATTAGTATTCAATCTATAGGTGAATATTATGAGGCCTCTTTTGACAATTGGTAAAAGGGAAGATACGAGAACTTGTCATGATGTTGCATGACTATCAAATCATGTAGGTGGATTAGGTCAGAGGTTAGAGACTACCCTGTCTACGATGGCACTTCAAGTTTATGTATATTTTTGGTTGAGTTAGAGGATAAAGTCATGCTAGAACAAATAATGCATGTACTTGATGTTGTGTTAAGATCCTCTTTAGCAAGATGGTGGGACATCCATAAGGGTACTTTATCTTTCTAGGATGAAGAAAAGTGTGCCATCCAAAATTACTTTATTCCCCCTTCTCAACTTACTTTTTTGAATATGGAATAGTCAGGTTTGGAATTATATGATGGGCTTTCAGATCTGAGGGAGCATGTTGCGCACTATATTCAGATATGGGAAGTTGTGAAACTACCTTCCCAATTGTGGGGTCATTAGTTTATTCATTCCTTGGAAAAAATTATGGTTTCTTGGTATATACATGAGGAAGCTTGACGCCAAACTGGTTGATGGAAAATCCTTCAATGACAGTTTTGTCAAGACTTCTTATTCTCACTGTAGCTTTTCAACAGATTAAGAAAATACTTTTTGATGATTAATTTAAGAATATACATACTCCTATTGTTTGTTTTGAACATAAATACCTCATTCATCATATTATTAACCCATACTCTACTAAATTACCTGTGGTCTATCTCACTATTGATAGAGACCCAGAAGATCCCTATGACCTTGAGGACCTTAGACATATGACATTTCAGGAGTCTGAAGGGTCTATGGGGGTTAAAGATACTATCTCAAATGATGTCCTGACTTCCTATACCAAACCCTTGAAGTTGTAGAAAGTCAATATAAGAACTAATGAGAATCCTAAGCTAGCATCCATTGGAGACTATTGGGATGAACAAATCATGACAAAGATATAGGCTCGGTTGTGGGAATATGAGGATTTGTTTCCTACAAATTTTTCAAAATTAAAATATATTAAGGGATATTTAGAAGAGATGAAGATAGATTTAAAGCCTATATCTAGACATGTCAAGCATAGGACCTATCATCTTAATCCCTGATTTAAAGAAAAAGTGAAGAAGGAAATTGACAGAATTCTCACAACTGGGTTGATTTTCTCTGTCGATGAGGATGAATGGATAAGTCATATCATGATACAAACCAAGAAAGGCATGGATGATATATGAGTTTTTGTGGATTACAGAATCCTAATTAACGTTGCTTGTGTACATGACCCCTTCCCCACCCCCTTTAGCGATGAGGTACTAGATCAAGTAGTAGGAAAGGAAGCATATTTATTTACAGATGGGTTCTTTGGATATTACCAAGTTTGAATCACCGATGAAGATAATAAGAATACTAATTTCACTACTGAGTGAGGATCATTTCCATAAAATTTTATGCCTTTTGTGCTTAAGAAATCCCCAACAATGTTTTCTCGGATAGTCATTGCAATGTTTTTCAATTTCATTCACACGTTTATTGTGGTCTACCTAGATGATTGGACTATATACGACTTACTTAAAGAGCACAATGGGATATTACAATTGATGTTAGATCGATGTACACAGCTACAAATTTCCCTTAATCTGAGAAAGTGTATTTTTTGTGTACCCTTTAGGAATTTGCTAAGTCATATTGTTTGTAGGGAGRGAGTGTTGGTGTAATATACCAAAGGGAGGGTCTTTGTGAAATCAGGAAGGGCCAGAACCAGAGTGGTGCACATGGCCATCTTTAAGGTTTGAAAATCTTGAGMAACGGCTAGAGTCCAAGTGAAAGAGTTCTTTTTTAGGAGAGCAGTGAGAGGTGATGCAATCTTTTCATAATTCTTAACAAACTTGCGATAATACCCTGTTAAGCCTAGAAATCCACACAAGATTTTGAGAGTCTTTGGGTGCGGCTAGTCTTGCATAGCTTCAATCTTTTTCAGATCCACCCTGATGCCATGCTTGCCAACCATATGACCCAAGTATTCTACTTCTGAGGCACCAAAAGCACATTTAGACTGTTTCAAGAAAAGTTTGTGCTAAGAGAGTAGATGGAGAACTTGATCCACATGAGTAAGATGGTGTGTCCAGATTTTTCTATAGATGAGGATATCATCAAAGAAAACTAAGACAAAATGACAGAGAAAGGGATGGAAGACATGATTCATGAGGCTTTGGAAGGTGGAGGGGGAATTACACAAGCCAAAGGGAATGACAAAAAAATCATAGTGGCCCTCATGAGTTCGAAAGGCCGTCTTGGGAATGTCTTCCTCTTTCATACGTATCTAGTGATAGCCCAAGCAAAGATCAAGTTTAGTAAAGAATTGGGCACCACTTAATTCATCCAGGAGGTCATAAATGACAAGAATGGGAAATGTGTATTTAATGGTTAGTTTGTTGAGGGAACAGAAGTCAGGACACATTCTCCAAGAACCTTCTTTCTTCAAGACCATGACTACAGGAGAAGAGTAAGCGCTCATACTAGGGAAAATAATACCTTCATTAAGGAGTTCCTGGACCATTTTCTCAATTTCATTTTTTTGTGAAAAGGGGTGGCGATACGAACAGATATTGGGAGGAAGGCTTCTGGGTACAAGGGAAATGGAATGATCATGAACACCGCAGGAAGGAGGGAGTCCTTGGGGAGTGGAAAATACCATTTGATGTTTAGAAAGGAGGGCTTGGAGGTCTTGCGGCACCGGGGGTGTCTCTGTTTCTTGTATGGCATGGAGTTGGGCAATGACACCGGAATGAAATTTTTTGAGCAACTTTTCCATGTGATGGGAAATAACGACCTCAAGTGAACCAATAGTGATGCCTTGGAATTTATATTGGTGGCCTTCCCGGTCGAATTCCATGGTTAATTCCTTAAAATCCATGAGAATGGGACCCAAAGTCCTTAGCCAGTCTGCACCCAACACAATGTCACAACCACCCATGTCGATAGAAAACATATGGGATTTGAGGTGGTAGTCACCGATTTGGAGATGCACATTTTCACAACACCCTCCACATTTCATGGAACCACCATTGGCAATCATGATTTGGAAATTGTTGACGACATGGATGTAGCAATGAGTTTCTTGGACAATGCGGTGATGAATAAAATTATGGGTGCTTCCACTATCAACCAGAATGATGACCTTCCAATGATTGATGTAACCAATTAACTTGAGGGTTTAGGGAGTGGATAAGCCAGTGAGATAATTGAGGGAAATGACTGGTTCCACTTCGGGAGGGTCTAAGGGAGGGGTTATGTTAGTGATTCCAGGTGACTCAGACACAAGGGGAGTTTCAACATCCTCTTCCGAAATATCCTCAGAGATGGCCATAAAAAGATTTTGTTCCTTACACTTGTGGCCCGAGAAATATTTTTCATCACAATTATAACAAAGGCCTTTGAGGTGGAATTCATCCATTTCAGCCCTGGTCAATTTTTGGATCTTTAATGGGGCGGAGGGAGTAGTAGGATTTATGGGTTTAGGGAAAGGGATAAAGAAGGGTTTACGATTTTGAGAGGATACAACCTGTTGTGCTTCTTTAGCTCTTTTAGTAGCCTCCACCCAACTTGAAGGTCGAGCCATGAGGACATGGGCCCGAATTGTATCCTTGAGGCCACTCATAAAACACTGTCGAAAGAAAGCATTAGTCATGCCCTCTATTCAAAAAGCTAGGTGCTCAAAGGTAGTTATGAAGTCTTCTACTATGCCTAATTGTTTCAACTTTTTCAAATGGCCCAAATGGTTGGTGTCAGTGTCAAAGCATTCATAAAGCTCAGTCACAAATTGGGTCTAGGAAATATACCCTTGACGGGAAGTTTTTCTCCATTGCCACCATTGCCAACGTTCTTGTTCCAGATGGAGGACACCATACCGGAGTTTGGCCAAGTCATCTGTAATGCCATATAAAGAGAAATAATTTTCCATTTGGGTTACCCAACCAGTGGGATCTGAGCCATCAAATTTGGTCACTTCCACCCGCGGAAGGCATAGGTCACGTTGAAAGTGATGGTGCTGAAAAGTATGGGAATGGGAGGAAAGTTCACCTTTAGTCTTTGGAGGTGCATCAGAGAAAGGGTCATCTGTAGAGATCTTCAGTTTGATGCAGAGTGATGCAAAGACAGATTCAAGTTGGGTGGTTAGTTCTTGTTTGACTTCCTCCATTGAAGACTGCATGGTTGTATTGATGGATGTATCAATGGAGGCAACATTGGCACTGAGTTGTTTCACTTCTTTTTGGGTCTCGAGGAGACCAGATTGTAAGGTGTTGAAGCGAGCTTCTAGGTCTTGGCTACTGGTATGGGCCATGAGGATGGGTGAACTAAAAAGGGGTAGGTGGGTCAAATTGTTTTTCGAAAAATGATATGGATGAATGTGATAAGGGTGAAGAGATTAATCCAATAGAATAGGTCTCAAATAATGGTGAAAAAAATTCCAGAAGTTTTTTTTTCAACACCTGCAAAGTTATACTCTAGTCTGAAGAATACTGCAGTGATGAAATCCCCAAATTCTTAACTAGAAAGAAATGTGTATTTACTTGGCAACCCGAACACAGTTGTGCGGCAATAGATCTTGTCTGTTTTAATTTGTTTATGTTTCTGTCCCCCGAGGGTTAGGTATTCAAGGGTTCTACAGAAAAGGGTTTTCCATGTGCTATAGCTCTCTGATATACATGAGAGGTCCAATAGTAGTACTCGGCCCAATATCTCAGGGCACTAACTAAGGAGGATAGACTGTACCCTTAGTCGTACTACCCGATTACCCAGGTACTAGAGAGTATCTTCTCGAGTGTTGTTCTCGGTGGCACTATAGAAGTCAAGTGGTCAATCGGTTTATCTAAAGAGGGCTTCAAGAAATCTAGGTTGATCCATACACAGGTGTTGTCTGATGCGCTACCACTCAAAGGGGTACCAATAGGGGTTACAAGGGTGGCCAACAGATGTGCGCTTAAGAACCATTTGTATTTCCTGCATGTATGAATCCCTCAACTGCGGTTTTATGTGCGTAACAATAGATCTATGTGGCTTAAAGATGTCGGAATATGTTTCTACCTTGAAAAAAAATTCCCACAATTTCTGCCAAGGAAAGTGCTCTGATACCACTTGTAATATACCGGATATAAAAAGTATGTAGAACAGAAATAAAATGCTAGAAATGGCAGAATAACAGTAATATAACCAGCATAATATCCACAATAACACATAAATGATATAAGAACAACAACAAAAATAACACTTTGATTCAGAAAGAAATGTTCACGGGCCTCTTCAAGGGGGCAACCTCTAGTCGAGCAGCGCTCTGTTACAATAATCTCCAAGCTAGGGTTTTCATACCCTCGACCCTTATTTATACTAAATATGTCTATCAAGAGAAGCATCTAAAGGAAGATCCTTCTAGAAGCGAAAGCTTCTATTAGGTCTTCTTACATACGCCTTATTCTATTTTATTGAAAGGCCTTATTAATATTGACCTTTATTACATCTGAATATATTGCTCTACCTATGTGCAGGTTAGGACCCTAACAGTTGGATGATCCTGTGAAAGTTGCAGTAATTCTCAATATGCCTCCTCCTACTACTGTCAAACCACTATGGATGACCCTGGGACATACATGATATTACCACCAATTTATCTGGGGTTACGTGAGCATAACCACACCATTGGAACAATTACTAAAGAAATCTAAGGAATTTTATTTCACTCAAAATTGTGATAAATCATTTGGCCTGCTAAAAGAGATGTTGAGCAGTGCACCCATTATAACTTATCCTCACTGGTGAGTTAAATTTCATGTACATATTTATTCCTTTGTAGTTTCACTCAACATTATTCTTATGCAACTAGGGGAAGGAAACTTGGACCATCCTATATTCTTTTCCAGCCGCAAACTCTCCCAAGTTGAACACAACTACACCACAATCGAAATGGAAGGTTTAGATATGGTGTATGATTTACATAAGTTTAGGCATTATTTTCTTGCAAGTCATTTCATGTTTTTCACTGACCCTTCTACTTTGAAGTATTTGGTGAAAAAACATGTGTTAGAAGGTCACATTTGAAGGTAATTGTTATTGTTTCGGGAGTTCTCTTTTAAGGTTGTTGTTAATCTTAGAAAGTTATATATCGGTCCATATCACTTGTCTCACCTAGAGTTCAGAGAAAGTGGTGGACCTGTAGATGACCAACTACTAGACACAGATTTGTTTCATATTGAGTCCATTCCTTATTATTTTTTGAATATTGTCCTATTCTTGACTACTGGTAATAGGTTAGAAGGATATTATGAAACACAAAAGAGGCACCTAATGGTTTTCACAACAGATTATCAACTTTTTCCAAGCCAAATCTACAAATTGGGATTGGATAATATCTTGTGGCATTGTGTGCTCGACCAAGAAAAACCTAATATTTTATGGGAATGTCACAGTGGAGTTGTGGGAGGACACGTTGGAATAAAGGAAACTGCGAAAAATATATTGTAGGAATGACTATGGTGGCCTACAATGTTTAAAGATACTAAGGAATATGCTTCTTCATGCGATGTATGTTAGAGAGTGGGAAACCATTGTGATGCAATGAGTTTCCTCTGCACCCTATTCATGCACTACAAGCTTTTGAAAAATGGGTTGTTGATTTCATCGATCTGATAAAGCATCCAAATAAGCACTAAAAGGCCTTATACATAATTATCGCAATAGAATACCTGACTCGTTGGGCTGAAGTGGAGGTTGTTTGGGATTGTTCTACAACCACTACATGATAGTTTATTTTTTATATTTTTATTACCAAGTTTGGTTGTCCTTAGAGCTTGACCAGTGACCAAGGATCCCACTTTCTCAATAACACTATAGAGAACCTTACTAGAGAATGTTTTATTCAGCATCATAAGAGCAGTCCCTACCATCCGTAGGATAACAGAATAGTGGAATAATTTAATAAACTATTGGATATGGGGTTGACTAAGGTTTGTTGTGCAAATTGGTATGACTGGGATGAGCGAGTTCCAACTATGTTATGGGCTAATAGGACTACCACAAAACGCTTGAACATGTATACCCCATTTCAACTGGTATATGGTTGAGAAGCAGTTATGCCAGTTAAGTTTCTCAACTAAAGTCTATTCATTGTGCAATTTACCAAGATGATTGAGGAAGAATCCAATATTTTGCAAGTGGACGAACTACAAGAAATTGAGGAAGCTAGGTTCTTAGCATATTTTCATCAGACTATGAGAAATCCCGAAAAAAGGCCTGGCACAATCGACATATAAAGTGTAAATCATTTTCACAAGGTGACTTCATGCTCTTATATGACAAAAAGTATGAGAAACATCTGGGAAAGATCCAAATGCATTGGATTGGTCCTTTTATAGTTGTGGAAATCCATGAATTTGGCGCTATCAAATTAGTGCAACTTAATGAAATTCTTCAACCTAGCTGGGTGAATGGTGCATGCGTGAACCCCTACTTCTTTGTTGCATAATTACAGTTTGTGTATGCTCCTGGTTCAAGGAGTGTGTTATTAAGTAGGATTTCCATTTATGTATATGTTTTATTTTATGTCAACAAATGGTGACATGTTCTTTTTTTTACGTGTCTTAGTACTTTGATTTCCTATCCAAGTCATCCAACCTGGATATTCGCTTTGTGGTTGGGGAGGTCACAGTCACATCATCTCATACTTAATGTTGCTAAAATTTGAATTTTATGCCCTTGTTTCATCACATGGGTCGTTCAAAGTCATTAGTACCTTTTTACCCATCATTACGTCTATGTTTGTCCTACTCACATAAATATTAACATTTGTCTGTCCTTTTTTTGGTTCACCACTTTCCTGCTCATTACTTTCCCGAATTTATTTACCATTATGTTACAACTTTTTGGTTATGTATTTAATTGCCCAAATCACATTGTGGATTTTTCCCCTTTCGAAGGATTTAGTCGACCATTAATTACCACTCTTGTCACCTTGTATTATTTAATGCATGGTCATCATGTCACCCTTTTCATTTTTATTATAAGCACATATTTGGTCGATGAATTGATATTATTGTAAATTCATCGTGCTAACCATATACTCAGTTATGGTACCCAGTGAGCTCTCTATGAATTTGGGTATGTGGACTCATCCCCCTGTTCACTTTGTCTACTGTTGAATTTTTGTCAACACGGTTTTCACTTGTGGTCAGGGTTAAGTCCCCAAAGCCCCTACTCCACTTACATTTGTTGTTCCAACCAAATTCATTGACCCTCGGGTCGAAGTTTTAGATGATCTCCATGGAAAGGTGGAACATACATGACTGGTGGACACAAACTTCACTAATGCTTCCCAGTACCCATCTATGGTGATTCATACCTTCCAAGACTGCACCACCTTATTGGATGGTTCATTCCAGTGGAAATGAAAGCAGTCATTCCTGCCCCTGTGCAACAAAATGCTCATTAATATACGAGACTTACCTTTGTTCGACACCATCACTGAAGTCACCAAATGCACTAAATTCCTAATCATCTAAGTCCAAAACAACACCTTGTGGCTGGAAAAAGGATACCCTATACATGTTGAATACGTCCACTAGCTGACATATTTTCCATGACAGGTCAAAATGTTTCAAACGGCTTCCATGGGTCTGGGAAGCATGGTAGGAAAAAGGGTATGCTCAGCCTCTATGATATCTATGGGACTCATCGGGGAGGTTTTGGCACTCTGATAGAGCCCATTAAAAATCCATAGGTTCTTTGTTCCTACTACCTCATCACTGACAAGGTGATGAAAATTTCACATGGAATGAGTGTACGTTGGATGCCATAGAAGTGATTGAATTCACCAAGAACAATGAACCGATGAATTGGTGCCAGTATCTACTCCAAGACATGTTTCAGTCTTGTGCATACATCCATGAGTGGACCACTTATTTCAATTATGGATATATTCTTTCCTCTTTTGCGATGTGGAAATGGTAGCCTCCCCATGGCCGAAGAATTTATCATGGATCAGATCGTCGTATTGCCAAGTTATTTGATTCTTGGCATGCTAGAAATATGGTCATCAATGTTGTTGAGCACAATTTTGTATTTTCACATTTGCACAATGATATGGTCACTACAACTCAGAGGCTCAGGATTATGCAAGTGATCCTCAACAAAAATACTCACCACACCTAGTTCGGTATGAATCGCAACCACACATTTGTGCATTTGTTGTGTGCCGCACCAAAACTCTTTCATGTGACTCCTCTTCCATTTTACCTTGATGCAAAAACGTTTGACAATGAGGTCAAAGGATGGCCAGGGGTCCTAAGGGAAGAGACGTTGATAGGTGTTTCCTACACCCTATCGGTCATTTCAAAAATTTCTTCCCCAACTGAAACATCAAGTGCAGGCCCTAGTGAAAGCAAGAGAAATCACACATTGACCACCTTAGATGAAGAGGCTCAGGATTAAGAAGGGAACACGTCACTAAGAAGCACATTTCATATACCCTTTTCCTCCATTCCTGATGATGCCTAGATATCAGGTAAGCATTTCCAAGAGGTATTGACCTCTATATTTCCCTGGAAACATTTGTGTACGAATTCCCCATCCCAACCCATTGTGGCCTCTCTCATTACTAAGGCCATACCACTTTCCTCCATTTCACCACAAGTCCACACCACTCCACTCCATCCAT
Organism: Picea engelmannii; assembly: GCA_009831015.1. NCBI lineage: Eukaryota > Viridiplantae > Streptophyta > Pinopsida > Pinales > Pinaceae > Picea > Picea engelmannii. Next base: position 148,054 of record ML789140.1, on the reverse strand, counting down.
GCACTAAAACTCCCACGTCTTTCAATTCACCATCCAGACCTGTCGTCATACATATTATTGATGACCCTCCAATCCAACCCCAATATACTATTGTCATCAAAGAGGCTTCCAACCCACAAAATGGTGGAACCATCAATAGTTTTACCACGCCTCCATCCTCCCCATTTCATACTTAGGTTGACACTGTCTTTCCTGATTCTTCTACCAATATCACCACCACTATAGGTACCCCCACTTCATCCCCACCAACTTCTCCTCATATTCCAGAGGTTTAAGTTTCCTTGGACTCAACCCCAGAAATGACTTTCCCTTTGCAGCCAAAGGAAAGACTTGAGACACAAGGTCTGATGGATGAGGACCCTCCAAAAGACCAGAATAAACTGGAGCATGAGTTAATGGATAACCAGGATGACACACAGTCGATGCATAGCATGACCTTCGTCAAAGAGAAAGTGGCACCAATGTTATCAGACCCACAACAATGAGGTCCATCCTAGAGCTCTGCCTGGAACAGATAATGGTGCTTGTCACACTTCCATCGAAAGTATAGGACCAAGTTGTGTACAACTTCAACTCCCATTCACCTACCCTAAAGGGTGTTGGTACTCTGAGATTTTCATAGCGATCTATTGCAAGTGGTCAATTTCTTTCTTCATGGTCGTTGTTCGATATTTATTCTACCAATGGAGAATTTTCCACCCTGCCTACGACCCAGATTTTGCAGCTAATCAAGGCTTACACCGATCATCTAGAGAAGTGAATCACTACAGTTGAGCCAAGTAATAAAGATCTCACAAAACACATAGAATAGGTACAAGAGGTTTTTCAGGCCGCTACTCTAGTTGTGGCACTTGAGAAGATGCTATAGGTACAAGATGAGTCTACTGTCAAGTTTATTTCTAAAAAATGTATACATGTATGGCATACTCTTCTATAGATGGCACATGTTGGTGCAAAGTTGTTAGAACGGGGTCTTGTGCAAGTTACCAAAAAAAGGATACCAAAGTAGTCTAGTGTGTTGGCATTTTCATCTTTCCGAAAGGAAAGAAGTCTCACCTAAAGCACAACTGATACAAAATAGATAAAGGAAGGGTAAGAGGAATGCTATATATATGTATAATCCATCTATATTGTTACCAATCTAGTTCAAGATAGATACTCAATTCAAATCCTTAGCACATCATACACTAATACAGAAGAATAGAACTATACATAACATTAATAAGGGATAATGACATGTAATTCATAACAATAGCGCATAATGACATTTCAGAGATACAAAAAGTAAGATGCACCAGGAACATTTTCAAAATTTGATCTCCAATATCTTTTTGTTATATTAGAAGTATTTGGACAATAATCATTTGCAGCTTTACATTAGACATCCATCCTACTTAGTATAAGAGACCAGTAGGTACATCGTAGTATAATACTACAACTTATCAGAACGAGTCTAAGATATTTTCTTCCTAATTAAAATATATGTATGGAGTACATATCCAGTTCTTTCATCTCCCTATCTCTCACACACTCATTACAATACAGTACAATACTAAAGAGAACATACAAAAGAGTCACCCAAGAAGACAATCATCATCAAGAGAATCATCCTCATCAAAAGAATCATTCACGAGAGAATCATCCTTACAATTTGTTCCTTTCTTCCTCTTGAGAACCCATTGGCCCTCTTCTCTTCTTGATTATTTTGTAACTATATTGGCTCCAAAATTGATTATGCACTAGCTTTAGACTATGTTTTGTTTCAACGTATTTCTTTTGCACACTTCATTTTTCATCCTTCTTCACTTGGTTGGTTGTCTCTTTGATGAGTTGCACAACCTCTTTTATCAAAACAAAAGGCCCAATAGACCCCACCACAATCCTTGACTCTCCCTGAGTCAAGTATTTGGTTATTCTGTGCTCTTTGATTCAGCATGTTGTCCTTCGGGGGTTTTACTTTCTTCCACCTTGGCTCCTTCAAATGAAGGGCCCAACTATAGTACTATATCAAGTGATTTTTCTTTGACCTCCTGGAACTATTCAAGTTTATCTTGTCATTTTCTAGCAAGAAATGAAGCTTATGCAACAAATTATTGTATTGTGTTGAGGTTGAATTCATTCAGCTTGGATGTAATGAGAGAATTCCATTTTGCATCTACTAATGTCTCAACCTAATGCATCTATAGGTATGTAGTTTGAATGACAGGCATGAAGGCTCTGATTTCCTTATTTTCTACTATTTGAGCTACAAACAGAGCATTCAGAGAATTGTCCGCTTGATGCATTTCATCGAATTTTTCTTATTGCACAGAGGATCATGTGTTTTAGTTGCTTATTCATTGAGTGTCTAGATTCTATTGCACAAGTATTCTAGTTCCTGTTTGCGGTGGGTTATAACACCCATTCAGACACTAACTTCCTTGAATATGGTGGTACATTCAACAGTCTTTTTTTCCAACAAGGCTCTGGCATCGTTTCCTTTCAAGACAACTCTTTCTAGTTGTTGTTGAATTTCTTTGGGTTGTGCCTCGGCCTTCAACTTCATTCCATCCAACTATGTTTGAAGGTCCTTTGCTCAATATTTTAGTACCTCCCATTCTTTTTGAACCAATTTGGGTTGTTCCTTTGGTTCTACAATGGTGTTGTATTCTGGCATCTGAGGGGTTTCTTTTCTGAAAGTTGGCCAAATTTCTGTGAGATTTCCCTTCATTTTCTCCACTTTCTCTTTTGCCTAGATTTTCAAGTATTCTTCCTATGTTATTTTGTTCTACTCTAGCATTCCTTCCTATCTCCAATAATCATCTTGTGTTTCACCTTGTTGAACCCGTTGGTATAGGTGATCAATTGAGGCTCTGATTAACCCTACCAGTTGTGTTGTCAGGAAATGAGTGAGCTCTCTGGATGTAAATGTCGCCTCTAGAGGGAGTTTTATCTATAGGGGAATCCCACTAGCCATGGATTACTCCTATGGTGTCTCAACTTCCTCTTCTCCCTAGATTAACCCTCATAACTGTTGGGCTAATTTATTCTTCAGGGTTAGCAAAAGAAAATGGATAGTTTCCACCTGCGCTAGGCAAAACTATAAAAGTTATGAATATTTATATGGATCTTGCAAGATGAGTTCCAACTGTTATTTTAGTGAATTTTTACTTTGTTTTGACTGAGTCTCCTGTGGTGCGTGAGAATCTTCCTCCTTTTTCATCGTGAGTTGTGTTATGGGTGGAACTTCAAGGATTCTACTCTGATCCTTTAGGAATTTTGTTCCTCTATATGTCCTTATAGACTATGTATCTGGGAGGGGGACATGTGGTAGTTGTGTAAGTATTGGTACTGTGGATGGTTAGCTCTCCTGAAAGGGAATCATTTCTAGAATATCAAGCTGCATAGGTTTTGTGGAATTGGGTGGTAGTGGGACTGTGGTATCTACAATTGGTGATGATTGTTGTTTCTCAGTGACTATGGTGGAAGGTATACTAGGTTTAGACTCAGGGTCATCGATGATATGGATAATATTTTGAGATTCTCAAGTGGATGCTTGGGTGTGAGGTAGTGCAGTCGATATAAGCTGGGGGTTGATGAGTTTAGCTAGGATGATTGTTGGGGACACACCAGTTCTGGGATTCTTAGCCGAAACCTCCTGTATAAATGTAGCAGATAATATTTCATTTATCATTTTACCTGAGAATATGGCCTCGTTTGGAGTCTTGGGACATTCTGTCAAAGGCCTCTTTATCCTCTGCAACTGGTGTTCTTCCTCCTCCCTTGATTTTGAGGACATTGGTGACTTCTGGGGTTGTTCTACCTTTCCAGAGCTCGACCCTTCTTATTCTTTTGGATTATTCTTCTTTAAAAATTACGGTGGCAATGAATAGTGGAGACCTGACTTGTGCAGGGTGCATTTAACTCCTAGCCAAGAATGGATTTTTTTGTCTAGTGTCTCCTCATCCAAATAGAATGGTAGCAGCCTTGTATGAAATTATGAAGGATTTTCATTCTTTTTCCAGAAAAATGTATAATGGAAATTCAGAGAAAATGAGATGTTCCTCGTATGAAAATTCATAAGCTCATGTGGTATACGCATCCTTTGGGTGGAATCAACAAACTGATTGTACCACTTTAGGAACACAACGTTGTTGAACTCCATGTTTACTGAGTCTGCCCTTGCATGCCAAGGCTCAAAAATATTAGTGAGGCGACCTTTGTCGGTAGGTGCTAACTATATTCCCATGGGTATCCTCCACTTCAACATTGCAAAATCAAGAATCAAATATATGTATGTTAAGATTCCTCCCTTCTCTTGAATTTCCTTGCAAGCGCCGAGGATTTCTTCCAACAAGTAAATACACCAATTGAACATTGCACCATTTGTGCAGAAGTTAGCCACTGACAAGGAATCTAGTGTACATTCACCCTTATAGTAAGAGCACATGACATTTCTAGCGATCAAATAGCATTTCATCATGACCATCTTAGGGAGGATTGGTTAGATTTCTGTTGTGCAAACTCCCCTCTATGTATGGAAGCGCTCATACAGGATAATATCTCCCTTCCACTTTCCATGCTTTCTTGGTCCTTGAAATACTTTAGAGATGTATTCTCCCTCTAAAGATAGTCCTATTAGTTGGTGAATATCTTCAACATGATTGAGATATCATCTGTCGATCCATAAACTACGATCATGCACTATGTTGATCAATAACTTAGTGCATCATGCAACTTCGTCAGTGGTTTCGTACACTGGGAGGTCCTGGAGATTCATGATTTTCGAGTGGAAAAGATTCATAAAATCAGCCTTCAGGAGGAACTCCACCTCTCTAGTTGGCCCAGATTTCATCTCGCAAAACACGTCAATGTTCATTTGGGGGAACAACGTCGTGTCCATGAGATCCAAGTCGAGGAGTTTTGTCTGCTCAGATTTTCCCTTGACATCGTCCAAGACCTCAATCTTGGGATCATAAGGCTCACATGGAACTACTTATTTTGATACAGAGCCTTGTCCTCCCGATAATATCAGCATTTTCACTATGGATTTCTATTAGAGACACTGGATCAAGAAATGGGTGGCAACCGACTTCGCCAAATGCACTATTATTTAGAGACTCAATAGAAGAAGACAAGCAGGTGAATAGAATAGCGTTCATTTTTTTTTACAGAGTATTATATCTAAGGTAACATGATATACCATTAATATATCATCAATTAATAAGTAATGAGGCCAGCAACACAATCTATGGCGCAAATGTGTGACACGACTGGTAATGGGGTAAAATATTTGAGCGGGGTTCTAAATTTAATGGGTCTCTTACTCAACATGTGGTCAGCATGAGGGTCTTGCCATTTTAACACTTGAGAACCATGGCAAGCCTATCGATAGGTTCTACATGGAAAAGAAATTTTAAGACTTGATGGGACATGTTGATAGTTCTCAACAGTTACCCTAAAAGCTAAAACTAGAAATGACATCACCAGGACTTAGTCGTTAGTAAAGTTCATATTCGATTCTCCCCCGACCACAAAGGTTTTTTAGTGGATATACTTGTATGATTGAGTAGATTGAAGGCACGTCATATATCACGTTGTTGGATGGTTATATTACAAAAAAAACCTAACAACAAAAATGAGATGGATATGTCGTGGTGCTTCTAAGCACACTCTGATGTTATTACATAAAACAAAATTCAACATTGCTACAAACTTCAACAGAAAATCAAAGTATACCTAATGTACATGCTCCCTTGGATTAGAGCAACCATGATTCATGTTAAGTGTATGTAACGTAGGGTTTCGTGCATCTTCCATTCACCCACCCTGGTCGAAGGACACCATCAAGTTGTGCTAGCTTGACTACACCAGGCTGTCTTATCTTAGCCACTAGGAATGTCCCTAACAAATGCATTTGCATCTTTCCTGGATGTTTTTGATAGTGAATTTCATAGAGGATTACCTTATCACCTTGTGCAAACCTAACAGTGTTAATGTGTCGATCATACCAAGACATTTACCTATCTTTCTCCATTAACTGATGAAAATCAACAAGGAACCTTTCTTCTTCTAGTTCTTCCAGGTATGTAATCCTTTGCACAACGGATGTTTCATCCATCATGTGTGTAGCCTGATCTATATAGAGACTGGGGGTAATAAACTCTACAGGTACCACAACTTCCTTCCTGTAAACCAAATGAAATGGGGTGTACTTGTGCAGCTTATTTATGGTAGTCTTATAAGCCCATAAAACTGTTGGAACTATGTCATCCCAGTCTTCCCTATTTTTGCAACACACCTTCGTCA
>ML789140.1:86950-116164 GCA_009831015.1 Picea engelmannii | reverse complement strand
CCCCTACCTAATGTCGATCATTTTCCTACCTCCCCATATAGGACCAAGACTCCACTAGCCAACGAGCACCAGTAGGAGGCCAAGTCACCAAAACATACAAAAATTTTCCCTGCCATGGAACATATTTATATGGTGGGAATCCTAGGCAGTACTTTGTTCTAGGGAGATCAACAGATTCCTGAACTAGTAGATGAAACTGTCGATATATAGGAAATTGCTTACAACGGGAAAAGGAAAGTTGTAATGAAAATAACTACCAAGAAAAGGAGGCTCACACTCGATAGCACACTTCTCATAACCACAAAGGAAACGTTGTTTAACACAGAAAATGCTAATATGACTGAGCTAATCGGAGCAAGTATGGATATAATCGATGCTACTTTGGACAAGGAAATAAGGGATTAAAGGGAAGTAGTTTCCATGAAGAAATAACTAGACCATTTGCGGCATCAAGTGGAATATTACCAAAATTAAACACAAGCAGTGGTACTCTTGAAGAGTGATTTCCGAGAAATGTATGCACAATTCACTAGTGAAAGAGATCTCTTTACTGCTCGCATAGTTGATTCTCAAGAAGATACCATCATGGGGCTAGCAACCTGTAAAGACATGAAACGATAGTATGAAAAGGAACATCAATCCTTATAACAGATAGACTACATCATTGAAGTTTAGAAGGCTCGAGATACAAAATAGCATGGCATCTAGTGTTGATGGATAGCAACATCGCCCAAATAAATAAGGAAGATAAACATTGGGTAAGCATGGTCCCGGAACCTCAGTGAAAAATGAAGGAAAGATGGGGAGAATGTGAGAAAAGTTGGGAGAAAATAAATTGAGAAATGAAGAACATTGACCTACCATATTTTGGTCCACCGGAGGATTTCTTTGATTTTCATTACATAGTTAAACAACATGAAGAGAAATACCTTGCATAGGAAGCAGGGATTTCGAAGATTTCAAGCATGATACTGGGTCAAGTGAAGAAGTTAATGGAACCCTCGATCAAAGATCTTGCATTCCTACAATGATTAAGTGTCAAGCTAATCGAGTATAAGGAATCGGAAATAGATATAAAGGTGGTCCTATCCACTCCGATGGATCAGAACAGGTTCCCATTTGAAAATACATGTGAATATCTCTTCATCAAGTAGTTAGAGTACAAGAAGAACAATCCACTTCATTAAAACCACGAGATGATCAAAAGAAGAGAAAAAGAGAACATATAGATAGGATCTACCACGTGGCATTTTCTTAACTTAACACAACTTTAGTAGCTATTTTTAGTTTATTTCTTTTTTATATAAATAATGGCATCGACCTTGGACAAGGGGCCGATGGTTTTGGAGAGAAAGAATTTTTTTGAAATTTTGTAAGAGAACTATTTATGTGCAATTTATTTTAATTAAGAAGTTATGTTTAGAACCAAAGACACTTCTATCATCTAAGGCGTGAATGTGATTGGATCGAGGGGGATTATCTCTATCTTTGGATTCAATATTTTTTGTTGTATTGAGTAAGAGTTATTGTATTTCTTATTTAAAGTTATCTGATAATGTTATAATGCAGTTCTTTTATTCTAGTTGATGAATAGAAATCGATTGTGTTAACCTGTAATTGATAATAGAGCATCAAAAATTACTTTTCTTGCACTAGCTTCTTGTCACGTGTATGTTTTATTTTATGTAACTGTTATCTCAGACAATGTTGAATGTCCACTAATAAAAATGGTATTAATTTTGTTTTGAAGTAGTTCATATCTTCTTCTTCTTCATGCTAAGTTATAGAGGTTATCCTAAAAAAACCTATCCTTCTCCCAACACACAATTTAACTTCCCTCTGCCATTTAGATTAATATTTATCTTTCTTTGTTATAAATATTAGAAAAATAACCAAAAAGAGAACTCCCTAGCCTGAGGAAAGGTTTCAGAGAAAAGACACATCTGTCAATCACGATTAAATCCCATTGATAATTCTAACCAGATCATGAGTCTAGAGAACCTTACCACTCATCAAATTCTTACGAGTCTAATTGGGCCTCTTAAGTGGGTTTGGTTCATGTTGTTCAGTTAAAGGGACCTCGGGCCCCTCAACACAACCCTTGGATTGTTTCATTTAGCCTTAATGCATTCTGGTCTAGTCTACCGAAAAGTGCATCTAATTCCCTAGATCGGTTTTTAGCATGCATCGTGGACCCACAAAACTCACAATGTATTGTATTGGGCAACGATGAGTATTTCTACAGGATGGGGCAGTGTCTTGGTGCATTTCCCTAAGTCTAACATATTTCACAGTATTCAGTTGTATGAGTGGGTTGGGCACTTGGGAAAGCATTGTATTGAATTGGCACATGAAATGGAAGAGTTTCTCATACATGCGCAAATCCTCCCATTGGTCCTGTAGGGGCGTGGCCTATTCCCTTTATCTTCGAAAATTAAGTTACCAAATGCCCATTTGTGTAGCATCTTGTGCACCAAACTTGAGGGCATGCTAGATTGAGTCGAGTTAATTCCTAGATCTTTTTCGTGAGTGAAAATATCTGTCCTTGGAGATTCGACATGTGTGAATCTACCAGATATCTAGTTATCCTCAGACTCCCTAGGTATCCCACCATGGATTCAATCTTCATTTATTATTCCAAAGTCTTTGTCAATGTTTTTATTCTTTGTTGCATCAAGAGGATTCGATTCAAGGGTAGAAACCCTTGGATATATCATTCCCTTTTATGGTCTTCATGAATTAGGTATATTAATATCCTAATAGCATTCTTAAACTTTTGACTGTATTCCCATGCATAATCCCCCTCTCTCTGTTGAATCTCATGAAACTCAGAGAGAGCTTGATGTTCTGACTGAGGTATATTGAATTCGGAAATGCATTTTTGAGGCTCCTGGTAAGGGTAAAGGCCTGTCCTTGTACCTCGAGCTCAATATAATTCATTTACCATTTGAGGGAATGGCCCTGTTGATGGGTCCTAAATCCATTTAAAACAACAGTAGGAACCAAAACCACCACAGAGGCCCAATCATACTCTGCAGTGTTTAATGGTGGAATGGTTCTCCAGATCTTGCGATCTGGCCAACTAATCGATGGGCTTTACGTTTTCTTGTGAAGGATTTCTCCTCCAGTTTAGACGTTCTTTTTTTGTGTTTTCTCTTAGGTAGGACTGATATAAGATAAAGTCGATATAAACCAACTAGGTGACAAAGTGGGAACAAACTAAACATCTAGAGAAGAGGCTGAGCTTGGGATAACCCTTTACTTTATCATGCAGGAAATGATCGTCTACCACAGGCCTAGTACTAATACATTAACTATGTGGGTATTCTAATTAATGACTGAGATACAAATTATCAGAAGAAAACATGCATGCGATAAAAAATGGAAAGTAAAATAATTCATTTAACTCTAATCATCCATCACATAATAACACACCGATTCATTTTCATCATTAAAGAAAGAACAATAAAACATTGCATCAGATAAATTATCAATAGATTTAATATCTCTTACTCGTTACGACATCCATTCATGAGACGAAATAGGAAATAATTCTTCTCCACATCCAATCATACACGCATTTGATGAAAACATAAACTTGTCTCTGGTCCAAAAGGACTTCTCAATTAAAGGCAACTCTGAAATAGTACTTAACAAAACCAACAATGAGAGTTTTTTGGAACAACCATCGACCCTTAACTAATCGGTCGATGCTCATATTTATAACATAAAATTAACTAAAAATAACGGTTGAACTGTAGATAGTAAAAAAAAATTCACCATGTGGTGTTCTCTCCTATCAGTTTGTCTAAGAGTCATATCAAGATATCACTTAAGAGGGTGACTCTTCTCATACTAAAACCACTTGATGAACATCTCCTCGTAGGTGTTGGCGTATGGTGACCTATGTTGTTCCATCGGGGCCATGAAAATCTCTCTTATCTCTACCACATGTGCCCGATACTTGACTAGACTGGAACTTAACTATTGCAACATAGCCTGAGCTTTGATCGGGTGTTCCATAAACCATCACACCTAACATAATGTCGTGTTTGTCACCTTTGTTATTTCTTCAGCCCATGATGAATCTTTCTCGATGTGTGATTTTACTATGTTGCGCAAGTTGACAAATTCATAGGGCATGCCAAACTTAGGGAGTCTGATATCCTTCATTGCCTTGTTGATTTTGACCCAACTCTTCTCGCACGTGGCCCATTTTTCTTGAATCTCCCGGTGAGGCTCCCGTGCCATTTTTTCCCAATACTCGACCAATTTCTTGATGCAGTTGATGTTGCTTTCTCTTAACACCTGGATGTTGGGCTCTTTGACATCTCGACCCTTTTACACCACGCTGATATACTCGATTCTTTCCATGACCTATTTCACTTTCTTATACCACCGCTCCATATCTTTATACGTCGCAAGTTCCATGAGGGTATCTTCCTATAGCTCAGCTATCCTTGTAGTGAATAGGTGTCATTCATCTATGAACTTGTTGTAGGCCTCCTGGAATTCGCTCCTTAGGTACACCATGACTTGTGTGGTGTCCTAATAGTATTTCACCAAATGGCACAAATGTTCTAGTTCCTTCATGGCTGTGGTCAGATCCTGTTCATCTCTTTTATCTCTATCCAGGGTGACATTTGTGATTTCCATCCCTGTGCCGATGAGCTCGGACATTTTGGCATGCTATGTGTTGATTAGATTTTCCTCTGTAGTGATGAGGATGCAGCGATCTAAAGTGATCATCCTCTTCTTAGTGGTTCTTTGGAAGATAGCCTTCCTTTTCTGATCATAAGATATAGCATGTATGTCGATTACTTCATCCACAGGTTCAAGAATCTGCTGATCCCCCCATGTGAGTGTGTTCCCTAAACTCCTGATGGTATATACTTGTTCAATATTGGGTTCTTGAACTTTCTCTTTGTTCTCCGAAGGCCCAGCTTTTGTTTGTCACTCATTGGGGTTTTGAGTACCAATTGAAATAGAGGCGTCAGGCATAGTCTCGGTACTTACTTGTTCATAGGCCATTGAGATGTCGATTTCCTGTTGTGGGGATTCTTCCTTTGGTTCATCCGACCCTGATGCATCCTTCAGACTATCTTCTTGGGTCTCTAGTGCGTCAGGCATCTTAGCTTCTAGGACACTCTCAGCTTCTTGTTCTTTCTGCGGAACATCTTGAATTTGGATGTAAGGAATAGAGGAAGATGTCTTCTCTAGTCCATTTTCTTCTTCAATGTGCACAGGGGTCACAAGAGATACTTCTAGGCTCTCATCATCATCATATATCTTTATCATCTCGCCTAATGGGTTTGACGCACTGGTCCTTTACGTTTCTTCGACAGTCCTTGGTTGATCCGGTCAGTGGCATTGTGAACTCAGGTTTGTCTAACCCAGTAATTTCATCAATATCTATAAATTCAAGGACACTTGGGCCCATTTGGCTTCTATCTAGATTGTCTTCAGAGATCTTTTCCATGTTTAGGACGTCTGGATCATATTGCAACTGATCAATTATCTATTGCGCTTGTTCTAACATAAGTAACCCCCTCTCACGTGCGTCTTGAGCCTTAGGGGAACTTCTATCTTTCACTAGGGTTACCTAAGGAATATCTACTATTTTGGATGCTACTTGGGGGGCTTCTGCTACTTCGGTCACTACCTAGGGAGCTTCAGCTACTTCAGCCGCTATCATTTATTTTGTAGCCCTAAGGGCTCCTTGAGCCGATTGTTCTATGATTGTTTCATATTCATCCAGGGTCATGGCTCTGAACTTGGTCATTATAGGGTTGACCATCCTTTCCACCACTTCATCCTAGTCTTGGGAATTTTTGGTGAAGACCTCATCTTCTAATTTTTCATGGCATATGGCCAGTAGGACGACACTTGCGATGCATGATTCAAGACTAGACCCCTTGGGTCATGTTTGTGGAAATGGTCGGTCTGTAATTAGAACTCCAATTGGCTCAGTCCTTCCTACTTGGATTGAGCGGTGTCCTTTACTAGGTAGAAACCTATATGGAATCCATAAGGTATAAATGCCCTCTTCTTATCTTTCACAAGGGTAGTGTTGTAACCTTGCAGAATGGTCTGGTAGAAAATTTCCCCCACAACAAGCCGGTCAGGAACATGCACAGGTATGAGATGAGGTGCTCCAGTGGCCCCGAATACCCTAATTTAGGTATCGCGTTCATCAAGATACCAGTGGACAACCTTTTCTATCAATTTTTTTGCCACAGTCGATAGCCTCAGGCACTCTTTCTTAAAAAGAATAAAATGAATGTGTGTGATGAATTCATCGCAAATAAGGGAGTATGATTTTTTTTATCTATTCTCCCATAAAATGCCAAAGTAAACGTGGACTAAGAGTTCAGAGGCATGCCATATCAATTTCATGCCAACAAAGACATTCCTGACACATATGACATCCAACAAATACGAAGCCATGTAGAAGGATGGAGTCTCTCCTTCTTTCAGTGTCTGAGCCTATTGTATGCAGATGCTCAAATGATTTGAAACGATGGCTCCCTAGTTGAAAGATCTCCTAGAAATGGCCACTTTTTAAGCTAGAGGCATCCATGCCTCTGAAAACCTAGAACAATCTTTCTCCCCATACAATCGGCAGATGAAGGCCATCAGATAGATATACAACTCCCTTAAGTTGGTCGTCTGGTACCAGTCGGATGTCTGATTGGTATATTTCTTGTCTTCTCTCCACCATGAAGCCATCACTTGACCAGTTTCATGGCACTCATATAAATTTACAATGAAATATGTGTTCATCCTCTCCTCTGGGTCTCTAATCTTGTAATAACTATGCACCTCTACAGGAAGGAAAACCCCATCACACTCACCATTGAAGTTGTTAATCAAACACTTTTGTGTGTCTGTGTGGTCGATGAGCCACTTCAAGAGTTCTATGCAAGGGAACACTGGAGTTATTCTAGACACCATGTGTAGGTACGACCGTCGGATGTTCAGAAAAAAATTGTCATTGAGCTTCCTCATATCGAGGTCATTGTGCGGGATATATTTCGGAAATTCTTCCCAGCTGATCTTCTTGAAGAGTTCTCCCCAATGTGGGAGTATTGCCTTGGTCCTTGTGTTTTCCTCTGTGTCTCCAAATGCCAGAGGTTGATTGAAATATTTATTTGTATATGTCCTAATGACTGGTTCCGGCCTTGGAGAAAATTCTAATTGCTTTGTGGTCGTTGGGGAAGAGACTTCTCCTACCTCTGGTTCTTTTAGTTTCGTCTCCCTTGGAGACCGCTTGGTAGTTGGTTTTCTTGGAGGAATTTTTCTTATAACACTTTCTAAACCTTGTTGTTTGATACTCACGAGATCTCAGAAGCTTTTGAATTGATCATCTCACTCCTCTTGATGTTTTGAAACTCCTTTGTGTGCATAATAGTATTGTTTACAATGGATAAAGAGAATTTAAGTTGGGAATATATTACCATGTCGCATCGAACAATTAATTTGGGCGATGAGTGAAATTAAAACAAATCTATCACCGAATCTCTACAATTTAATTCATCGTGGGTTGACAGTGGAGGCGTGAAGGGTGATGTTCTCTATCAGTAATTTCAAATGGCATTTTGATTTGAACAAAAAGTAACAACTAATGTGATATTTGGAATTAATTATCTCTTTAAATTCTATCAATCTAAACGTATCTACAGCTAAAACGTCCCATTGTGTCGCTTTCCTAGTGGGAGGATCGAGGATCGGTGATGTGTTATGGATTTTTTCATTGATATCCTTATGCCAAAAACATCCAACGTCAATCGATTTCATCATATGGTGATGATGTGGTGAAACTGACTTGGGACATGTGGCAATGAATAACAATGACTTAACTCGTGAGTATTAGTCGGAGTCGGGACTTTCTTCCAGTTGTGCATTCTTAAACTAAACTTGGGATCGGCGATTGGGGGTAAATCTATCGCGTTTTTTTCTTTGTTTTAGCGTCTTCGAAAAATTGTCAATGTTGAAAGGCTTCGGGAATCAGTGATTGGGGGACATTCCTTAACATGGTCACAATGTTCATTGTGATTCAGTTTTTCTCTAATTCCGACAAGCGCATCAGGTGTTAGTTATAGGAAATATTGTTTCTTTTCATTTTAAGAATTACTCCACTCTCCTTTTACTGGTGCTGAAGGGGATTGACTATTGACGATATCCATATGTGATACTTGTCGTGAAACAAAAACTTGTTTTCGTTGATACTGGTGAAAATCGGTGCTCGACGACTGAGTTTTTTCGAATGATCCCTTTTCACCTTTTAATTTCTTCTAATGCTGATACCCGACGCACGTCAGGTGAAGTGTTTTGGCTTCCAATTCCTTACTTAAGTGTTAAGCCTTTTTAATTCATGATATTCAAGAGAATCAAATAAAGACAAAATAGTTTCTCAAAAGAAAAATTGAATTTAGACAGTGCAAAGATCAAGTGGTACCCAGAAAAGTAGAAAGATGACATAGGATTTTTTAGGGTGTGTTGATTGCTCAAAAAATGGTGACTTACTGGGCGAAATCAGAAACTTTGTTCCTTCCTTGGGTTCGACTGATGCAAAATCTGATTAAGAAATTAGTTGGTTTTCATCAAAGCTTCTTTTACCCTTGCATTTGGAATTTTCCTAGTTAATGTATCTGGGCCTACCTGTGGAGTTTCTTAACCTTTATTCCACCTTATTTTCCTGTGACCTTGACCCATGCCCTCTTTTGACAAGAGTCTTAGTAAAGCATTCACTGGAACTAGGCCTTTTAGTTACCCTCAATCATTTTCTACGGTGTTGCTCCGCTGCCAGTGAGTGTCCATAGCCCCGATGAAGTCACCCTGACATCACAGGCCTTGCTCCACTACCAGTGAGCAGAAATAGCCTCAATAGATATATCCACATACCCTCTCCTACTGTGCGCTCATTTGATATAGTTGACTTTTATTTCAGCAGAATGCCTTGAGCGAGCAGGAGAGAAGGACGTCTGTTATTTGCAAAAGATATGAGGTGGTTAAGGTGAAACTCACTATCTCTATTTCTAAGGTGCATGTAATCCTTTCCATATTTCCTTATGTCCCTTAAGGTCTTACCAGACCACTAAGCATACACTTCCACATTTCTCGAAAGTTGTTCATCTACGCAGGTTAGATAGAGAATCCCTTTGAAACAACCATAGGTTCTTCAAGATTTCTAATGTTTGTATGTGAGCAACGATTTAGGAAGAGAGTTCACTATGTCACATGATTTGGGGTCAACCATTGTCTTTCTAAACATAATCTTTCAAAATCTCAGAAGCACGATCGCAAAAGACAAAACAAAATGATAAGTGCAAAAAGATAAATCGACACCTCAAAAATGAACACAGATATTTTTTTTTTCTTGAACGAAAATATTGTTTGAGGGCTTGGCCATTTACTAGGAGAGTGACGGATTCTCCCCTCAGATTTTGTAGTCGATATGTGCCTAACCCAATATTCTTGACCACCTGGAAAGGTCCGAGCTATCGATTATGAAACTTATAATGTTTTCCTTTAGACACATTTGCTTTGTCCCATTTCAAGACTAAGTCCCCTACCTAAAAATTCTTCTCTTTAGTTCTATGCTTATCAAACCAACTTTTAACTATTTTTTGGTGAGCTAGGAACCTTGATTTAAATTTCTCCCTTTCTTCTTCTAACATGAGCAAGGTGTCAATTCTTTGTTGTAATTTTTATGAGGGCTGCCCTTTGGAATTCTGAGCGAGTTGAAGGGATGGAAGATATAGCCCGTTCGGGAGAATGTCTTCATGCCCATATACCAGAAAGTATGGAGAATTCCCTATAGCTTCCTTGGGTTATAAAGAGTTATAAAGTGAATTATGACAATTCCTCTAGTTGTATGCAATTGTTTTCTTTAATATCATCACTAGGTTCTTATTAGTTGATACTTCCACTCCATTTCCCCATGGATAGTAATTTGTAGAGTACCTAATTATGATTCCTTTGTCTAGAGTAAACTTCATTAATAGGGTGGAAGAAAATAAATTTGCATTATCAAAAACTAGGACAGAAGGGACGACGAACCTAGTGATTATCTGTTGTTCTATGAATTGGATTACCACCTTCTCATTTATATGAGTCAGAGGGATGGACTATGCCCATTTCATGAAGTAATTGGTGGAAGTAAGTATGTACTTATGTTGTTTCTATGAACTTGTTGTAATTTATCCTATGATATCTAACCCCCATTTCTTGAAATTCCTAGAAACGGTCACCGATTGGAGTGGGACCGCTTCTCTCTTCTCTCTCCCAACACTTATTTGACAAGTTTTACAGTTTCTAATGTATGTGTGAGCATCCTTGAACAAAGTGGGCCAATAATAGCTAGCCCTCAGTATCTTATGAGCGGTGGTGTCTCCTACAAAATTTCCATCAGTAGGGCCATCATGGAGCTCCTTTAGAACTTTGTCTACATATTCACATTTGAGGCATATCAAAAGTACCCCAACTTAATTAACTCAGAAGAGTACCAAATTTATGAGGTGATATTGTGCAGATTTTAACCTGAGAGCTCTCCTTTCCCTAGGGTTGAGGTTTTCTGGACAAGTCCCATGGTGTAGGAGATAAGTCAGTTTCTCATACCAAGACTCTTGTCCTGGGTAAATGTATGAAGATTCACCACACCATAATGCCATTTCGTTCTCCCATATGGGGTATTCATTTACTTGATCTTGAGCTTCAGTTTCCAATTTGCATAACCCTTTTCCTTTAACCAGTTTAGCAGGTTTTATATCTAGATCAAATTCTTGAACTACTTCCATAAAATTTCCTCTTCTTCCCCCCATCTCATGTTGATTAAATAGGGATCGAACTGCAAGGTGAGGTATGATTACTTTGGTGTGGTTCTTGAGGATATAAGATCTGAAATGTTTTACTACCTTATAAACCGCATAATCATGTTTATCTATAGCAGGATAATTTAGTTCGTACCCCTGAATATTAGTGCTCATGAATGATACCGGGGCTTCATTTTTTTCATCATCCATCTAAGTTAATACTGCGGCTAACGAATGGTCGGAGGTGAAAGTATAGTGGAAGAAATCTTTGTTGAAATTGGGACTTTGTAGTACTAGGGATTGAGAGATTGTAGTTTTAATATTGCTGAAAGCCTTCTTCCGTTCATCATCCCACTTAAACTCAACATCCTTACAAATAATTTTTTGTAGGGTTTTGATAGTTTCAGCGAAATCAGGAGTGAACTTCCTCACAAAATTCATTTTCTCTAAGAACGACTGCATAACCTTCTTGTTGTGAGGCAATGGAAGTTGAGCTATAGCCTTAATTATTTTTGGGTCTATGTGAATGTCTGCTTGAGATATGATGTGGCCTAACAACTTACCTTCCTCGATAGTGAAAATAGTTTTATTAGGGTTTAAGGATATTCCGTATTTCCTACACCTTTCAAAAATATGGGTTAAGTGTTGGATGTGGTATTGTCTGTTCTTTGAATACACAGTCATGTCATCCAAGTATACTACTACACACTTTTTGATTATTCCCCAAAAATATACATCCATGGCCCTCTAGAAGGTCGCTCATGCATTAATTAACCCAAAAGGCATGTGTTTGTAAGAGAAAGTTCCCCACTTGGTTCGGAAGGTATTTTTCAAGTGGTCTTCTTCTAAAACTAGAACCCGGTTGTACCCTAAGAAACCGTCTAGTAAGGAGAAACTTTCAGAGCCAGAAACGGTCTGCAGGAGTTGTTCCATTGGTGGGACTGGGTAGTTGTCCTTTTTTGAAGCCCTGCTGATATTTCTGAAATCTAAGCATAGGTGCATCTCCCCATACTTTTTTCCTTATAGGTGCATCTCCCCATACATTTTTCCTTATAGGAACTAAATTAGCTACCCATGCAGAGTGTCTAACTTGGAAGATAATTTTTGCATCTAATAGTTTCTTTTAACTCCTGACATATGAGAGGCTCTAGGGATGAGTGGTACTTCCATATTTTTTGTTAGAAGGGTTTCACTTTAGGTTTTAGTAGGATGGTGTGTTGAATGATACATGTATCATACGTTTTCAAGTCTCGGTAGGACCATGCAAAGACATCTTGATATTGTCTGAAGAGTTTAAGATAATCATGTTGGAACATGGGAAAACCTAGGGTTCAACTCTAACAACCCACCAACAATCCCTAACTACTATCCATTTCAGCAACACCTACGGAGCAGATGTAGTCTCACCCGAAGTAGCAATAGGGGGTTGCAAGACACATGTGTCTACAACCAGAGGAAATGCAAAGTGGGTCCAAAACAACACACAAAGGGATAGTTATTCCTTCCCAACTTAAGCCTACTTCACATAGTTATATCTCAGATCTAGCACAATAATGCAAGAACAAACTACCATAAAGAAAAGAACACAACATCAACCACAGATGACAACAAGATATACGTGGTTCACCCTTTCCCTACGACTACGTCCACAGAACTGTGTTCCTTGACATATTATATGAAAACATAGAGTTATATATGTGCACTTATCTTGCATATCTCTCTCTCTCTTTCTCTTCTTCTCTCCCCTCCCTACGCACCCAGTTACAGGGTTGATATTCACACCCAACTGAAGAAATTACAATATAGACTCAATACACTTCTCTCGCTTAATAACAACAATAATCACTCTCCTAACCCACAATGAAGAACCCTTCTTCTCTCATCTAGGTCTTTATTTATACATTACAATGACTCCCAGACAACCTTAGATTGAAGTCTAAGTTTCAAAACCCTAGGTGTTTAAAACCCTAGTTCCACTTGACCCATAATTCCAGGGCTTCGCCAGCCTATCCTTCCTTCTTTTCTGTGAGGTGCTCCAAAGCACTTGTTCACATCTTCTTCTGCTTTCTGAGTTGTCCACGGTCCATCTTTCCTTGTTGATCTATCTTCCTCAATATTCTTGTTCAACAACTCGTTTTCCCTTACTTCTCTCCTTTTTGAGTACCACTACTTCTAGACCATAAACCAACTAAAAGGGGGTCTTCATTGTCAGATTCTTTCAAGTGGTTCTATAAGTCCATAACACTGGTGGTACTCTCAAATCCTAATAATCTCGGTTTACACTGGAAATATTCGTCAGTGATATCTTCAAGATCTTATTGAAAGATTCGACTATACCATTCTCTTGTGGATGGTATGGAGTTCTTTTTTGATGGTGGACTGCAAATTCCCGAGTTAGGGATTCAATAGTCTTATTAATAAAATGTGTACCTTGATCGTTCATAAGGATCTTCGAGCATCCAAATCAGGTTATGATATCATCAAATATGAAGCGCGCAGCTGTAGTTGCACTATAGTCCTTAACTTCTATTGCTTCTGCCCATCTGGTTAAATATTATGTCGCATTATTGATCTAACGAGCTCCTATGCGCTTTCTTGGTGGGTTGATAGGTCCCAAAAAATAAATGTCCCATTTCTCAAATACTTGTAAATTTAGTTGAGATGCTAAAGGCATCTCATCTCATCTGGAAGGTTTTGCAACTCTTTGGCATACATCACAATCTTTGTAGTATTCCTTAGCATCTTTGTGTAGAGTGGGCAACTAGAAGCCATCTCTAAGACCCTTATGCGATGTTTCTTTTCCTACATAATGTTCTCCTGTGATGCCTTCATGTGCTTCTACCATAATCAGTAGTCATTATGCCTCCATAATGCATCTCCGCAAGATCTCATCAGGTCCCATATTATATAGTTGTCCATCTATAAGTGAAAAATTTGTAGCACAAACTACCAATTGTTTCTTCTGAATGATAATATATTCATGAGGTGTCATTTATGTTGACAAGAACTGAACTATCTCGGTGAAGTGATCATCAACCTTACTGATGACCAATAATTGTGCATCTGGTACTGTATCCTCCAAACTAGTAGGTTCCTCTCCATGTTCTAACCTAGACAAGTGGTCAGGTCCCTTGTTCATTCTCCCTGGCTTGACCACAATATAAAAATAATATTCCTAGAATAACAGTAGCCATCTGCATATTATTCCCCCCAACACTGGCTTTTTGACTAGGTATTTCAACTTAGAGTGATCAGTGAACATCTTAAAATGTCCTCCCAACAAGTAGTGTCAAAACTTCTACAGTATGTATACCATGGCTAAACCTTCTCTCTCAGTGGTAGTGTAATTTTTCTCAGTTGTAGAGAGCTTCCTTCTAGCAAAGGCTAATGGATGGTCAATATCTCATACTCCTAGTTGTGCTAACGCTACTCCTAATGCAATAGATGAATAATCGACATGCACATGAAATTCCTTACTCCAATCTGGGAAAACCAGAATAGGGGCAGTCACCATTTTCTGTTTTAGTGTGTCGAAGCTCTGTTGACATTCCTCTGACCATTGAAACTGAAAATATTTCTTTAAAATATTTTCCGTCGGTGTCGTTATCTATGCATAGCCCTTAATGAACTTTCTATATTATCCAATATGTCCCAGCACAGTGCACAAATGTCTAACTGAAGTAGGGGGAGGTAGATCAACAATGATGGCAATCTTAGAAGGATCTACCAGCAACCCCTACTTACACACAATATGGCCTGGAATCACTCCAAAAGGTGAAAAGAAGATACACTTCTTTAGGTTCAGGAAAATCTGACATTTCCTACACTTATTCAACATTAGTCTCAAACATTCAATATGATTTTTCAGTAAGCTAAAAACAGTCCAATCATCAAAATATGCTTCCAAAAATTAATGTAAAAATTCCTTGAATGCTTCGACCACCACCCTAGAAAATATGGTTGGTGCATTCTTCAATACGAAAGGAATCACTGTGTATGGGAAAGAACCCCATTATGTTGCAAATGTGGTCTTATGGCGATCTTCCTTAGAAATCTTGATCTGGTGATAACTTGAAATCCATCTGTGAAGGAGTAAACTTCCTGTCCTCTGACATTATATAACACTTCATCAATAAACGGTGTAGGGAATGGATCATGTAAGCAAGAATCATTCAGTTTCCTCAAGTCTACACAGATTTTGATCTCTCCTTAATTCTTATCTTGTACCACCATAGGGCTAATCCATTCTGACTCTTCAACAGGTTCTATGATTCATGCTTCCAGCATTCTATCTAGTTCAATCTTGACTTTCTGCTTATACTTTGGATTCAGTCTGTAAGGTCTCTTCTTAACTGGCCTTGCATCTGGTTTCAAGGGGATCTTCATTTATCCCATGGGCCCTTTGATTCCCTTCATTTCTGTGAACTTGGTTGGAAACAAGTCCTGATATTCATGCATTAGTTTTGTGATCTTGTCAATAGTGGCATCATCCCAATAATCTCCAACATTTGCGAGCTTAGGTGCTTGCTCTGTTAAAATATTAACTTTCTTGATTTTAATTGGTTGTCCAATGAAAGGTAGTTCAACTCCTGGCCCTTCTATGTCTCTCTTTCCTTCACTTTCTACAATTTTCACATTCCTATAATCATCGTCTTCATCAACATTGATATTGTAACAACCTTACAATTTCTGAAAAGGTACAGTCCATTAATATTGTTCTTGCTCCAAAGGGAGGTTAGGTTCCTCCTCAAAGACTTTTTGAGTTACAACTTGAAAATGTTGATCTACTATGGGGTACTGACTCTCAAATAAAAATGTAGCTACAAAGTTATGAGTCATACCGTACCAATATGAAGTGGTGAGGCGTAGTTCTACTTGAAGATACCAATTGATAGGTGTTGTGTCCAAATTTTTGATGAACTTATGCACCCACTGTTCTTGAAGAATACTTCTCTAGGTTTCCTCACAACTTCGCACATGGTCCTTTGGGAAGCTATGACCCGTGTATCAAACTTCGCACCCTTTAGCTTGTTCTGAAAAGTGCATTATCATCAAAGTGCGACATTGCACACAGTCTGCAATATTCTTCTTGTGTGTTCCCCACCATCTCGTTGGTGTTTATTTAAAGGCTTCATGCAGTGCCAACAGACTCTGTTGTACTGGTACAATTTCTTCAAATACTAGTAAGAAAGTTTCTAAATGATTTAAACCTTCAAATGTGGGCAGATTACTTACTTATGTGCCAATCCAGTGAACTTCCTTGGTCAATTTGGCACACCTCCATGCAAAACCTTCATACATTTTGTTCTACCAATTCTCTAGTGCTTCATCTAACTATGATGAGAAGGCATTGTCACTTCGCCAACTTAAATTCCCATCTATCGTAGGATTAATGTAATCATGTTGCCTTGCTGTCAATTTATATATATTCTCTAGTTTGTATGTGTGGTCTTCTTCACTGATGGGTTCTTTATATCTATAACCTTCATCAGGATCCAAAGGTGCAATGACCCAAAGGCCATCACCTTCAAATGTCATTCTTATTTTCTTTAAGTCAACCACACTCGAATTGTTGAAATCTCAATCAATTCCCAACAGTGCATAATAAGGACAACTATCATCAACTATCTCAATCACCTCGAAGTCTGAAAATTTCCTTACCCCATCGATGTCCACATGGACATGATCCTATCTTCCAAAGGGGCTTACTAACTATTGATTAGCCATCCTAAGCCTGATAGAGGAGTAAATCAACTTAGGTTTTCCCATCAGTTTCCAGGTTTGCTTGGTCATAACGTTGACTTCTAACCCTAATTCGAGGACCACATAATCTATTTCATAGTCCACAATATGAGAATTAAGGTGTAGTTATTTGTTTGTCCTTCTCTTTCTAGATACTTTATGTACTGCTCTATTTAGTAGAGGGTATACCTTCCCTAGCTCATACTGTCTGATCAAGTGTTGTAGTCCTTGCACAACTCTTTCATCCTTAATCAAATAAATGAACATATACAATAAAATGACAACCTTGATTTCCTCTTTTCCTTATCTAGGTGATGCAAATTGATTGAATGCCATAGGAATCCCACATTCTCTCACTCCTGGTTGTGTCTTTGATGAAGAAGATTGATCTCTTCCAAATTCTCTTCTTGCTTCTTCAAACGTCTAATTTTCTTTCCTCGAATCAAACACTTGTGTCTTCTTTGTAGCTCTTCTGACCCTTGATTCTTATGTAGTCTTTCCTAGGATCACTCTTTCTTCTCCTATAATAGTGCCTCCTCTAGTGATAACAGTGACTTTTGGATCCTCTCTGTGAGGTTCTACTGATATCAGTTGTACTTGTTGGTTTCCTCCTTTCCTCTTCTAAAGTTTCACTAACAATGATGGAAAATACTCAATAACATGTTCAAATGAGTTGCAGTAGCTGCAAGTGGTACAAGGGTTCTGACAGTCCCTTTCCAAGTGACCTGGCTGGGCGTAGTTATAACAAATGATATGACCTCGACCTCGACCCATGATTCATCCTCATCCTCTTCCTGGGGAATTAAACTACGTAGTATTTCCCTCATGTTGCATCTCTCCTTGAATGCTATATGTATATCTTGACCTTTCATGCAAGAGGTCATAAGCCCTATAATCCTTCTCATCATGCCCCATAGATTTACAGAATGTGCAGTAAATATTGGTAGGTGTATGGACATATTTTTTCATGTAATAGGATTCACCAGGGTGATGTCTATTTCTACATACCTCGCACCAGGGTAGAGTAACCTTATTCAAAGGGATTGGAGCTCCAAATGCCAAGTACTCATGAAATAGGGGATAGTGTTCCTTGTCATGGCCCCCTGACTTGCATCTGATACACCAGATGTCTTCTCTTTTATCTTTTCCCTTTTCTTTCTTCATATCTTCAACCTGCAAAGATAAGCTAGTTACTTGACTCAAAATTTGACTCATGCCTAAGCTAGATTCTCCCATAGGGGTTGATTCTAGTTTCATGGCAATATCCAACGCCTCAGCCTGCGAAGTGACCTTCTATTGCATCAAAGGAACTATGATGTGTGGTAAGAGGGAAGCAATGAACCATTCCTTATTATATTCTTCTGGAATATGAAATTTCAAGAAGAATGTCAAGGTCTTAAACCTCTTATCAAACTCCCAAACAACTTCACCTACTCTCTGTTTGATTTCTTTCAGTTCTATAATGCACTGTGAATATGACTTGGGTTTCTTGAATTCTGCACTCAATGCAGTCTTGATATTGTTCAATGGTTTAGGATGTACAACTCCTTTAACAAAATTCATGTACCAGCTCAGTGCGCGGTCTCTCAAGGTAGTACTAAACTAAGCTCTCTTAACAACTTCGTCACTAACTTTCTTGATACTCCATACAACTTTGCATAAGAACCAGTGTTGGTCAGGATATTCAGATCCATCTCCTTTAAATATAGGTAGCCTCATCTCATCTTCCATAGATATTCCTAGGTTTCTTGACTGACTATGTCCTAAACTGCTGGTAACAGTTCTCTAAGTGCTCTGATAACTCTAATTAATCTGGTTACTTAATGTTGCTAAAATGATAGGAGGAGTAATAGTACTTACTTAAACAATCGGTGTAGTTCCTGAAGTTTTTGATTCTTCTTGATGAGGTTCTTTAGTCTTCTCTTCCCCTGCCCTAGCAGATCCCGAATGTTCCTCATTCAATAAATTTTCTTCTTCTCCAATATATAACCCTTCATCATGTGCCAGTGGTGCGTGGCTCTGCTCAAACAGGTTTACCAGAGGAACCTCTTTGAAGGTTCTCCCACTACATGTGTGTCCAACCTCTGTGTCATTGTCAGTGTGTGAGTTCTTAAAAATTATCTTTTCAATCTGACCAATTATTATATCTTCAATATGTTCTTCTCATGCAATAACATCTTGATATTCAACTTCAAAAAGTGTAAAAAGTTTCCTCTCAGTCCCTTAAAGAAGTACCTCTCTTCTTGGCTATATGACTCTACTCTGTCAATAGAAAACTCATTAATGTACCCTCCAATGGTGCTATAAAACCAGTGATCTACTGCTCTTGACATGGCATTATCAAATCTCTTGACCTTCTTTATCAACACCAACGTCCAAACCACAGGTGGTATAGATCTGATCTCAAACTAGGTATCTACTAACCTGGATAACCACTCGTATAGCTCCTTATTAATTCCTCCAAAGAAAATCTCATGTATATCGGTAAATATATACCTTCCCTACCAATCCTCTGTACTATTATTAGGGTTTTTATTTTGAGCTTCATCGAAGTCTTTCTCTTGTTCTTCTATCCACTTCTGAATCTTTGTCTTCGATGGAAACCACCTTGACATTCCCTCAAGAAGATACTCGTCCCGACAATGAAACCATTTGTTGGCATAGGGGTAGACCCAGGGTTCAAATCTAACAGTGCACCAACAAGCCCTAACTACTATCCATTTTAGAAACATCTGCGAAGCAGATGCAGTCTCACCCGAAGTAACAATAGGGAGTTGCAGGACACAGGTGTCTACAACTAGAGGAAATGCAAAGTGGGTCCAAAACAACACACAGAGGGCTAGTTATTCCTTACCAACTTAATCCTACTTTGCATAGTTATATCTCAAATCTAGCACAATAATTCAATAAAAGACTACCAGAAAGTAAAGAACACAACATCAACCACAGATAACAACAAGATATACATGGTTCACCCTCTCCCTATGGCTACGTCCAAAGAACTGCATTTCTTGATATATTATATGAAAAGATACATTTCTATCTATGCACTTAGCTTGTAGATCTTTCTCTCTTTCTCTTCTTCCCTCCCCTCCCTACACACTTAGTTGCAGGGTTGATCTTCACATCTAGCTGAAGATATTACAATACAGACTCAATACACTTCTCTCGCTTAATAACAACAATAATCACTCTCTTAACCCACAATGACGAACCCTTCTTCTCTCATCTAGGTATTTATTTATACATTACAATGACTCCCAGACAACCTTATACCAAAGTATAAGTGTTAAAACCCTAAATGACAAAACCCTAGGTGTCTAAAACCCTAGTTCCACTTGACCCGTAATTTCATGGCTTCGTCAGCCTGTCTTTCCTTCTTTCTGTGAGGTGCTCCAAATCACTCGTTAATGTCTTCTTCAACTTTATGAGTTTTCCACGGTCCATATTTCATTTTTTATTTGTCTTCCATGATCTTATGTTCAACGACTCATTTTCCCTTACTTCTCTCCTTATTTTCTGCTTCTTTGACCACTTCAACCCATTCTCAGTCACTATGCCTTCCGCGCAGTTCGTACTTCACCTTTCTTCCTTAATATTTGCTTTCTTCCATAACCAAGGGCCAAAAAAGCCTTTATCTCCTCTTTAGATATTGTCTTACCGATATTTACGGTTTTGGGGTTTTTCGATGTTCCAAGATTTATGGTTTCATGCATAGGACAAGAACTACCGGTCTTCACATTTTTTGACCCCTTAAATATTTCTTTTAGGTCAAAAAGGTTCTCTAAATTATCTATTCCCTTTGGAATTGTGTGAGACTTTGATTTTTTAGTTGGTTGATATTTCTAAGGATTGACCTCTATTGATTGTTCCTAGAATACTTCATCATCAATAGCCAAGTCTTTGAAATTATATTGGTTAGTTAGAAAGTTTATGATTTATTCATCTCCTTCAAAGACCTTCCAATTAGAAATGTTTATGGGCACCGATGGATTGTAGATTAGCTCCATAGTGAAATGGGAGGCTTCATAATATTCTAGAGGTGATTGCCTTGAAGCAGTGGTGACTAGAGAATCAACAAGAATGTTCTTTGCTCTGGGAATCGTTGTAATGTTGAAAGCTTCAAAATGTTCTATTAGCATGTGCACTTCATGTTGGTAGTTATTTAGGTGTGTAGAGTTGCAATGTATAGTATTCCTTACTTGTCTAACAATGATTTCAAAATCTATGAAAACCTTTAATTCTTTAGCGTTTAGGTCTATGGATTTCTTTAGCCCCTGTACTAGAGCTTCATACTCTGCAGTATTGTTTGTGCACTCAAACTCAAGTCTACAGGATAGAAAATGTTGTTTACCTTTAGGATTAATGAGGATTCACCCTTCCCCAAACCCTTCTTGTGATTTAGATCCATCAAAGTATAAGGTCCAAACTTGTGGGAAGAATCTTCCAGCTTCTTCTTTCTTGTCACTTTCCTCTTTTCCTCATATTTGTTTTGTGATTTCTAGCGTGGGTTCTTGGCATAAAGGTTTTCTTCTTCCATCGTCGGAAATTCCTCCTGGGAGAGGGGAGAAGTTCTCGAAGTAGGAATCACAGGAGTAATTTCCTAGCACAAGGAAATATGTCGATGAGGGCTCGTTTAGAGTTTCTAGGTCAGTAATAGTATGTTTTAGATATCTTTCCCCATTGATTTTGATCATGTTTGTGTGCCCCTTTAATAGTAACCAAATGTGATCCCAGTCTGTACTAAAGTATCCATTTAACTTCTCAGACCAGTCTCAGCTTAATAATAATCCATAAGCTTCTAGGATATATACTATAATGATGTCAATCACTTGCACAAATTTAGGATGTGTTGTTATTCTGATCATTACATCTTTGAGTTCTCCCATGACCTTCACCTGGGTTTTGTCCAATTGTATTACATGTTTATCACTTTTGAGAGGAACTACATTTAGTTTTTTGAAAATAGTCAGTGGCATAACATTAGAGGATGCTCCTGAATCGACCAAATGGTTATGGAGGTTTCTATTGAAGACTTCGAATGTTAAAAGGAATGGTGGGACAAAAGTTTTTCTCTTCTTATCTTCAGAGCAGGCTTTCATAGTTGGTTTATTTCCTAGATCTATGGGAGTTGGATTTCTTCCCTGATCAATGCTTGTCGTAGGATTTTCTACTGAATTCAAAGCTTGTAACAGGAATTCCTTTTGCTGAGGAATTCTACATATGTCCATAACTGATATATTAGCCTTCAACTTCTTCAAATCTTATACTATGTTGTATTCTATCTTGGGAAATTATCGTGTATGGATATTTATAGGGTTCTTACAGGGAGAAAAAGGTGCTTTCAGGTGATCAGGAGTTGACCTTCCTCCCGAATTTTTGGCAGGGATAGGGTTTTCTGAGACCAGTTGACCCCTAATTTGTGTTTGCACAGCCAAGACTTCTATGGGTGGTTCCTAGACTTCACATAGGTCATCAGAAGGAATAGGTACATCAAGATCCCATATCAACATGGTTGTTTCTTTTGGTGGATTATCCTTTTCCTGATCGACGATATTTATAGTTGACCCTCTTGGTTGTTCATTTAGGGAGACCTCATCTAGAAACCTATTGGCCATTAAATTCATGGAATACACCCATTGAAGGCAGTCTCTTTCAGAGTGGTTTTCTTGGTGATAAGTGCAGAAAGAGTCAGATGCTACATTTCCCAGATCGATGTTTAGGTTGGCTGGGGGAGGTTCAATTTCTTTGAATGGTGGATTTATTTTAAAGAAAGGCTTATAGGGACTTTGGCCTTGGTTTCCCTCCCCTGCAGTTCTCTTCATGTCTATGATTTCGTTTGAAAACTTCTTGACCATGCATTGTAGGTCCTCTATGTCCCCACTTCCCTTTTTAGGAGCTTTTTCTACTTGTTTCTCTAGGGGTCTAGTGAGAAATAGTCCCCTCTGGGGAGGGGGTTGAGCTTCTTTCTTAACTAAGGAGACCTGAATTTATTTGCATCCTTTCATTTGGAACTCTATAGTTTTGGCTTCTTCAAAATTCTCAGCCAAGGTTCGTTTGTCAGCCCTCTTCACGAACATGGAAATAGAAGCTGGGAGAGCATTAACATATACTTCAATTTGCAACCCCTGAGTAGGTTTAGCTTTGGGCTGGAATTTATTTCAGATAGTTTTGAATATTTAGTTGAAGTCTTTGACCCTTTCCTTCGAACTCATGGTGGTGGCGAACAACTCAGCCATCAAAGCTCTTGTAGTAGTCTCTTCTGCAAATTTATCTAAAAAAACTTTTTGAAACTTTGTCCAACTTGTTATGGATCCTACAAGTAAGTTAAAATGCCATGTGGAAGCTGAATTCTCAAAAGTGTAGGGGATTAACCTACATACTACGTATTCAAGTTGGACATTCATAAGTCTGATAGCTAGTATGAATTTCTTGATATGGTCTTCATGCAATCATGAATTTTCAGGGTCAAATATAGGAAGTAAGTTCTCTAGGTGTTAGGGAAGGTTATGTACTCATCCAGGGATGGCCAAAGCGTCTCTGGCCAACTAAGGTTGATTTTTTTGCGGTGGGTTTAACCTCTCTTCATCATGGTCATTATGATATTCCATATCTTCATATCCTAAAACTGAGCGTTCTGAGTTGAACCCTTCCTCTTTTGAAAAATTGTCCAGCTCAGAGACATCAGTTGGATTTTTAGGGATTAGATTAAGAGGATTTTTTATTTCAGTTATTTCGAAATACATTAGGTCTTCTATTGTGTGCAAAAAAACCTAGTCGGGGGTGTCGACCACTGGTCTACTTATTTTGTGTCTTCGAGGAAGTATCAGATCTAAGGACAATGCACCAATCTATCGGGCGTATGCTCTTGTGATTCTTCTAAATTTATTCAATTTCTCATGAGGGAGAGAGTAAGGTATGTTTGGGTACAATATTTTTTCCTTGTCTTGGGGTGACTTACTCATTTCAGGAGTACTCAATGTGTGTGGGTTGTCTTTGGAATGACTAGCCATGCATGTGGGCTGTTTTGAATCTGCAGGTTGTCTGGAATATTATGTGAAATATGCATTCAGCCATTCATTCTTTCAAGCCCTCCTTCTAGCCCCAATTATGTTGATGGGTCCTAAATCCCTTTAACTCAACAATAGGAACCAAACCCGCCACAGAGGCCCAATCTGACTCTACAACGTTTAATGGTGGAATAGTTCTCTAGATCTTTTGATCCGACCAATTAATCGATGGGCTCTACATTTTATTGCAAAGGATTTCTCCTCTGGTTCAAAGTTATATTTTTTTGTTTTCTCTTAGGTACGACTAATATAAGATAAAACCAATATAAACCAACTAGGTGACAAAGTGGGAACAAACTAAACATCTGGAGAAGAGGTTGATCTTGAGACAACCCATTACTCTAGCATGTAGGCAATGATCGTCTACCATAGGCCTAGTAATAATATGTTAACCATGTGAGTATTCCAATTACTGACTGAGATACAAATTATCAGAAGAAAACATGCATGCGATAAACAATGACAAGTAAAATAATTCACTTAACTCTAATCATCCATCACATAATAACACAACGATTCATTTTCATCATTAAAGAAAGAACTGTAAAAATTGAATCAGATAACTTATCAATAGATTTAATATCTCTTACTTGTTACTGCATCCATTCATGAGACAAAATAGGAAATAATTCTTCTCCACATCCAATCATACACGCATTTGATGAAAACATAAACTTGTCTCTGTTCCAAAAGGACTTCTCAATTAAAGGCAGCTCTGAAATAGTTCTTAACAAAACCAACAATGAGAGTTTCTTGCAACAACCATCGACCCTTAACTAATCGGTCGATGCTCCTATTTATAACATAAAATTAACTAAAAATAATGGCTAAAGTGCAGATAAGTAAAACAAAATTCACTACGTGGTGTTCTCTCCTATCATTTTGTCTAAGAGTCATCTCAAGATATCTCTTAAGAGGGTGACTCTTCTCGTACTCCGACCACTTGATGAACAACTCCCCACCGGTGTTGGCGTATGGGAGCCTATGATGTTCCATCAGGGTTGCGTAAATCTCTCTTATCTCTACTGCATGTGCTTGATACTTGACTAGACTGGCACCTAACTATTGCAGCATAGCCCGAGCTTTGATTAGTTGTTCCATAAACTGTCACACCTGACCTAGCACCGTGTCTAGCACCTTTTCTATTTCTTCGGCCCATGATGAATCTTGCTCGGTGTGCGATTTGACTATGTCGCATAAGTCGACAAATTCGTTGGGTATGCCAAACTCGGGGAGTATTGAGTCTCCATTTTGACACTTCTAATGCTTATATTACCCTCTATATGAGCCTATTATAACTATTCTATGTGTATCTAATTGACTGTTTCCTCCATAAGTACACTTGATGACCTCGTTCATGTGCATAAGAGGTAACTTATGATTAAAGCATGGTTTGTTTAGTTTTCTTGAGTTAAAATGATTAAATGTTTGAGTTTTCATTATCCTAATCATTTAACTATTAAGCAACATTGATCCGGTACTACATGGGTGTCTAATCTGGCACCAACACCTGTTTTGTGCTAATCCAGTACTCATGGATATGACTGTGTGTATTCTGGTACTAAACAACTATCTACAGGATTCTGGTACCAGCATTCTGGTATCGTATTTTAACATAGATTCTAGGCTGATGACGATGAATATCAAACTTTTGGGACATGGGTTTTGTCTCAAAATGTGTTTTCATGTCAACACGTGTGCCAAAATATCTAGATCACACATGTGTGGACCTCTAGCTCAAGGGGAACGATCCATCATAAATCTTTACCAATCTTCTAGAAATTCTAAGATCATGCCCAGATTCATGGGAACTGCATTTCCTTGATTAGCTAATGGTTGTACTTGACCTACACTAATCGAAAATGGTTTTGATTTGGATTGGATTGTATAGATCCAAATTTGTACAGTAAAAATCATATAAATTGAGTGATGGCTAAGCCAAAAGGGAGGGGAATTAGTATGCTGCAAGTTGGATTTCTGAACCAACTCTTTTTGTAAATTCATTTTTTGAAGATCAATGGAAGTTTGAATTCAATGATCCTGTGTGTCTCTTAGAATTTATCATCTTCTAACATAAAATCTTCCATGTTGGCATCAGCAAGGGCCATCGATCCAACTTGGTAAGCTAATTGTAAATTATTAGTATAGATTTCTATTTTTTTGTACTTGTTGTTTTGATTTCATTTCTGATTTCACTATTAGAATTGATTGCAAAGTGTGGTAGCACAAGAACAATTGGGAGTCCATCATTCGCATTACATACGCCATTAAATGGAACATATCAGTAAAAATTATGTTTCTTGTGTAGAAATGAAGTAATTTCTAGAATTGCAAGATTGTAAGATTGTATTAATTTTTTGTTTGTGATGCATCAATTGATTTTGAAGGGTGTGCAGATTTAGATAAGAATTTCTTACAATTTTAAAGTGAGTTTTTATAGGAAATAAGATAAGACTTCATCTCTTACCTTCATGCACCATATAATGAAGTCTCTCAATCATATTAATTGTTTCTTGTATTAAATAAGGTTTGATTGGAATTGATAGGGTTATGATTGATTTCTTTCTAAGAGTGGATAAAGTGGATTGTTGATTTTTGTTTCAAATGATACAAGGAACAAGATATTAAGTTCATCTCTTCATTTCATGAGCCTCTAATGAACATATTTGTCACCTAATAAAGAACCTTTCGATTCACTATTTGCTTGAGAAGTTTTGTTATCAAATTTTTTCTTCTAAGTTTGGAGTGGTATTGTTGAAGTGTGCCTAGATTTGCTTGCTAGTTGTTGTTAAGAGTAGTAGCTACAAATAACTAAGTCAAAGTCCATCTTTCCATTTCATGATCTTGTAAATGGGAAAGGCATTATCTAAGAAAAATATTTTGAGTGCATGATTGTAATTTTTTCTTTCTAATTTCTGAATTGTGTGAAGAGTGTTATCTTTGAAAGCAGAGTATTTTGTTATTGGTGGTTTTATTATCTAATATATACTAAACAAACATAGGAACCTATCTGTTATCAGCACATATAGTGCATCAAATCTACTGATTACGAATCCTGGTCAATAATTTATGTTTGGTAATATATTATGCAAATAATTGCACCAACATTTTGGCGCCATTGCCGGGGAGTTGTAAACAGTAATAGGTAGTCTTTGGATTAGATTTTGCATTGGTTTTTATGGATGACCTAAGGGTGGAGAGAATATGGTAAGACGTGCAGGAAGATCCCACACATCCAATTTAGTGGGGTTTCTCCAAAGTTAGTTTGTCCTCTTCCTTTCATGCAGAAGTGTTTTTCTTTTAATGCAAGTGTGTTTTTATTTATGAAAATTTAGTTTTATTTATGATGAGCTAAATTGTGAGAACATATAACCTGGTGACAGCAGGGTCCCAATAATGAAAGGAGTTCAAGTTTGGTGTGTTATGTTTTTGCAAATGGTTTTAAAATTAATATCTTTAATGATAAATCATTTTTTGGGTGTTGTAAGAACCCCCAAGTACTAAAGTTGTGTTACAAGACAGGGATCATCAACCAGCTAGAGTAATTCAAGGATGATCAAGAGCTTGAAGAATGTCCCTCCAAGAACTTTCTCACATTCTAGCAACATCTGGGATATCCACCTCTCAAGAAGAGCATATCTTGATAGCATTCAAGAATTGAGTTGTCTCTCCACAAGAAGATTTAGAAGTCCCTTCATATTCCTATTGTCAATTTGTTGAGAAGACTCAAGAATCATGGATAGAATGAAATGGAGAGAAAACATTGGAACCTAATATTGAGGAGTTCTTAGCATGCCTCTCACCAGATCCTGTATGTACCCTAGAGACAAATCAGCTTGAAGAAGATACTCTATGTGGCATGGAAAAGGAAGACGTGTTGTGTAACCTAAACAAAGAAGAGAAACAAGAATATAGTGATCCTATTGAAATATGGTTTCAATTAGTTATTGGGTCACATCACTCTTTTATTTTTCATTATTTCTTGGTCTCATCATCAAAGCAACGGGCCCTTCATACTCTGGTATGCATTAAATTTTATATTTTAAACCCGAGTATGGATATATTTCTAACCCTATTGCACACATGGCTTCACTAGAAGTATTCCTATACTTAAAAGAAATTTTATTTTGTTTAATTAGAGTAGGATAGGTAAATAAATAAATAAATGTTGCACATAAGTACAATGCAACATATCTTTCATACTTTTCATAAATGGGAATGTCAAAAGTTAATAAAGAAGTTGGTTTAAGATCTTTCATTCCTATAGTAGTTTTCTTGCTAAAAGTTATGATAATTTTGTTTGGAATCTTATGAGAAGGGAATCTCTTCATTCTTAGAATGCACACATAATACTGGAATGGTTTCAAAAGAGGAGAAGGCATCCTTGTCAACAAAATATAACACTTAAAGGAGTGCTTCATGACCTATTTCTTCAAATTTCTTCTTTTTCCTTAAGATGTTAAAAATGATGCATTCGTGCGTTATCCTTACCTATCTATTTTAATAAAACTATTTCACAGGGATGATCAATTCAATGATCATTTTAATAGAATTTGAAACTGAATGCTAATTCCAAACTATTTTATTCATAGCTAATAATTCAACTTTTGACATTTTCCCTAAATTTTATGTTTGTAAGTATGAATGAGAATCTAGTTTTAGTTAGTGTTATTGGGTTTTTTTTAGCAGATGTTGGAAACCCTCTGAGAAACCCGTTTTTTAGCATCTCACATTGTTTTCATGAGCCCATGCAAAACCTCAAGCATGGGGGAGTGGTTGTTGAGACAGTAGTAGTTAGGATTATTATTTTTGTAATAAAAAGGAAGTGCCAACAAGAGCAGTGATCAGCATGGTTCTAAAAGAGGAGGGTTCTAAATATTAACATATGTTCATCCAATTATAGAATACCCTCTTCTTACAGATCTTGGAGCCCAGTCACCAAATTCTTTTTCATTATTCTGATGCAAACCCAGAGTTCCTACATCTAGTGTTGGTATTTGTTCCACCTACATGGTTTTTCAGTTGAATCAGATCACAGGTCATCTTCCAAAACACTAGAAAACACCAGATACTTCTACAAGGTGCAACCTACAAAGTTTCAAAATCAATACCACCAGATATTGTTTCAAATTCTCCTCGAGTACCGAAATACAATGTTTTCCTTGGTGTTCATAGGGTATTAGACCTCATTTATGCCTCCATCCGGTACCAAAAGAGGAGGTATGTGCTATTCTAGTACTGGTCATAACCCTCTTCTCATCTGGTACCAAAAGAGGAGGTCTGCGCTATTCTGGTACTAAGAACAACCCTGCGTCCATCCGATACTCAGGTGATATGGTACTGGTAATAAGGTGATGGTAGCTCTAATCATATATTCAAGTTATGTTGCTCGATTTAAATGCTTCAAGAAATAGGACGTATAAACTCAAAAAATTTTCGTTTTACTAAGGAATTAGACTAATTATGCAGTAAACATTGGTTACTCTCAATTATTGCACACTCCCTACCATGAATTTATGCAAGCCCTCATATACATCTCCTCCTATGGAAATCAATCATCATGTCACTTTGTTTATGCCCTCTTCTCT
>ML789140.1:53602-71638 GCA_009831015.1 Picea engelmannii | reverse complement strand
GTGAAGTGATCATCAACCTTACTAATGGCTAGTAACTGTGAATCTGGTACTGTATCCTCCAAACTAGTAGGTTCCTCTCCATGTTCTAACCTAGACAAGTGGTCAAGTCCCTTGTTCATTCTCCCTGGCTTGACCACAATCTAAAAATAATATTCCTAGAATAACAGTAGCCATCTGCATATTATTCCCCCCAAAATTGGCTTGTTGACTAGGTATTTCAAAGCAGAGTGATCAGTGAACATCTTAAAATGTCCTCCCAACAAGTAGTGTCCAAAATTCTATAGTACGTACACCATGGCTAAACCTTCTCTCTCAGTGGTAGTGTAATTTTTCTTAGTTGTAGAGAGCTTCCTTCTAGCAAAGGCTAATGGATGGTCAATATCTTCTGCTCCTTGTTATGCTAACACTGCTCCTAATGCAATATATTAAGAATCAACATGCACATGAAATTCCTTACTCCAATCTGGGAAAACCAAAATAGGGGCAATCACCATTTTCTGTTTTAGTGTGTCAAAGCTCTGCTGACATTCCTCTGACCATTGAAACTAAAAATATTTCTTTAAAATATTTTTCATCGGTGTCGTTATCTATGCATATCCCTTAATGAACTTTCTGTATTATCTAGTATGTCCCAGCGCAGTGTACAAATGTCTAACTGAAGTAGGGGGAGGTAGATCAACAATGATGGAAATCTTAGAAGGATCTACCAGCAACCCCTGCTTACACACAATATGGCCTGGCAACACTCCAAAGGGTGAAAAGAAGATACATTTCTTTAGGTTCAGGGAAATCTGACATTGCCTGCACTTATCCAACATTAGTCTCAAATATTCAATATGGTTTTTCGATAAGCTAAAAATAGTCCAATCATCAAAATATGCTTCCAAAAATTTATGTAAACATTCCTTGAATGCTTCGACCAGCACCCTAGAAAATATGGCTAGTGCATTCTTCAATCCGAAAGGAATCACTATGTACTGGAAAGAACCCTATTATGTATCCTATCACTTTGTTTCTTCCCTCTTCTCTGTTCCAGTACTACCCTGTTCCATTACTGTCCAGATATTCTGGTACTATCTATTATGGTACTGCAGAAACATGTTTTGATACCAGTTACCAATCTGGTACTGATGCCAAGGTGATATGATCTTTTCCCTGTGCTTAACATCATTTTTTCTTCAGGTAATTAGAGGTATGGGCTAATCTCTTCATGTTCTTTCTATCAAGGATCATTTAAGTCTTGTGTTGAATTGTTTTCACTCTCATGTACATCTTCCTCCTACATTTATACACTCAACCTTGAATGAATCATCCTTGCTTTCCTTTAAGAAGTATTTCCACATTTAGATCGATATGATAATGGGTGCACTTGTATTATTACCTCAACATTTTGAAAAAGTGATTGCTAATTGAAATATCCATTGAAAAGTGGTGACACCATTATGTATAATACTAACCTAGTTGATTCAACAAGTTCTTATCCAAGTTTCTCTTAAAGGTATGGATGAAAACCTCATGTGGTGGACCGCCCTTGCAAAACCTCAATGAACTTTCATGAGAACCCTAATAGGATTAACTGTAGGGACCTCTTAGTCATTATATGATATGTTCCATTATACATTGAATAGACGAGATTTAAGTTGAATGTGGATGATGTCACCCTTGGGATAATTGCAAACAATTAATTATGTGCCTAATAACTCTAAAACACTCTCGTACTACCTGTCTTCCTTATACTCTAAAATCTGTCAATGAGTAGTATACATAATTCTAAATCTTTTGAGTAATATAATAAAAAGTAAGTATCAAGAAGTACATGTAAACCCATCAAGGTACTGAACAGGCCTACTGGCAGTGGGGCCATGCTTGTATTGTACTAAGGTAAACCCGTTGGGGTACTGAAAAGGCATGCTGCCAGCAGGGTTATGCCGGGTAAAGAGAGTTGAAAAACATAAAGTGGCACACCTAAAACTGAACAAAAACACTTGGGTCTCATTCTGAAGCATTATCAAATCAAGGCTAGGAGATGACCTTTATATCTCTCAGATGATGTTCTTAAGAACCTTCAAGTATCCGCTTTAGATTTCTATCCTTAAAATAAATAGGTTTTCATGAGAAGTGGGACCCTCAGTATGTGTAATTCACCTTACCTAAGCAATAAGAGCTTCATCTCTAAAAACTTGGATAAGAAACAAGTTAATCATCTTGGAATGTATTATTTTATGTGTTCCTCTCTTCAAATGAGATCTAAACTATTCTTATATCACCTTTTTTTAAAGGTAATCTAGCCAGGGGGGGACTATTAGTCAAATTCATTATGAAAAATCTTGGCCACTATCCTATAATCATATTAGAGTCACAACCAACCCTTTGTCCTAACTTTGATCGAAAACATATTGGATAAGACCTAACGTCAAATCACTAACAGATCTAATCTATTACTCATGACTCCACTTTTTCATCATAACTACTTTTCCATGGGTAAGAAGTGTGAAGAAAAAGCCAGGAAGTTTATATTTTATAGAAGGAACTTAGGAGATGAAGAAGGGTGGAACGTTTGGGAATGCTTGATCGAGTGAGGACTACCATCAATTTTGAAAATTTTGAATATCATTGTTGCATGAGGACATGCAATGACTTAAGCATGGGGGTATGTTGAGTCTCCATTTTGACACTTCTAATGCCTTATATTACTCTGTATCTGAGCCTATTATGCCTATTCTATGTGTATCTAATTGATTGTTTCCTCCATAAATACACTTGATGACCTTGTTCTTGTGCATAAGAGGTAATTTATGATTAAAGCATGGTTTGTTTAGTTTTCTTGAGTTAAAATGATTAAATGTTTGAGTTTTCATGATCCTAATCATTTGACTATTAAGAAACATTGATCCGATACTGCATGGGTGTCTAATACGGTACCAACACCTGTTATGTGCTAATCATGTACTCACGGATATGATTGTGTGTATTCTGGTACTAAACAACTACCTACAGGATCCCAGTACCAACATTTCGATACTGGATTTTAACCTAGATTTTCGAGCCGACGAAGATGAATCTCAAAATTTGGGAACATGGGTTTTGTCCAGAAATGTGTTTTCATGCGGAAATGTGTGCCAGAATATCTAGATTGCACATGTGTGGACCTTTATCTCAAGGGGAACGATCCATCCTAAATCTTTTCCAATTTTCCAGAAATTCTAAGATCATGCCTAGATTCATGGGAACTGCATTTCCTTGATTAGATAATGGTTGTACTAGAACTCCACTGATGGAAAATGGTTTTGATTTGGATTGGATTGTCTAGATAAAAAAATTTAATGTAAAAATCATATAAATTGAGTGATGGCTAAGCGAAAAGGGAGGGGAATCAGTATGTTGCAAATTGGATTTCTGAACCAACTGTTTTTGTAAATTTATTTTCTGAATATCATTGGAAGTTTGAATTCAATGATCCTATGTGTCTCTTAGAATTTAGCATCTGCTGATATAAAATCTTCCATGTTAGCATCGACAAGGGCCACCGATCCAGCTTGGTAAGCTCATTGTAAATTATTAGTATAGATTTTTATTTTTCTGTACTTGTTGTTTTGATTTCATTTCTGATTTCACTATTAGAATTGATTGCAAAGTGTGGAAACACATAAATAGTTGGGAGTCTATCATTTTCATTACATACACCATT
This sequence comes from Picea engelmannii, assembly GCA_009831015.1. Lineage (NCBI taxonomy): Eukaryota > Viridiplantae > Streptophyta > Pinopsida > Pinales > Pinaceae > Picea > Picea engelmannii. The sequence continues at coordinate 67,950 of ML789140.1, read as the reverse complement.
AAATGGAACATCTCAGTAAAAATTATGTTTCCTATGTAGAAATGAAGTAATTTCCAGAATTGCAAGATTGTAAGATTGTATTAAATTTTTGTCTGTGATGCATCAATTTATTTTGAAGAGTGTGCAGAATTAGATAAGAATTTATTACAAGTTTGAAGTGAGTTGTTACAAGAAATAAGATAAGACTTCATCTCTCACCTTCATGCACCATATAATGAAGTCTCTCAATCATATTCATTGTTTCTTGTATTAAATAAGGTTTGATTGGAATTGATAGGGTTATGATTGATTTCTTTCTAAGAGTGGATAAAGTGGATTGTTGATTGTTGTTTCAAATGCTATAGGGAACGAGATATTAAGTTCATCTCTTCATTTCATAAGCCTCTAATGAACAAATTTGTCACCTAAGAAAGAACCTTTTGATTCATTGTTTTCTTGAGAAGTTTTGTTATCATTTTTTTCTTCTAAGTTTGGAGTGGTATTGTTGAAGTGTGCCTAGATTTGCTTGCTAATTGTTGTTAACAGTAGCATCTACAGATAACTAAGTCAAAGTCCATATTTCCACTTCATGAACTTGTAAATGGGCAAGGCATTATCTAAGAAAAATCTTTTGAGTGCATGATTGTAAGTTTTTCTTTCTAATTTATGAATTGTGTGAAGAGTGTTATCTTTGAAAACAAAGTATTTTGCTATTGATGGTTTTCTTATCTAAGATATACTAAATAGACATAGGAACCTATTTGTTATCGTTGCATATAGTGCATCAACTCTACTGATTATGAATCACGGTCGATAATTTATGTTTGGTAATGTATTATGCAAATAATTGCACCAACATGGAGTACGATATCCTTCATTGCCTTATTGGTTTTGACCCAGCTCTTCTCGCACTTGGCCCATTTTTCTTGAATCTCCCAGTGAGGCTCTTGTACCATTTTTTCCCAATACTCGGTCAATTTCTTGATGTGGTCGATGTTTCTTTATCTTAACACCTGGATTTCATTCTCTTCGGTGTATCGATCCTTTTGCACTGCATTGATATACTCAATTCTTTCCATGGTCTGTATCACTTTCTCTTACCATCGCTGCATATATTTTCACATCACAAGTGCCATGAGGGTATCTTCCTGGAGCTCAACTATCCTTGAAGTGAATAGGTGTCATTCATATGTGAACTTGTTGTAGGCCTACTTGAATTCACTCCTTAGATACACCGCGACCTGTGTAGTGTTCTAAAATTATTTCTCCAAATGGCGCAAATGTTCTAGTTCCTTTAGGGCAGCGACCAGCTCCTCTTCATCTCTTTTAGCTCTGTCCAGGGTGGCATATGTGATTTCCATCCCTACACTAATGATTTTGAATGTTTTTGCATGCTCTTTGTTGATTATATGTTCCTCCGTAGTGATGAGGATGGAGTGATCTAAATTATCCTCTTCTTCTTGGTGGTTCTTTGGACGATAACCTTCCATTTTTTATCATAATCTATAACATGTATGTCGGATACTTCATCCAGAATTTCAAGAATCTGATGATCCCCCCATGTGAGTGTGTTCCCTAAACTCCTGATGGTATATAAATTTTCAATATTGGGTTCGTGACCTTCCTCATTCTTATTCGAAGGCCCATATTATATATGTCTCTCATCGGGGTTTTGAGTACTGATTAAACTAGAGGCATCAGGGATAGTCTCGGTACTTACTTGTTCATCATCCATTGAGACATCGATTTCCTACTATGGGGCTTCTTCCTTTGGCTCTTCCGACCCTGACTCATCCTTTGGACTGTCTTATTGGGTCTCTTGTGCGTCGATCAACTTAGTGTCTAGGACACTATCAGCTTCTTGTTCTTTCTGCAGAACCTCCTAAATTCAGACATCGGGAATAGGGGAATATGTCTTCTCTGGTCCCTTTTCTTCTTCGATATGCACAGGGTTCATAAGAGATAATTTTGGTCTCTCATCATTGTCATATATCTTTATCAACTCACTTAAGGGGTTTGATGCACCAGTCCTCTGCGATGCTTCGACAGTCCCTAGCTGAGATGAAACACCTGTTGGCGATTCGGTCGGTGGCGTTGTGAACTCAAGGTCATCTAACCTAGTAATTTCATCGAGATCTATGAATTTAGGGCCACTTGGGCCTATCTAGATTCTATCTAGATTGTCTTTAGAGATCATTACAATGTTTAGGATGTCTGGGTCATCTTGCAGCTGGAAAATTATCCGATGTGCATGTTCTAACATAAGTAACCCCCTCTCATGCGTGTCCTAAGCCTCGAGGGAACTTCTATCTTGAACTGGGGTTACCCGGGGAATCTCTTTTGTTTCGACCACTACCTGGGGGGCTTCTGCTACTTTGGCGGCTATAATTTCTTCTCTGGCCCTGAGGGCTCATTGAGTTGATTGTTCTATGATTGTTTCTTGTTCATCCAAGCTCATGGATCTAAAGTTGGTCATTTTAGGGTCATCCATCCTTGCCACCACTTCATCCCAGCCTTGGGCATTTTCGGTGAATACCTCATCTTTGAATTTTTCATGGGCATATGGCCAGCAGGACAACACTTGTGATGCGTTCTTTAAGACTAGACCCCTTGGGTCATGTTTGCGGAAATGGTCAGTCTAGAATCAGAACTCCAGTTGGCTCAATCCTTCCTTCTTGGCTTGAGTGGTGTCTTTTACTAGGTAGAAACCTATGTGGAATCCATAAGGTATAAATGCTCGCTTCTTATATTTCACCAGGGTAGCATTGTAACCTTGCAGGATGGTCTGGTAGCAGATTTCCCCCACAACAAGCCAGTCAGGATCATGCATAGGTAGGAGATGAGGTGCTCAAGTGGCCCCGAATACCCTAATTTAGGTATCGTGTTCGTCCAGATATCAGTGGCAAACCTTTGCTATAACATTTTTTTCCATAGTTGATAGCCTCGGGTACTCTTTATTGAAAAGAATAAAATGAATGCATGCGATGAATTCATCGCAGATAAGGGAGTATGAATTTTTGTACTTGTTCTCCCATAAAATGCCAAAGTAAATGTGGACCGACATTTCTGAGGTGTGCCATCTCAAGTTCATGCTGGCAAAGAAATTATTGGTGCATCTGATGTCCAACAAATATGAAGACATGTAGAAGGATGGAGTCTCTCCTTCTTTTGACATTTGAGCCTATTGTATGTAGATGATCAACTTCTTTGAAATGATGGCTCCCCAATTGAAATCTCTCCGGCAAATGGCCATTATGTAAGCTAGAGGCATCCATGCCTTTGAAAACCTAGAACAGTCTTTCTCCTCGTACAATAGTCATATGAGGGCCATTAGATAGATACACGACCCCCTTAAGTTCATCGTCTAGTACCAGTCGGATGTTCGATTGGTATATTTCTTGTCTTCTCTCCACCATGAAGCCATCAACCAGCCAGTGTCGTGGCGCTCATAGAAATTTACAATGAAATATGTGTCCAGCCACTCCTCTGGGTCTCTAATATTGTAATAACTCTGCACCTCTACTGGAAGGAAAACCTCGACACACTCGCCATTGACGTCGTTAATCAAACACTTATGTGTGTTTGTTTGGTCGATGAGCCACTTCATGATTTCTATGTAGGGGAACACTGGAGTTCTGTTGTCCACCATGTGCAGGTATGACCGTCGGATGTTCTAAAAAAAATTGTCATCGAGATTCCTCATATCGAGGTCATTGTGCAGAATATATTCCAGAAATTCTTCCTGGTTGATATTCTTGAAGAGTTATCCCTAGTGCGGGAGTACTTTCTTGGACCCTATGTTTGCCTCTATGTCTCCAAATGCTGGAGGTCAATTGAAATATTTATTTGTAGATGTCCTAATGACTAACTCTGGCCTTAGAGAAAATTCCAATTGCTTTGTGGTCATTGGGGAAGAGCCTTCTCCTACCTATGGTTCTTTTAGTTTTGACGCCCTTGGCGACCTCCAAGTGGTTGGTTTTCTTGGAGGAATTGTTCCTGCAATGCTTTCTAAACCTTGTTGTTTGATACTCACGGGATCTCAGAAGATTTTGAATTGCTCGTCTCGCTCCTCTGGATGTTCTGAAACTCCTTTGCATGCAAAATGGTCTTGTTTACAATGGCTCAAGAGAATTTAAACTAGGAATATATTATTGTGTCACATCGAATAATTAATTCGGGTGATGAGTGAAATTCAAACAAATCTACCACTAAATCTCTGTAATTTAATTCATCGTGGGTTGACGGTGGAGGCACGGAGGATGATGTGTTCTATCAGTAATTTCAAACGTCCTTTTGATTCACACACAAAGTAACAACTAATGTGATATTTGGAATTAATTAGTTCCTTAAATGCTCCTAATCTAAACATATCTAGCGCTAAAATGTCCCATTATGTCGCTTTTTTAGTGGGCGGATCAGAGATTGGTGATATGTTATGGATGTTTTCGTTGATATACTTACGTTGAAAACCTTTGACACCGATCGATTTCATCGTACAGTGATGACGTGGTGAAACTGAATTGGGACACGTGGAAATGAAGACCAATGAGTCAACTCATGAGTATTATTTGGAGTTAGGACTTTCTTCCAGTTGTGCATTCTTAAACTAAACCTAGGATCGCCGATGTCGAAAAGGTATCAGGGATCGACGATCAGGGGTAAACCTATCACGTATTTTTCTTTCGGTTAGTGTCTTCAAAAAATTGTTGATGCTGAAATGATTTGGGAATCAATGATTGGGGGACATTCCTTAGCATGGTCTCAATGTTCATCATGATTCAATTTTTATCTGATTCTGACAAGCACGTTGGGTATCAACTAACATCGATACTGTTTATTTTCCTTTTAAACATTACTCCCCTCACCATTTACCAGTGTTGAAGGGGATCGGTTGTCGATTATCTCCATATGTGATACTTGTCTTGAAACAAAAACTTCCTTTCATCGATACTGTTGAAAATCAACGCTCGACGACTGAGTTTTTCTAAGTGATCCCTTTTCACCTTTTAATTTATTTCAATGTTGATACCCGACGTGCATCAGGTGAAGTGTTTTGGATGCCAATTCCTTAATTAAGTGTTAAGCCTTTTTAATTCATGAGAGTCAATAGAATCAAGGAAATACAAAATAGTTTCTCAAAAGAAAAATTGAATTTAGACAGTGCAAAGATCAAGTGGTACCCAAAAAAGTAGAAAGATGACATATGCTTCTTTAGGGTGTGTTGAGTGCTCAACAGACCCCTCAAGGTATTCTATAATTATACTAACTTGTTCACATCCAATGTCCCTCTGGACCTTCAGATGGCCTCACATAGAAACCAATGTTGTTCTACGTCCTCACCCCCTTTACCCTAGAATTATGGGTATTGAGTAATCGATCCTCCTGTGTTCCCAGCCATTGTCGGTGATCTTGTTCCTATACAAATAAATCCTAATGGATTTGGTTGTGATTTACCAGGATACCTTACTATTGTCCCACTGGTTATGGTTGTGGATCTTGATGAATTGACTGAATTCGAAAAAATAGGCTTTTCATGAGTATGAGGTACCAATATTACCAAGGATATTGAAGGATCCTTGGGGATGCGTGACTCGGGGCTGGTTCCACTGACTTCTGGGTGGGTTTATTTGATCTAGGGGGTCTCTATTTCTTGTATCGAAGCAAGCTAATCCGCTTCATGGTCAACTCCTCCTGGGATTGGGACCGAATATTCGTTATATTCCATAAGATCCATATTCCCTCTTGCTTCTACACCTTCCTCATCTCGTCCTCTCTCCATGGGACTTCTTTCTTTCCTCTATTCTCTTTCATGAAACCTTATAATGGCCAATATTTCTTATCTTCACAACTCCTTTGTCTTCCTTTCATCTTCTTCTCTAGATCTAATGTATTTCCACAAGACTTCAGACTGCTTCGTTTCTCTCTTTACCTTTCCCCAACACCATTTCTCAACTATGGTGGCTCTCCTCGGGGCGAGCTCACTTCTTCCTATTTTCTCTTCCCCCATTTGTAAAAGAACCCATTCCCCTTCTTAGGTCATGAACCTGCCCCACCCCGAGCATGTGGGTTTAGGCTACCATCTCACACGAGGGAACAACTAGCATCCCCTCCTCCACCGAAAGGACCTTAATCCAGAGGGTAATTTCCCTCAACAATATTCCACATTCCCCTTTCTTGAATATTACTTCAGCTTGTGAAAAATATTAGTGGTTCTCCACTACAAACTCGATGATATAGCCTTCCAAATATGTATCAACCCAGAAATGAATCACTCAAGTGAACTAGTGATCAAGTCGATGAAGCTTTGTTAGCTTCTCTGTCTCCCAAGAACTAATTTCTTTTACCCGTTCTTTTAATTCTAGTGCTTATTGTAGACAATATACCCACTAAAAAAACTTTTTAGGGAATTCTACCCAGAATATCTTGTAGTGGTCACGTGATCTTTCCGAGTAGAAGACAAGATCATGAGCGGTGTCCCATTTCGGGTTTTGTAACTTTGCTTGCTTCAATATGAATGCATCACTCTTACGTTCCCACCATTTTCAAATGTCAGACTTGTGGATCCATGGAATAATTTTCCCTACAGTTTCCCTTATAAAACCAAGGTCCCAACAATGGAACCATTTTGTTGGCATAAAGTTGTCAGACGAGGGCCCTATGCAAGTTACCAAAAAAAGGGTACCAAAGTAGTCTAGTGTGCTAGAATTTTCATCTTTCTAAAATGAAATAATTCTCACCTGAAGAGAAACCGAGAAAAAAGAGTTAAGGGAAGGGTAAGAAGAATGTTATACATATCTATAATCCATCCATATTGTTACCATTATAATGCAAGATAGATACTCAATTCAGATCCTTAGCACATCATACACTAATAAAAAAGAAAATAATTATACAGAACATTAAGAAGGGATAAGGACATGTAATTCATAACACATAACACATAACACATAATGACATTTCAGAGATACATAAAGCAAGATGAACCAAGAACATTTTCAAAATTTGATCTCCAATATCTTTCTATTATATTAGAATTCTTTTGACAATAATCATTTGTATCTTTACATTAGATATCCATCCTACTCAGTATAAGAGATCAGTAGGTACATATTAGTATAATACTATGGTTTATCACAATGAGTCTAGGATCTTTCTTTCCTAATTACAGTCTATATCTGGAGTACAGATCCAGTTCTTGCATCTCCCTATCTCTCACGCAATCATTACAATATAGTACAATACTAAATAGAACATACAAAAGAGTCACCCAAGAAGAGAATCATCCTCATCAAAATAATCATTCATGAGAGAATCATCCTTACAATATGTTCCTTTCTTCCTATTGAGAACCCATCGACCCTCTCCTCTTCTTGATTATGTTGTAACTATATTGGTTCCAAAATTGTTTCTGCACGGGTTTCAGATTATGTTCTGTTTAAACGTGTTTATGTTGCACGTTTCCTTTTTCATCCTTCTTCACTTGTTTGTTTGTCTCTTTGATGAGTTTCACAACCTCTTTTATCAAAGTGAAGGGCCCAAAAACACCTAATCTCCTAGAGGACATTAGCCCAGCTGCACCAGTGGATAGGGTCAACCTTTTCGCAAAAGCATGGACATAGCTAGCTGGAAAAAATGAATATATCCAACACCAGTTGGATTCCATCTGGATAAAATAATAGGAGCAACCTAAATATCTCCTCCGGAAGCTTGAACATGCAATCACAGAGGGCAACAATTTCAATTCCTCGCTTCACACTAGGACCAAGGAGTGTCGTCGACTCTTTGACATGGTCATGGATTCAGTTTTCTTGTTGTACCAATGAAGTAGGCCTATCGAAGAGATACACACGAGGCTTAAATAGATGCATGTGGAATCCCATGCCATTGCTAACCCTATAGAGAAATTGACAAAAATTGTTGAGATCCAAGCTGAGGATGACCTCCTCGATGCAATGGATGAAGTTAACAGAGATGTGAAGACAACACGTTTTACCGGGTGCCTCATTACCAATTCATTTGTATAATTGTTGATAGAAAGGAATGTATTCCATGTATGATCAGTTGTGGTAAGATAATATATCCCCTATTATTCGGGCAACCAAAAATTTTTCAATATGTGGATGAATGCATGGTTTCTTTCCTAAGCAATAATTTTTGTTCTACGTAATTTATAGCTTTGTTATTATTTAAACAACCTATGTATTGTATGTATTTACATTAATGTTGTGCAACATGGACTGTTTAATTCTTTTACTGGTCTAATCCTTTTAATGTTACAATATATTTACCTTTAATTATGGAATTATATTGTAATGCACTGAGCTTGATGATGTGTCCTCTTTAACTTGCTTTATCACACAAGTATTAGTATCACTTTGGGTGAGACCTCCTTCACTTGAGGAAGGTTGAATATGCCAGTGAAACTAGACTACAACAGTACCTTTGTTGGTAACCTCTAAGAACTCTGGTCTCCAATTCCATGCCAACAATCTTCTATGGTCATCCCAATTTCTCCTTGAGTTCTAAGGTTGACCATATCACCTTAGTGGGATAGAAAAATGATGAAATATATGTCATCCAACTCTATGGTCAAGGATTTACCATCTAACATAAATGCATCAACATCTGGATTCTAGTAACCAATCAAAATCTATAGAAATTATTTTTGTGCCTACATGTTTGGGCACTCATAAAACTTTCTCAACCCGCAAATTAGAAGGGATTCTAATACCTTTGAGTGAAGGGTTGCCCAAAAGGTAACCTAAGAGAATCCTTGAAGAGTGCAAGTGGTGATGATCAAGTTCTTGATCAACATCTTCATGCTCTCGCTCTCACCATTCAATAATAATTTTTGAAGCTCTGCAAGTCAACAAGAAAACTTTTCATTATTTTGTTCCTTATTTTTGGAATTGTACGCGGGTGTCATTGGAGACAAGTGCATACATACATTCCCATCATTAAATTTTGTTGCATATATGATAGTGTATACATACCCCATGCTAAGCCCGAGCGTGTATGAGCCCATCCTCTTTCAAAATTGAAAATGAAAAGAAAAAATTTAAGAAAAATGAAAAAAATATTGGATAGAAAGGAAGAGAGATTAGAGCTTGTCTACCTGGTCCTAACAGTGAATAATTTTGATGATTGTAGCTCCCATTATAACCTTCGAAAGTTCATAATATTTTTCCCACCTTTTCACCAAATTTGGTAAAAAAACTTAAATGAAATGATTTTTGGGTTATTTTCCATAGTATATATAATTTTTTAACCCACTTTTATATCATTTCTACCATTTTTAATCATTAATATTCCTAATAGACCAAATTTTTAGTACAAGAGGACCATTTGAGTTGAGATTTTACAGGGAGGATGATCAGAATAGCATTTTTGTGCCCACTAAGTCCATGTTGTGACTCCCCCACAATAGACCATTTAAAATATCTCATTCAGAATACATTTTAAGTGGGTTCCCCCTATACTAAAATGTTTTACAAGGAACTATATTACTATGCGCTTGGAAAGGTATTGGCATAGGGAAGTTGTTCCTTTTGTTCATACAGTTTGAAAATCTTCTCTTTTTACTACCATCTTCATTTTTAAATGGATTTATCACTTTCCTTTCTAAACCTATCATTTCTTTCTCAACCTTCTGAGTCTTATTTATATTAATATTAGCTCCCATTCTTACTATTTTCCTTTTCAGAGTAATATTTCTCGTGATCAACTTCCAACTCCGATTAACATAGTCCGATGGCTCACATTTACAAATTATCCTATTGTTAATCAATATGTCAATCGATCATTGGTCAAAATATAAACACGTGGATGTTGAAACGTTCTCTTTGCATGATGACAACCTTATAACTTGGTCGGTGTCAATTGGCCGACATTGTGCCAAACAAATATTCATCTGTGCATTTATTTTTATTTTTCGTGAGATAGCACTTTTCTCAAGGAAGGGGATATTCTTCGATACCCTTCTCATCGGAGCTTTGAAACTTCCCCAATATTTTGAACACTAATTGATAAGCTTTGAATCCACACCCTTAACCTTTTTCAAACTTTAACTTTTGGCACAAGAATTGAGATAAGAAAAGGAATATTCTTTGATGATCTTGCTTTGGAGTGTGAATAAAAGGGTTAATTGTTTCACTCTGACATAATCAACTTTGAAAGAATCATACATTATCCTTTGCGCTCGTAATATTTCGACATGAAATTCAATATTAAAATGGAATATTCTTTAATGCTCTAAAGTCAGAGTGTCAATACAATGGTAAACTTTTTCAGTCTGAAAGAAATGGCTCTGAAGGCTTACATAACCATCTGTACTCATAACCTTTTGGCATGCAAATCAAAGCTAGGAATGGAATATTCTTAGATACCTATGTATCAGATAAAAAATTACTCTACCAACAGTCCTCCTTCGATAGCAACGATACCAAAATACCACAATTTCAAATTTTCACCCCTTTTCACTCCAATACACGGATTTGGCAATTTGGGATTTCTAATCACATCAATGGCACAATGATGCTCTAGTTTTGAAGTGGTCATAGTAAACATATCATTCAATTTGTGTGTTAGGGTCATTAAATTCTTATATTATGATCCCTAAACCCTCATTGATATCATATATGTTTTTTATGTTGGACAACTGAGAGGGGGGGTGAATCACTTGTTACTGTGCTTAAACAATTATGCTTCTTTTAAATTCTTTACAAGGCACTCAATGATAATCACAATAATGCAGAGAAATAAGCAATGGCACATTCAACATCAGTCACATATATGAGATACACAGAGACATATATTTCCTGAGGAAACCCATAAAGGGTAAAAACCTCTTCTTCTTTATATGATAAGTATTATTTACATTCTTTACATTATCATACATATGAGCACCAACTCATTGTGAGGCTACAACCTCTATTTTTTCAAGCTGCAACTTGTTGAGAGCACCAACTCTTTATTTTCTCTAGCACCCACTAGAAGGAAGCACCAACTCCCTGGTTTTCCTAGCACCAACTAGAAGGAAGCACCAACTCCCTAGTTTCTCTAGCACCAACTAGAAGGAAGCTACAACTCCCTATGTTCAAGAACCCACTTGAAACTCTTAGGACACCAATCCTCCCTAGCACCTCCCTACCACCCTGATTTATGAATATGTGTTACTAAAACTTATTATAGTGATATAATGTTCAACAACAGCTTACCAGTCTCATCACTTTTCTGCAAGGTTTCACTGCTATGTCTACCTCACTGTCTTCCTGCACGCATCCATTTCACTTTCTGTTCTTCTGCCTATTATGCTCTCTGCACAATTCGCATTCCATGCACCTTTTGTCTTCTATCCATTTCAGCTGTTGCACTCCACCTCCTTCTTCACACATGCATCACTCACAAAAGAAACAACTCTGATCTCTTCTTTGTTCGACCTACTTATGCTCTCTGTGCATCTTCTACATACTCTGTGTCCAATGGTTCTGCATCTTATGCATGTCGAGTGCTCTTCCTCTTCATCATCACAACTCTTCAGTTTCTCTATTTGTTAATCACGTTTCTCCATCATCACTAGGTGTCATGATCAAATTACTTTGCATCACCAACAGTTAAGATTCTTCATCTTCTATTACAGTCAAGCTCAAATACTTTGTTGCAGTTACAGGCTCCAACGCTCATCCAGCTGTCAATCGCCTCCATGAACAATCAGTGTTCTACTTGCAGATGCCTTGAGATTATTTACCTCCTCTGTCAATCACCCTGAAGTTTCTTTGAGTCCTCTGGCAGAAAGCATCAGTGGTTTCTGGAAGTTACACTGTAACGTGCAACAATAGACCTTTGATTTGATTCAATTTCATTTGCATCGTTGAATGAATTTTATTAGTCTTGCATTCATTTCAACATTCCGCTCTTCGACATTTCAGGATCATCGTGGTGGAGGATTTTAGTACTCTCCATTTCCCGACCCCCGAAACTCCGAAAAGGATCTTGTCTTCACTAACTCCTTCCCCCATATTTTGTCAATGTGACCAAAGGTTGTGACCTATAGCTAAGCCTAACCGTATTTCTCATTTCGACTTTTTGGCAATTCAACATTCGTGTGATCAAGTGTCTCGACACTCCTGTGGTGAAGTGTTTCGACACTTCAACTCCTGGTATCCGGAACTCCGAAATGGATTCATATCAATGGTCCGGTAATCCAGCATTTCTAATTTCGACGAATTGGCATTTCGGTATTCCTGTGGTAAAGTTTCTTGACTCTCCATGTTGCGGTTCCTGAAACTCTGAAACAGAGCTTGTTTGTGAAATTTCACAACTTTGGGTTTCACAGTTTTGGGACTCCTCTAATGAAGAGTCTTTACTCTTGACTCCTCTTACTCCCGGTATCTAAAAATATGATATGGAATCTTTATCATTTCTCGACTTCGGGACTCCTTATGATGAGAGTCTTTGTCATTTCCATCTCCCGGTATCCAAAATTCCAGTATCCAGTACTCCAAGTGATGCACCTTTTTCGGTTTTTCTCATTTCGGCACTTTGGGACTCCTAATGATGTGAGTCTCTGACATCTCCATCTCCCGGTAACCGAAATCCCAGTATCCAACACTCCAAGCGATGCACTTGTTTTGGGTTTTCGCATTTCGACACTTCGGGACTCCTGATGATGTGAGTCTTTGACATCTCCATCTCCTGGTAACCGAAATCCTGGTATCCAACACTCCAAGTGATGCACCTATTTCGGGTTTTCACATTTCGACACTTCGGGACTCCTGATGACAAGAGTCTATGACATCCCTATCTCCTGGTAGCTGAAACTCTGGTAGTTGAAACTTCGAGCGATGCACCTATTTCGCGATTTTGGGGTTTCGCATTTTGCGAATTCGAGACTCCTAAGTTGGAGAATCTTGACTCTTGACTTCTCCATCTCCTGGTAACCGAAAATCCAAAATGGAGTATTTCTTGAGGTGATTTTTCAGGGTTTCTCTTTTCACCTTGCTCGTTAAAGAGCATGTAGGTTCTCCTGGATCCAATGCCAGTTGGACCTTGGGCTCAGATCTGACGTTCATCGAGAAATCTTCAATGAGATCCATCGTTGCATACTATGATCTTATCTAGCTTTCTCTACAGTGTCTTCCCAAAAGACTTTTGGTTCCCGCCTAGCACATCCTTCCTGTACTCAATCCATCATCGTTGTTGTACTTTCCATCAATGACAAGCATACACTACCTATAAAACATGCCAACAATCTGCCCCTTTGGCATTGATGGCAACAAAGGCACCCGAACCTGTTCTTTTCTCCCCCTTTGACATCAATGTCAAAGAAAACACGCTCTCCCTGAACTTTTGTAGTATTTTTAGGAGGTATTAGATATTCAATCAATACAAGACTCCCCCTAACAAGATGGACTCTCTTAGGTGTGAAACAAGATGACACCCAACTTCTGTCGGAGATATTCAAAAGGGGTCTTAGCTAGGGGTTTAGTAAATATGTCTACTATTTGTTCTGTGGTTGGAATGTACTGAACCTAAACAACCTGATTGGTGACTTGCTCTCTCAGAAAATGGTATTTTATGGGAATATGCTTGGTCTTGGAGTGGAATACAGGATTCTTAGACACACTCATGGCACTAGTGTTATCACAATGAATTGGGATCGGTCCAACGTATTTTACCTCCAAGTCTGCAAGTGTCTGAATCATCTATAATACCTAAGTGCAACAGGTAGCAGTAGAAATGTACTCTGCCTCTGTGGTTGATAAAGAAATGGAACCTTTATTTTTACTAAGCCATGCTACTAATGAGTCACCCACAAAGAATGCTCCTCCACTGGTGCTTTTTCTCTCATCAACATAGTTTGCCCAATATGCATCTGAATAAGCAGTTAACTAAAAAATCTAATTTCTGGGATACCACAAACCATAAGTCATTATTTCTTTCAAATACCTGAATATCCTTTTGACAGCTAGTAAATGATTCTATTTAGGTGCAGAATAATATCTTCCAACCATTCCTACAACATGCATTATGTCTAGGCGAGATGTTGTGATGTATAACAGACTGCCTATCATTGACCTATATGAACTCTGATCAACATCAGCTGAGTCATCATCCTTGCTTAATTTGCAGCGAGTAACCATAGGTGTGCCCATAGGTTTAGAATCTTCCATTTGAAATTTTTTCAACATTTCTCTTAGATATTTTTCTTCAGAAATGAACATCCCTTCAGACCTCTGAGTAATTTGCAGACCAAGAAAAAATGACAGTTCTCCTATCATGGACATTTCAAACTCAGATTCCATGGCAGAAGCAAACCATTGTACCAATGGATCCTTATTACATCTGAAGATGATGTCATCTACATAGAC
>ML789140.1:29862-50213 GCA_009831015.1 Picea engelmannii | reverse complement strand
CATTGAAGCTAAATTCTAGCTTGTCATCCTTATTAGCTAGTACAACTGGCTTTACATAACCAGTGTCTACCACATCCCAGACATTTTCACCTAAAGCCATTATGTAGGTTCTCATTCTAACTTTCTAGAAGGAAAAGTTTGTTGCATTGAATAGAGGGGCCTTATTGGTTGAATTTCCTTCATGACTTGACATGTTTAAGCTCTAGGATCTTCCCTTAGATAAAAGGGGCTGGCTCTGATACCAATTGTTGGACAACTGAGAGGGGGGGTGAATTAGTTGTTACTGTGCGTAAACAATTATGCTTCTTTTAAATTCTTTACAAGGAACTCAATGATAATCACAATAATGCAGAGAAATAAGCAATGGCACATTCAACATCAGTCACATATATGAGATACACAGAGACAGATATTTCTCGAGGAAACCCATAAAGGGTAAAAACCTCTTCTTCTTTATATGATAAGTATTATTTGCATTCTTTACATTATCATACATATGAGCACCAACTCATTGTGAGGATACAACATCTGTTTTTGCAAGCTGCAACTTGCTGAGAGCACCAACTCTCTATTTTCCCTAGTACCCACTAGAAGGAAGCACCAACTCCCTGGTTTTTCTAGCACCAACTCCCTGGTTTCTCTAGCACCAAATAGAAGGAAGATACAACTCCCTGTGTTCAAGCACCCACTTGAACCTCTTAGGACACCAATTCTCCCTAGCACCTCCCTACCACCCTGATTTATGAATATGTGTTACTGAAATTTATTACAGTGATATAATGTTCAACCACAGCTTACCAATCTCATCACTGTTCTGCAAGGTTTCGCTGCTCTCTCTGCCTCATTGTCTTCCTGCATGCATCCATTTCACTTTCTATTCTTCTGCCTGTTGTGCTCTCTGCACAATTCGCATTCCATGCACCTGTTGTCTTTTGTCCATTTCAGTTGTTGCACTCCACCTCCTTCTTCACACATGCATCACTCACAACAGAAACAACTCTGATCTCCTCTTTGTTTCATCTACTTATGCTTTTTGTGCATCTTGTGCATACTCTGTGTCCAATGGTTCTTCATCCTCTGCATGTCAAGTGCTCTTCCTCTTCATCATGCCAACTCTTCAGCTTGTCTGTTTTTTAATCTTGTTTCTCCATCATCACTGGGTTTCATGATAAAATTACTTCGCATCACCAGTAGTTAAGATTCTTCATCTTCTGTTACGGTCGATATCAACTAATCTGTTGCAGTTACAGGCTCCAACACTCATCCAGTTGTCAATCGCCTCCACAAACAATCAATTTTCTACTTCCAGATACCTTGAGATTCTTCACCTCCTCTGTCAATCACCCCAAAGTGTCTTCGAGTCCTCTGGAAGAAACCATCAGTGGTTTCTGGCAGTTACACTGTGACGTGCAACAATACCCCTCCGATTTGATTCAATTTCATCTGCACCATTGAATGACTTTCATTAGTCTTGCATTCATTTCGGCATTCTTCTCTTCGACATTTTAGGATCACCGTGGTGGAGGATTTTAGTACTCTCCAGTTCTTGACCCCTAAAACTCTGAAAAGGAGCTGTCTTCACTAACTCCTTCCCCCATATTTCACCGATGTGACCAAAGGTTGTGACCTCTATCTGAGCCTAACCATGTTTCGCATTTCGGATTTTTGGAAATTTGACATTCGTGTGATCAAGTGTCTTGACACTCCTGTGGTGAAGTGTTTCGACACTTCAAATCCCGGTATCTGGAACTCTGAAATGGAGTCAAATCAACGGTCTGGTACTCCAACATTTTTAATTTTGGCAAATCTACATTTCAGTATTTTTGTGGTAAAGTTTCTTGACTCTCCATGTTGCAGTGCCTGAAACTCTGAAACGGAGCTTGTCTGTGACATTTTGTGACTTTGGGTTTCAATTTTTTGAGACTCCTTTGATGAAGAGTCTTTACTCTTGAATTCTCCTACTCCTGGTATCCGAAACTCCGATATGGAGTCTTTATCATTTCTCAACTTTGGGTTTCGCGACTTCAGGACTCCTTATGATTAGACTCTTTGTCATTTCCATCTCTCGGTATCCAGTACTCCAAGCTATGTGCCTGTTTTGGGTTTTCACATTTCGGCACTTCGGGACTCCTGATGATGTGAGTCTTTGGCATCTCCATCTCCCTGTAACCGAAATCTCGGTATCCAACACTCCAAGCGATGTGCTTGTTTCGGGTTTTCGCATTTCAACACTTCGGGACTCCTGATGATGTGAGTCTCTGACATCTCCATCTCTCAGTAACCGAAATCTCAGTATCCAAAACTCCAAGCGATGCGCCTATTTCAGGTTTTCGCATTTTGGCACTTCGAGATTCCTGATGATGACAGTCCATGACATCCCTATCTCCTGGTATCCGAAACTCCGGTAGCCAAAACTTCGAGCGATGTGCCTATTTCGCGATTTCAGGGTTTCGTATTTCGCGACTTTGAGACTCCTGAGTTGGAGAGTCTTGACTCTTGACTTCTCCATCTCCTGGTAACCGAAACTCTGAAATGGAGTCTTTGTTGAGGTGATTTTTCAGGGTTTCTCTTTTCACCTTGCTCGTTAAAGAGTGTGTAGGTTCTCTTGGATCCAACACTGGTCGGACCTCAGGCTCAGATCTGACGTTCATCGGGAAATATTCAATGAGATCCATCGTTGCATACTCTGATCTTGTCGAGCTTGCTCTACATCATCTTCCCAAAATACTTCTGGTGCCTGCCTAACACATCCTTCCTGTACTCAGGCCATCATGATTGCTATACTTTCCATCAATGACAAGCATACACTGCCTGTAAAACATGCCAACATGTTATACACTAATTAGTCGATCCATTTACGATTGATAATCTCTATAACACCCTGGAAACACTGATTTTGCTATAATCAAAGGTTTCCTATTATTTTGAATTACATTATTGAATCATTTTTCATTATTCAGGCAACTGATGATTTATCTATTAATTACAAAATATAAAGAACAAGTTATGGTGAGTCAAACGACCCAGAGATCCAGGAATTTTGCACCTTCTGCTTCAACTTATGTGCCTAAATATTCTACCCACCGGGTAGAGGTTTTAGTGCCGGACATGACTTATCATACTGTAGAATATCATTCCCTGATATATGACGAGATATACATAATCTTCAATACTTGAGACTTTCCTCCTGGAGATGAAGACCTAGAAGCATACCAAAACATCCAGAAGAGTGGAATTCACCTGCTAGTTGCACAACCTACATTATTCCCTTACAATGAAGCAACCCGCTGGTGTTTTAAGTGGTTTGACCCTAGCACTACCACAATTTTGAATAAATACAGGTGACATATAAAGTATTTGTGGCCTGAAGACATCAATACAAGATACCACCTCCCTGGACCTATTTTCTCCCTCAATGAGCCATTCCTAAAGGAGTTTTCTCAAAATAACAAAGGCCTAGCGAAGTTAATGAAACATTGGTGGGTAGATGAATGCATAATTTTCAATAAAGGGTGGAATCTTATCCCTACACAAGAGTTCAAAGCACCATACAAAATGGTGATAGCGATGTTGAATCAATTATATGGTGAAGAGAAGTACACACATTTTTAGACAGAATGGATACTCATGGCCCATACCATTGTGAAGATAGCACATTTGTTCAATTGGGTAGAGATATTGACTTTCAACATATGTCTCAATGTGAAAAATGTATCATATATGAAAATTCCTTGTTTCTACATGTCAACTTATTTAATTGATGCCATATGTTCCTCAACTTCATTTCCCAACCTTGGATGGAATTGGGACCTAGATCGGCCTCTTATCCATGTGTATTTATCTGAGCTTTGGAACATAAATTATAGGAGGTGTTTCTATGAAATTTGTGATCATTTCCTCTCTCCTCTTTACACTTTTATTTTTTGGGTTTCCAAGGTATAGAATTTCAAGTAAATCTAGAGCTTAGAAGAAAGGGATAGTGTTGGAACAGGGGAAAACCTAGGGTTAAATGATTCAACAGTGCACCAACAAAACACTAACTACCAGCCCTTTTGGAAACACCTGTGAAGCAGATGAAGTCTCACCCGAGGTAGAGGCAAGGGGGTTGCAGGACTCAAGTGTCTACAACCAAGCTGGGACATAGATTTGTTATTAAAACACTTAACAGAACACTTAGACAAAAATATGCATTATTTCTTGAATCTCATTCACATTGCAGATTAAACCCTTATTACATATCAGTGCAATAACAATAAAGATCGAGCACTTCCAATCACTTAGCACATAGCATTATGTCAAATCTAGAATTCAATCATATTTAAGAACTAAGAAACAACATTAGATGCATTCATCATACATTATAACAACAAAACTAAGAAAATAAACATCATAAATCACATCACACAAAGCACATCAAGACATAGGATATACTTGGTTCACCCCGATGTGGGGCTATGTCCACCAACTTCTTCTCTTCTTATTTATTAGTATTCAATCTTCTTACATTCATCTGCTCCTGTGCAAAAATCCACAGAGCCAACCTCTACATTGGACATGCGATCTATGCACAGTGCACTAGATCCACCTTCCCCAAAATCAGGTCAAGGCATAGAGACAACTCCTTAATATCACAAAGACTTACTTTACACAACTAAATCACACAAAGCAACTTACAATCTCTTGCACTAAGCCAAACATACTATGCACATAACCAACACTACTCATTACATTGCTTAGTTACTTATTTATACATTTACAAAAGGCCTAATCATGGGTAAACCCATGGGCCAACATCCCATAACCCATTACATAAACCCTAGTAGACCCTTTGTTGGTTCCACAAGTCTACAAAATAAGTTAGATCCTGCGATCTCAGCTCCGCCTAGGTGCTCCATCTTTGAATAGCCTGTTGAAATCCCAAAAGTGGTCAAACATGACCAATGTTTCCTAAAAACTTGGCCGAGGTCCAACAGGCCCCCAATGCTCACTTATGACTCGTCCTGAGTCACTCAGGTCTGAGAAACACTACTTAAAAGGCCTCGAGCTTAGCTCGAGATGCCTCGACTTGCTTCTTCTCTAGAGCCTCCTACTCGATGAATTCCTGAATCACTTGCTCTGTAACAGGCCCTTCCAAGCATTGTTCTGCTATCGCAACCACTTGGTCTAGCTGTGAGCCTTGTCCTTCAATCTCTTCAAAACTCATGCAGGATTTGTCCTGTACCAGCTGTAGCCTCTGTGTAACCTCTATGACTTTTCTCTGGATGGAAGTAACCTACTGTTGGGTTGCGTGTTGTTCCTATGATCTCTTCATTTTATCAACTACAGTGAGCGACTTCAACTGTGCCTGGATGGTGGAGGCCTACTTCTTTGCCTCCTATAGTTGTGCTTCCAGTTTCCTCAGCTCTAGATCTTCTGTGAGGCATTCGTAGGTCTGTGCACTATGATCACTCAATTGCTTACATTCTAAGGTGAGTGTCATGATCCTTCCAATTGCGTTCCTGGCAGCTTCATCCCTCTAATCGCACACTTCTTACGGAGTTCTTGGCACTACTTGAATCTCTAACTCTATTATCCTTTCTTGAAGCTGTTGAATGGCCTCAATGAGCTTCCCCACTTGAATCTCGACTGACTCTTCTTCCTCCTATGCCAAACCTAGCACAAAGCGAAGTGTTTTAGTCATGGCTTATTTGACCATAGTCTTCTCTGTGAGCAACTGGTCTTTTTCTTTTTGCATTTTTTCTTTGTCCTCCTCGAATATTGCTTGAATTTCATCTTTCTCCTTCTCGTAGGTGGTTATGCAACACTATGCAATTCATAGTTTCTCTAATATCTCCTCCTTTTCTTGCTTCAAGGCTTCTGTAGCCTATTCCTTTTCTTCATGGACTCTACGAAGTCGAGCCTCTATTGCGTCTACTAGTCTTCGTAATTGGGTGGGCTCATCCCCTAATTCTGTAATATTCGACAAAGAAGGCGCAATAGGTACTACACAGCTCAAATGAATAGCTTGTTATATATCCTTCAGATCCTTCTTTATTCTTTCATACATTGTCTCCTGCTTCACTCCATGTCTCTACAAGATATCCTCTAAAGTGTCTTCCACCATTGTGATGATTAGACCAACATCATCCTCTGTGAGAACATTCTTCAACTAAGGCTTATTGGAGTAGGTATTATTTCTTGCTAAGGGTTTATGCGGAGAAACCTTCCTTTTCTTCGATGTGTCTACCTCTGTAGGGGGATCCTTTAGCGGTGTAACTTCACCTTTGTCTTAATTTTCTCCTTCTTCCCCTTCTTCTTATGGATTCACTTTGTCTCCTCCTCCTCCTGTGGGTGAGTCAGACCTACTTTCCTCTGAGGCATTGTCCTACTCATTAGTTTCTATGTTCTGCACTTCCTCCTTTTTCTTCTTTTTCTTCTCGCTAGTCTGTCCATCATGTTCAACTTGGGTGACCAAGGGACTTTCAATGATGCCGGGTGTTGCACCTCTTTTGTCACCTAAATGAGAAAAATAGAGGTGTTTACAAGCTTATTTGGGTTAGCTAAGAAAGACAACTGTAAAGGAAAGGGTTAGAAAAAGAAACATAAAAGAACAAGCTAATAATTAAACTAAGAAATAAAAGAACAACTAAACTATTGAGAATAAGGACATAAGAACAAAAAACCAGTAAGACTCATGTCACCAATGGAAAGGATTATATTAGTGAAAGAAAACACAAAGAAGAAAGAGGACTTTGGGTCCCTTCTTCCTCCAAGGGAGGGCTCTTGAACCCCCACAACTAAGCTCTTCTTACAAATTTGAAAGAAATGGTGAAACAATCCCAAGCTAATCCACTCAAGAGGTGAGATGGATTGCCCAATGTAATGATGCTAGTATACTCTTGATGAGGAAAGAGGATTCCCCAAGAGAATAGCATTAGCATAACCTTGTAAATGAATTCCTTGAAAATGTAGTGCACCCATGGCCTTGTTTTATAGCATCACTTTGAGGTATTGTGCAACCAACTTTTAGTGTGAAAAGGGGTTGTTTAGGGCATTTTTAGGTCTTTGACCAACCACACAGTTGGATCCAGCCAAGATTTGGATGTCAAATCAACTTGGAAGCTGAACCAAAAGTGGGTAGGAGGCCGACCAATCTCATAAATGCATCGTTCTCAAGTGTGCGCGGCTTTTAGCGACCACAGTTGTGCATTGTGCGCATGTGCATTTTTTGTGTGTTTCTGGTTTGCGCATGTGCGTGTGCGCCCTGTGTAGTCACAACACACCTTAATTTTATCACTAGTTGTATAGTTTTAGACCTTTTGGAAATGATTTTATGGTAATTTTGGTCCATGGGTGAACTCATAACTGTTTGAAGTTGTTGGATTCCTGTAACCATTTGCGGATGAAATTTCAGTGATAACAGATGCCCCCTGATGGATGAGGTTAGGAGCATACATATAGTCGAAATTCATCAATGTTTATTCTACTGAGAGTATCGTTGTAAGAGAGAGTGATAGTGAGAGTATCAAGAGTGACCCGTTGGAGGGAGAAGGGAACCCGTAGGACCCAACCTTCCATAAGGTGTGTAAAAATAAATTGTGTACAAATGAGGTGGG
This sequence comes from Picea engelmannii, assembly GCA_009831015.1. Taxonomy (NCBI): domain Eukaryota; kingdom Viridiplantae; phylum Streptophyta; class Pinopsida; order Pinales; family Pinaceae; genus Picea; species Picea engelmannii. Next base: position 42,618 of record ML789140.1, on the reverse strand, counting down.
CATGCCCCATGCTCGTGTCATGTAACTCAAAAAAGAATGGTGTTGTATAGTAACTGAAATGGTGTGTTGATGTAGACAACTGTAGTGCCCTCGGGGGTAGTTGTAATAAAGGCAGAGGACAATTCTGAGGAGGAACATACTCTGAATAGTAGGCAATGACACCTGTAAGAAGTATCACATATTTTGTAGGCATTGATAGCCCAGCCAAGTTTAGAGGTCTTCGACAAACATAAGAAATAACTGCAATAGTCACAAAGTAAGACCCACCATAACATGAGAAAGTGTTGAAGTTGAATGTTACGGGGGTCAACGATAGCAAGGAGAAATTATGGTCCTCCCTATGTCATCTGAGACCTCTCATTGGAAAGGTAATGAGAGTCAAGATACTATCGCCCTTCTGGAAACTGTGCTAATGTCGAAAAAAAGGGGGTCGCGACTCCAAGAAGCAAAGGGCTTCATGAAATCTACTAGGTGAGGTTAGGAACTGAGGAGGTACATGGATGAAATCAAGATGTATGAAGATTCAAGACTTCCCTTGGTTGGGGGTATATGTGAAGTATAAGTGGCTACAACCGTTCAACTAGGTTGAGTGTCAGGGGGACAACAAGACATGGGATAAGTTGTGCCAGAGGCGGGACAAAGTGAACAAACTCAGAGAGCAAAGGTAAGTGGCCTATGGGATACTCCGAGTATATGGACAATGTCAACAGGGGTAGATGATAAGGAGTTCCCCAACCAAGGGTGACATGGGTTGCATTTTCCAAAAAGGGAAGAAGGTCGCCAACAGTGACGACAAAAAGATATGTAAATGCTGGAAACAGAGGCTTTTTACAATTTATAAAGAATAATTTGGGATGAGTGTACAAATACAAAAATGGGGTCCCTAATGTAATATGGTTGGGCCGATTAGGCTGCATTTTTCTTGGATAACTCGTGGAGCTTGGGGGCCCCATGGGTGGGTTTCTGTATGAGGTAGATGAAATGGAGGGAAATTTGCGGATGGGAAAACTGATTGTGGATGAAATGGAGGGTTAATGATACTACGGAGGTGTAGTCAAAAGAGAACCTTGAAGAGATAATCATGGGAGTCCAGGGGGAAAGCAAGAAAAATGAGGAGAATGAGTATGTGGCTGATTCACGACATAGTGTAAGACTATTGGGACTCCCATCCCTAAAGGGTTGAAAAAACAGCATGAGTGTCAAAGTGCCAAGGGGTACTATGAATGGGACAACTCATGTGGGGGAGAGTGCTACTGGGTGACAGTACCCAAAATGAAATGGAGGTGGCGGTACTGTAGAGCCGGATATGGGGATCCTAAAGGAAAATTTCAGAGGGTGTGACTGGAGATGCAATTGAGATTTAGAGGGAATGATTACACGCCAGTGTTGATTATATACCTGAAGGGGTTGTGCTAATGTATGATGACCAAGTACCTACACACATGAAAACCAAATACCCAACGTGAACAATACCCAAATACCAAATACCTGATAATTTTGAACATGAGCATGCGTACCTGGACAGGGTATGAAAAAAATGGTGCCCCGGGGGCTAAGGATAAAAAATGGCCTGGGGACTGTCTTTATGTAGATGAGGGGATGTTAATCCCTTGGTTGAAGACGGATCGAAAAACGGACACCTGGAGATCCCAGAATGGTGTTTGGAAGTTTGGCGGAAAGGCCTATATATAGTTGTAGGGCCCACATTGCCACCTCATTTGTACCTGCTATCAGAGTGATTGGATGAGAGATATTCATAGGAGATTTGGAGATTCCGGGAGAATGAGGTAGCTAATTCAGGTCCAGGGAGCTTCAGGTTAGTGGTCTTATTGTCCTGCATAGAATTAGGTTTCCTATTTGTGGGCAAGGCCTGTATGGAGGGACGTACAAGGGGTTTTGTGGGTGTGGGACCCCACTGCACGGGTGATCCAGAAATATGCATGCATGTGTGCATGCCTATTCTCTGATAACCCGGGCACGGGTGCACCCTAAGGGAGAAAAAGGGTGTGCATGGGTGCGCAGCTGTGTAGCGGACAGGTGCACTGTGATGCGCACTTGTGTATGTGATAGAGGCGCATGAAGGCGCCGTTGTATGGCAGACAGGTGTGCATTTGTGCGCACCTGTGAAATGAACAGGTGTGCATGTGTGCACACCTGTGGGGTGAACAGGCACGCATGTGTGCACGCCTGTGGGGTGAACAGGCACGCATGTGTGCGCGCCTGTGAGTTTAAACAACCGCGCCTTGGAGGCAAGGCTGACGGGTGAAAAAACTCATCTTTCTTGGAGATTTTCATGTGTTTTATGTCCGAGATGGTTGATATAGGACTGTATTATGTGGTTGCAGGCAATCATTGGGACGATGTCGGTCCCCTGGCGAGAGCAAGACTGGTCACAGCTAAGGGAGGCCGTGACTATTGAGGAGCTAGTGGTTCATGCCACTTATGCAACTTGTGGTCTACTGAAGTTCTTCAAGTGCCCTTTGATACGGGCTCAGGAGTATCTTCTTCAGTTTTTGATCCGGATGTGGAGTTTGGATCTGCATTGTTTTATGGTGCGGGGAGAGTAGCTAGCCTTCACTGCGATGGAGGATGTGTACTTTCTAACTGGGCTCCCTTTTCAGGGAACGCCCCTACTGGCGGAACCTGTGTTACCTGGGGACGTGTAGTTAGCTACCTTGGGCCGGAGGTATTGTTCGAGGGAGAACTTCATGTCAAGCTCCGTAGTGAGTATCGAGGCTATGGATGCTTTAGTTCATCGCTATGTAGCAACAATGATTGTGAGGGTATATGGGTCCCTCGCGACTCAACGGATCAATGGTGGTCAGTTGAGGATTATGGGGAGGGCACTGGTCGGGGAGCATTTTTCCTGGGGTTTGATGCTACATTCCAAGATGGTAGGGCAACATGATAGGTGTTGGACTGCGGACTTAGGGGACTTTTCCTTTGGGTCCATCTTGGTGGCCTGGTTTTTGGAGAGGGTGCCGATGTTGTGCCCTAGAGTTTTATTGGGTGCAATGGTGCATGAGAGCCATGACTGAGGTGGTGGTCGGTGATTTTGATTCGCCATGGTGGTGCTGAGGGTGACCATTTTTTTAAGGCCAAGGTTGCACAGGTGTGGCGGTAGATGCTGCAGATCATACTATAGTATCCATACTGTGGGGTTGACTTCCGGGGTGATTCGGATATGGTGTTACCTCCAGGAGAGGTTTTTGACCACCGAGGTATGTTTTTGATTTGTTTGATATGTTGATATTTGAGATAGTATGACCATGTATTATGTATAGATGGATGTTGATGCTATCTTCTGTTTGTTTGTATGTGCATATGTGGGACCTCGCGGGCATGAGGTTGAGTTGATGAGAGCGTCGACTCGTTAGGATCCAGTGAGACCACCGCGGGGAGAGTTGCGGGCATGGGAGAGACATCGGTGTGAGGACATTGAGGCGAGACCATCCAGCGATGAGAGAGCGGCTAGGAGACACTGTTTTGAAGACCCTGGTGCTGGGCCATCGCATGCTCCTTCGGCAAAGGACGGGGGAGATTTTGAGGATATTCGTCACCGCTTGGAGGTAGTGCTACAGGGAGTGCCTGAGGGCATGTGGTCACGCATCTAGGATGAGGGCATACTGGAGCAGTGTGTGGGAGTTCTGCTGATGTGGTGATCCGTTGTTCGGCGAGTAGTAGTAGTAGGTGCTGCGATGACCGAGCGGTTACCTTCCGGTTCGAAGGGACCGATAGTGGATGGGGCACCGCCACCTAAGTGAGGGGTAGGAGGTGGTGCTCTAGAGGCACCTTGAGTGTCTCTTTGTGTATTTTTTTATACTATATATAGGCTGGTGAGACCATTTTGGTGTAGTGATACCAGTTTTGTACCGAGGTGCTTCATTGGCCTACGGATTTTGTATACAATGTATTTTATGTGTATGTAAACATTTTGATGGCACTGTTGACCAATTTATATATATATGTGTGTGAGTATACATTTTGGGGTCTTTGTGATGTTCACATGTGTGTTTTTTAATGTTATTTATGATGTCTAATCTATATATGCTATAACAGGCTCTTGATGGTTTATGTGTGTGTAGAGATATCTTGATGTGATATATGCCAATCGAGTATAATGTTAGCTAGGTTATTTGTAATTTAATTCAATTGCCTTGGAATATGTGTAAATGTAATGAAATCAAAATGTCGAGATAAAAGTCTAACTTGTAGGTATTTGCGAAAGAGTCAAGGATCCCAGACACGGTACACATTATTGAGCTGGAGGACGACTAGTTGGGAATCAAGTAAGATTCTAAGGTGGTGAATATGATGATGGTTGGCATCGCCGACGAGGCCAATGACGGTAGTGTACTAGGCTTGGTTGTTGGTTGCTGAACCCAAACATATGTCGCTAGAGTGGAGTAGTTCATGTGAGGGGGTATAGAGGGCCCAAACTACCGAAGCGAGATTTTGTGTCCAATGGCTAGCACCGTCGGTGTAACCAATGTGGTAGGCTGATGAAGGAAGCATCTGTCAATAACACAAATGATATTTTAGACATGAGGTATGGAAAAAAGATTAAAAACACTATAAAAAAGAAATAACCTAATGTAGAATGGCTACACTTAGGCGTAAAATTTCTTTAAGTATATCCCGTTGACGGGTTCTTTGAGAGAGAGGCCTTTGGGGGAAGCTAGGATGTATGCACCTTTGGTGAGGCAATGTTGGATAATGTAGGGGCCATGCCACAATGACTTGAATTTTCCATGACCGAGGGTATTGTGAGAGATATCGTAAGCAAGGACGAGGTCACCTTCATGAAATGAGCGAAGGTTGACATGGTGATCAAAGGTGGCCTTTGATCATTTTTTGGCTGCCTCATTGTTCTGTAATGAAGATTGACGATCTTCATCCAGGGACTCTAAGTTCAGCAATCGCTGCTCCATTGGAGCAATGTCAGGTAATAGCTCTATTGCAGTGTGTAAGGTGGGTATTTCACACTCGATAGGAAGAGTGGCCTCGACTCCATGGACTAGATGAAATGGTGTGAAACCAGTGACCATTTTCACAGCTGTACGATAATCCCACAGCACGGAAAATAACATATGATGCCAATTGGTCTTATGTTTGTTAACCATGCGCTATAACATGGTTTTGAGGACCTTGTTAATTTCTTCGACCTGTCCATTGGACTGAGGATAATATGGTGAGGCAAATTCATGGGAGAATCCTAACCATGATGACAGTTCGACAAAAATCTCATTCTTGAAATGTTTCCCATGATCAGAGACTAGTTGGAGTGGTACTCCAAAGTGGGATATGACGTGATTAAAGAAAAAATGTGTTGCGGTGTCAGCAGTGTTGTTGAAGGTAGGCATGGCTTCAACCCACTTTGTGAAGTAATCGACTACGACAACGATGTATTTGTTTCCATTGTTGGATGGTGGATTACAAGTCATGAAGTCGATGCCCCATTTACAAATGGGGTCGGTAGTAATGACTGGGTGAAGAAGAGCGGGTGGTTCTCATGCTTTGTTTGTGTAAAGCTAACATTTATCGCATTGCTTCACGACATGAATGCAATCATGAAACAATGTAGGCCAAAAATAACCTTCTCAAATGATTTTCTGAGCAGTGGACATCCCCAAAAGATGGCCCCCGCATGCGCTGCTATGGCAGTCATTCAAGACTGTATCGGCCTCATCAATAGTCAAGCATCGACGATGTATGGTGTCGACCCCTCGCCGATATAAGATATCTCGGATGAGGAGATAGCGGGAGGCCTGGTGGAAAATATGACAGTGATCATCTCATGAGAGGTGGTTACCAAACTTTTGGGTTTGAAGGTAGATGAGGAGGTCTCCGTACCAAGGATCATCCGAAGTGATATAAAAGAGATGTTCATTGGGGAAGTCGGTATTGATGGGGGCACTGGTAGTATCAGAAGAGAAGGTTGTGACAAGTTTGGTGAGGACGAGAGCTTTATTTCTCTTGGGTGTTGAAAATTCGAGATCGTACTCCTGGAGGATAACGATCCATCAAGAAAATTTTCCATTAATTTGCTGACGAATGAGCAAGTATTGCATGGGGTTGGAATCTACTATGACTTTGGTTGTGTGAAGCAGAATGTAATAGCGTAGTTTATGGACTGTGAGGATGACTACAAGGGCTAGTTTATCTTCGTTATTATACTTCAAGGGTGGCCCTGAAAGGTTTTTAATAATGTAGTAAATGACATTCTCATGTTCTTCATCACCAATTTGAACGAGAACTCCTGCTACTGAGACAGTTGATGCTGAGATGTAGAGGATATAGTCGTGATTATAGTCGGGTGAACTAATTAAAGGGGCATTGGAGAGTGCCATTTTAAGATTGTCAAATGATTTTTGGACATGTTCATCCCAATGAAATGGGATGTCGTGGTGTAGTAAGCGAAGGAAACCATGTGCTCGAGTGGCATAGTCTGGGACAAATCACCGTAAAAAGTTATCTTTTCCTTCTAGGCTCTGGAGTTGGCGTAAATTCTTGCGGGGGTGGAATTTCTTTGATGGCCTGGACTTTGAGGGGTTCCACGGTAATACTGCTTTGTGAAATGATGAATCCGAGGAGGTGCCCTATAGTGACACAAAATACGCACTTGAGGGGGTTCAAGTAGATGTTGTACTGACGACACCATTGGAAGATGATCCGTAAATCATCAAGATGTTGGGTGCGTTTTTTGGATCGAGTTGTGAGTTCATCTAAGTATGCGAGGATGATATGAGCTAGATCATGAAAAATGTATGTCATAGCCCATTGAAAATTTGCGCCAACATTCTTTAGGCGAAAAGGCATGACACGATATGAAAAAGTACCCCAAGGGGTAGTGAATGCGGTTTTGTATTGATCGTATGGATGGATTTGGATTTGACTATAACCAGAGAAACCGTCCATGAAGGACAGGGCCTTGTGGCCTGTGCAGTCATCGATAATTTGATCGATGAAAGGCGTTGGAAAGTTGTCTTTGGGACAGGCATGATTGAGATTACGAAAGTCCATGCATACACAGATAGTGCCCTATTATTTGTTAATGGGTATAGGATTGGAAACCCATGAGGTATAGGCAATGGGGTAGATGAACCCAGCCACACGTAATTTGTCAATCTCGACTTTAATGGCCGCTGCTTTGGATGGGTGTAGCGGTCGTTTTTTTTGGCGAATCGGTGTGATATCAGGCCATGTGTCTATGTGATGTTCAACAATAGAGGGATCAAGGCCAGGCATTTATGTGTATGACCAGGCAAAAATATCCCAATATTCTTGGAAGAGGGATTTATAGGCGGTGATTTCTTGAGGAGTGAATGCGGCGCCAATGGTGATTTCCTTGGCGACTCCATTTTTTATGGAAATATCAATTTTTATGGTCAGGGAAATGTTGGCCATGTTGCCTTCTTCAAAAGCATCAGGGGCATGGATGGGGTTGTTGAACCAGTCGATATGCCCTGATGGGATAAAATCCTTGGTTTCTACTGTGTATATGGGGTGTTGGTTAGGAAGCGTGAAGGCTTCCTATGGAAAGAAGAGCACTCGGTGGTGTAGCACATCCCATGGGTAGTCGGTGGTGTTTAATTCTTCAAGTATGTCCTCGTCATAGTGGAATTGGTGGGAATACAAGGGATCTAAAAGAGTGATATCAGTGACTATCACCATGTGGTTGTCCTTTGGGGATGAAGAAGTAGGGGGTACAATGCAATGAGATTGTGATGGTTCGCTCGACATAAAGAAAATATCGAGGTACTGAGGAGTACCAGTGGTAGTTGGATGTAAAATTTTTGTAGGGAAAGGAACGGGATAATTGGGGGGATTTGGGGGTAAATCCTCGGATAAGTCATCCAAGAACCACGAAAGAATAGGGAGTGCCTCTGGTTCAAGAGAAATTATATGAATAATATCTAGTGATGAGGTAAGGTTAATCATCGATTCTGTAGGGGGCGCAGGGGTTTGAATGAAGGTCGATTGGCGTTGCCTGTATTCAATGATCATAGGACATTGGTATGTAAAATGATATAAGGATTTGCATACAGAGCAAGGGCATTTCATACATTCATTGAATGAAGTAGTGACATAGTGGATGTCAGTGATGCTTGGTGGGGATGATGTAGTTGGACTGGGTTTGTGCTAGAAGTTGTGGCGTACTGCGACTAATGTCTACCGGAATTGAGGTAGTGTTGGGAAATGGTGTGTATAATGGCCATATTTGAAACATATGGCACAAGAGAATTTGGTTCACAACCCTTTGCTACTTGCGTTAGGGGAGATAACAAGAATGATTGCTACAGTGACGAGCGGTGATGGTGTTTGATTGAGTTGAATTAGGTTATGTAACTCGGGTAGAGATGGGGATTTGTTGGTTGGGTTTCCATCTTTCTCACATAGTGTGCAAAAAGGTTGGATGCATGGAGGAAGTGGAGTTGTGGGTCCTTCTTCTTTCGCCTGACCCCAGTTGTGGTAGGGAGGTTAGTGAGTGGGGGTGTAGAGGGTATGGTGGGAGTGAGTATGGGAATCATCATTAGGATTCCTTCTATTTGGGGGGAAAGGGATTGTTGAGGAACCATCTTTGGTGGATGTAAATACCAAACTGGAATTGCCAACACCATATTATGGAGGGTAAGCATTGCGGCTACTTGGAAAGCTTGTATGCCTAGTGGAGGGTAGAAGAAGGGGATTTGAGTAATGGCTTGGGGAACTATCTCCCAAACTGGGATATGGCCTTGGGGAGAGGTGAAATCGTGAACTGGGGGAGTCAACGAGTTCATAGGAGGCTCGTGAGGGAGGATCTCTGTGACTAGTGGGACGTCAGATATGATAGAAGCCTCCCTGGGAGGAAGGGTATCCTCTATGTCATTTTCTTTGGATGATACTACGCATACCTGATTGGAAGGATGAAGGAGCGGTGGTGCACCATGGTAAGTTCCTAACAATGATGGGTCTTTGAAAATTTTGGGACTTATTTCAATGAGTGCGTATGCTTCATGACTAGTGTGGTTGAGAGGGAGAATGTTATCGATTTTGGCAGAAGGGTTAGGCTCATAATGTGTGACTTGGTCAATGGTAATGATCTTCCCGTTATGAGGGAACATCATGGTTCAAAAGACAGAAGAGGCATATGCCTTCATAGCATACATGTAGCTACGACCGAACAAGATATTGTAATTGAGTGGGGCATCGATAAATTCAATGTCGATGAGAATGGTCTTGCCCCCGAGTTCTACAGGGACATTTTGGAAGATCCCTTCAGGAGACGATGGTCATCCGTCATAAGCTCTTAAGGTATTGGCAGATGGTATGAGTTCGGGGGAACCAAGTTTTTTCCATATAGACTTGGACATGATGCATGTGGATGTGCCTTCATCGATGATGCACTAATGAACTATAATGTTATGAATTTTCACTAGGATTTGAAAAGTGATTAGAGCGGGGATACGAGGTTCTCCACTGTCAAGATCAAATGTGATGAGGGGTCGACTGCCCCCAAGACGAAAAGTAATGATTTCCGCTGAGTGAGACAAGTTTGAAGGACTTCTAAGACTAACATGGCAGCCGAGGATTGTGCTAAGTCATCGACCAAACTGTAATTATGAGCTGCCCTAGCCTATGGGTTGTGGACATTCCTGTGCAATGGGATGCAAGGGATACGAAGAGGTGTTTCTATGTTAGGGAGAGGAATCACCAATGGGGGTCCCGTTGGTGCTAGGATTGTTTCTTGGGGGATGGGAGGAGACTCAGCGGGTGCATGGTATTGACGACTGCGTGTTTGTAGAAGGATTTCTTCCTCATTGATGAGGAGGATAGTACGATCTGTGGGATTGTTTGGATTGAGATATTGTCCCAATTGTGGTGGGGTAGGTTGCATATCCTGTTCAGTGTTCATCACACCCTGGTGTGGAATGGGTTTTTGCAGCATGGCTAGGGGTGGTTGTTTCACGTATTTTTGTGGGGCCTGCTGAGGGGCAGGTGATGTTGGAGGATGTGGTAAACTTCCTGAGTCTTTCATCTGTTTAAAATCAACGATTTGGGGGCAATGATGAGTATAATGACCGAACTAACCACAAAGGGCACAAGGGAAGGTGGTTCGAAGAGTATTGTTATTTATCCCTTGACGCCTGTTGTTATTGCCCCCCTGGGGGTTCTAATTCCCTTGATTCTAGTTGCCCCCAATAGGTTGTTTCTATTGGGGGTGATTCCCTCCTTGACCTGGGTTGCTATTGTTCCTATTTTTTCCTTTATTTTTGGCATTATTCGACTGATGGGTCAGATTTTCTGTATTCGGCTGTTCAAAATTTTGATATTGCTGAAGGGGAGAGGGTTGAACAAAATTCACCCCAGCGTGAGGGTGTGGGGGAGCCATGGGCTGTGGAGGACCAGGGAATGGGAAGTACGAATTATGTGGGGGTAATGATCTGTAAGGTACATAGGAAGGTGTGGCACTTTCACTAGTACTTAGAGTATAAGCTAAGGTAGAGGGAGTACTAGAACTTGTTTGGATTGGTGGGTGTATTGTGGGTGCCAGTGGTGGCCCACTGATGGGTGGGGGAAGGGAAACTGGGTATGGTTGTTGATAAGGGGGTGGAGGGTAATAATAGGTTCCCTCATATGTCGGTGGATATTGAGGTGTTCCATACATCGATGGTTGTTTGGGTTGTGGACTATGGTGCATGGTATTACCAATCAATCCGTCTGTTGAGTGAGACATCCCAGGTTTGTCTTGGCTGAATGGCACTAGTTTTGGGAGGTCATGAAGTGTTGTGTACAAGTACCCTGATTGTGAATAGATGAGTTCATATTGTTGAGCCTTACTGATGGCTTATTCTTCTGATTGAGGGAAGGTGGAAGCTACATCTTTACCGAGGAGAGAGACAAGTGATCTGAGAAACCAGTCAAGACACTGTTGTTTGGTGGTTTCGGCTTTGCACAAACTACATCGTCGATGCCACTCGTGAATGTGATCAGCGATATGTGTGGCTGAGGTTTGTTTAATATTAGAGAGTAGTTCAAGACCATTTTCATGGCAGATTGGTAATTGGAAGAAGGTCAAAAATGCTTTGGCCAAGGACTCGAAAGTTGCATGGGACCTCGATTTTTCATCTACATACCATTTGGTTGATGGGCCAGTGAGTGTGCATTGAAATAATCGTAGTCGTATGGAATCATACATAATGTTTTTGGAAGAGCACCATAGGTGGAAAGTCATGACATGGTTGGCAGGGTCATCCCCTACCTTTCCTTCAAACTTGGGGATGTCTGAAGGTAGTTTGGTAGGCATTGCAGGCCATGTGGGGTCATGCAATATAGGATCATTTGTGAGTTTTCTTTGATCTGGTATGACAAGAGAGGCCAAATATGGCATCTGGAGTGGTGGCAGAGGATTAGTTCCAGCCATGGTGTGAGTGTTTTGTGAACCCAACCCTTGAGGGGGGCTAGGTGGGTTAGTACTTCCCCCTTGAGAGGAAGTTGGCCCCCCGCTTCCATGTAAAGGAGAGTGAGTGGATGGTGGACCTTGGGAATGGGACCTAAGTAAGGTGGAACCAAGAAAAGTTGATCCTAAGACAATGGCACTCATAGGGGTGTGAGAAGGTGGGGCCGATGAGTTGGCAAGACTAGTAACTCCCCCTAAAATAGGAGGAAGGTTTAGCAAGCGTCTGGAACCATGGGGGTTCTATGGATCCCCTATGATGTCCAACTAGCTGAGAGGATGTGTGAGAATTGTGGTGAGAGTAATAAATAAACAAGAGCCTTTGTTGCAATTTTTGAACTTTACACGATATATATCTAAATCAAATGTAATCAAAAGTGCATCATACATACAATATTTTGAAAAAGAAGAATATACATGGATAAGTGGGTTTTGTCTACATGGGGGATCAAAGAAAACAAATTCTCATGTCCTAAAAGACGTAACGTCCTTCCTCTCAAATATCACTGGACCTTCCAATAGTACTCAACAGTGGGGTCTGAAGTCACCGGAAGAGAAACTAGTGAAGGATGAAGTAATCAGTTATAATGAGGGGTAAAGGGGGCATATTCTGAAAGAGTTGGCAATATTTCCCAATATCCACACAAAATCCGATCAAGGTGCAATTGCAACCCACAATTTCCACCTAGGTAGATGTCCTAAAATGTGGTCACTAGGTACCTCAGTCAAAGTGCTACATTTAGATTTTTGGCCTAAGAAATGAGTCACGGGATGGATCTCGTCCAAGAGGTGGGTGCCTCAAGGGGGGATGCACAGAACAACTAAACCTCAACCTTCAACCCTTCATGGGTATCTCCCTGCCTTATGGTGTTAGGATCAATTGACTTGGAGGATTTACAGTTCCCTATTTGACAATTTCTATTGTTTCGACAATGTGAGAACCAGATAACATGGAGTTATTTGGATGCCTATCCCCGAAATCCTACCTAGGCTAAAAAAATTCTTTTGGTGCCTCCTATGGAGGAAAACTTACTGAGTTTTTAGAAAAAATTTATATGTGGTTTGTTTAAGAGACTGGGGGTGTGAGCCAATCTCATTGAAATTAAATGGGAGTGGATAGTTTCGTCAAGAAAAGGGTGGGGTGTTTCGGAATCCCTTTGGAGGAAACTTACTTTTACCTCCACGTTTCAAGATGAAAACTATGTGAGTGATAAGTGACTTTTTTGTGTGAATGAGTGAAAGTGTGCCAATGTTTTAATGAATTAGGTGTCACCTTGTTGCATGTGGACTTCGCTTGGTCCTTACAAGTGTTGATTACC
>ML789140.1:7301-18800 GCA_009831015.1 Picea engelmannii | reverse complement strand
GTGGCCTAAGTAAAGTAGCTCTGTCATACCGAACTCACACTTGGACTCTTTGGCATATAATGACTATGCCTTCATGATGCTCAATACCTCATCCAGGTGCCTCATATGCTCTTGCCATGACCGGCTATAGATCAAGATGTCATTGAAAAAACCAAGACTGATTTCCTTAACTGATCCCTGAATATATGGTTCATGCAAGACTAGAATGTAGCGGGTGCATTGGTTAGCCCAAATGGAATAACTAGGAACTCAAAGTGTCCAAAATGACATCGAAATGTCGTCTTCTCTATGTCCTTCTCTCGGATGCTGATCTGGTGATATCCAGAGAGTAGATCGATTTTTGAGAAGAAAATTGCCCCATTCAGTTCATCCATCAACTCGTCAATGCGTGGGACAGGGTACCGATTTTTTATGGTTTTATTGTTCAAGGCTTGGTAATCAATGCACATCCTCTTGGTGCCATCCTTCTTCAGAACTAAGACAACTAAAGAAGCAAATGGGCTGCTTCTTGGTCTGATGTGTCCCATCGCTAACAATTCCTTGATTGCCTTCTCTATCTCATCCTTGAACCTCCTAGGATGATGATAGGGGGGGGTAATCATAGGTTTGGCCCCCTCCTCTAACTCAATTATGTGCTCAAACCTCCTGTCAGGTGGTCTCCTTGGTGGGATTGCCTCAAAGACCTGTTGATGTCGTCCCAATAAATTCTTGATCTCTGTGTGGTATTGTTGTTGACCTTCTGAATCCTTTTGAGTAGTGATCAAGCATTCTATGGCATATGCTACCTCCCCATGTCTAAATATCCTCTCCATCCTCTTGACTGAAACTGTCTTGGGTGCTCTTGTCGACATACCTCTTAGAACAACCTTCTTCCCATCCTGATCTCTAAATCCCATTTCCAAGGTTTGGTAGTTGGTAGTGATTTTTCCCAAGGTAATCATCCACTGAACTCCTAACACCACATCTGTGTCCGATAGGTCAACCACATAAAATGTGTCTCTCACTGTGTAGTTTCCTAACTTCATCTCTAAGTTTGGAATTATGTCTAGACACTCTACTGTGTGGCCATCTGCTACCGCAACATCAAACCCCTCAAACTCCTCTGTCTGAAGTGCCTGTCTCAATACTAGTGAAGTGTCGATGAAGTTGTGGGTGGCCCCACCATCTATCAGGGTGATTTCCCGTTGCCCCTGAATAATCCCTCTTATACGGAGGGTATCATACTTGGGAACATCGGAAAGGGTCTCTATGACTCCTCCCTTTGTTGGTTTCCTCCTGTTAGCCTACTCTGGCAGTTGTGGGACTACTGGAGGATGGGCTCCTGCCGGTGTCAGTGGTATACGGGGAAGCTTCTCCTCTGTTGGTGTTGACTCCTCCTCTAAACTAGTGGATCCATTGTCTTTCTCCTCCTCCTCACTATCCACACTGTCTGTTGCTACCTCAATATAATGAATCTCTCCCTTTCCCATGCACCTGTGGCCTGGGACCCAAGGATCTCTGCAGCTGAAGAAAAACTTCTTCCTCATAAGCTCTCTCTTAGTCTCCTCATCCAACTTCTCCTTTCCCTTCCATTCTCTCTAGAATGGCTTCCTGTCTTGATCCCTCTGGGGCAAAAATGGTTTGGAGAAAGTTTTAGTCTTTGGCATTGAGTCTGCCAGATCTCGAGTGCGAAGGATGGCATCCTGCAAAGTGGGAGGCCTGTATGCCTTCACCCATCCTCTTAAAGGCTTTGTGAGTCCTTCTATGAATAGCATGATCAGCCTGGGTTCTGATATATCTGTTACTACCACGACTACCCACTGAAACTCTGTAATGAATGCCTCTGCTGTGCCAGTTTGTCTCAACTGGGCTAGATCCCTGAAGTGTATCTCGAGATCCTTCCTGTCAAACCTATCCATGAGCCTATCTGTAAACTCCCTATAGGAGGTTATGTGACTGTGACCCAATGTCACCAATCCATGATACCGCCACTCATGTGCCTCACCCTCCAAGTGTAAGGTTGCGAAACTGATGGCCTCTATCTCGGTCATCTGGTTGAGCTTGTAATACGTGTCTAGCTTTTGTACCCAAGCTCTGGTGGTGTATTTGGATGATCCATCGAAAGAAGGTATGGTGAGTTTACCAAATTTTTGAATGAATTCAATGTTATGCCCCTATTGCTGCTGCTGCCCTCCCCTCTATGGCTCTCTAGGATGGTTCATGAGTCTGAGTCCACAATACTTAACTAGGGTCATGTCCTGCTGAAAGTCACGGCCCAAGGCCGCATACTCTCTCCGATACTTTGCAATGTCCTCTGCATGTGTGGCTAGTCTCTGTGCTATCGGTATCTGTGCTGCTACTGGGGTTTCCCTCTGGAAACTGGGAAACAACGGACGTGGAATCCTACTCACGGAGGTATACGTGCAAGTGGGTGACTGGGGTCTACTGCCTTCCCCTGAGTTCCCATGCGCTGCATGTGGGCCTTGAGTGCCCGGAATATCTACCATAGCCAGTCTATCTGCTATCTGAGCCAAAGACTAAGACATGGTCCGCTGTCTAGCTAGCATGTCACTTATCATCTGCATGAAGGCTACGTCTAGATCCACTAGGGCCTTACCACTTCCCTCTAGTCACTCATACCTATCACCTAGCCTCTTCTCTGCTTCACGCTCAGCCTCGCGCTCTGCTCGTCACTCTGCTTCTCTAAGTGCCTCTTCCTCTTCCTCTGAACTGGGAGGAAAGGGAGGAAATTTAGGTATGTCCTTACTTCCCCTGCGTCGATTGTACGTGACATATTCATCACCTTCGTGCTCACGGCCATCTAGTTCTTCTGCTGGGTTCATGGTCTTTGCATCACAGATGACTTGGCCAAACTCCGGTATGGTTTTCTCCATATAGATCAAGAACGTTGACAATGGTGGCAATGGAGAAAAACTTCCCGTCAAGGGTATATTGCTTGGACCCAATTTTTGACTGAGATTTATGAACACTTTGACACGGACACCAACCATTTGGGTTGTTTGACAAAGTTGAAACAATCCGGAATAGTAGAAGACTTCATAGCTGCCTTTGAGCGCCTGGCTTTTCGAACAGAGGGCATGACTGATGCTTTCTTTCAAGATTGTTTTATCAATGACCTCAAGGAGGATATTTGGGCCCATGTCCTCATGGATCGAACCTCAACTTGGGTGGAGGATACTAAAAGAGCTAAAGAAGCACAATAGGTTGTATCATCTCAAAACCGAAAACCCTCCTTTATCCCTCACACTAAACCCGTCACTCCCACTACTCCCTCCTCCCCATTAAAGATCCAAAAATTGAACAGGGTTGAAATGGCTGAACACCAACTCAAAGGCCTTTGTTATAATTGTGATTGTGATGACAAATATTTCTTGAGCCATAAGTGTAAGGAACAAAATATTTTTATGGCCATCTATGAGGATATTTCGGAAGAGGATGTTGAAACTTCCCTTGTGTCTGAGTCACCTGAAATCACGGACATAACCCCTCCCTCATACCCTCTCGAAGTAGAACCTGCCATTTCCCTCAATGCTCTCACTGGATTTTCCACTACCCAAACCCTTAAGTTAATCGGTTACATCAAGCATCGGAAGGTCATCATTATGGTTGATAGTGGAAGCACCCATAATTTTATTCATCGCCGCATTTCCCAAGAAACTCATTGCTACATCCATGTTGTCAACAATTTCCAAATCATGATTTCCAATCATGGTTCCAGAAAATGTGGAGGGCACTCTGAAAATGTGCGTCTCCAAATCGGTGACTACCACCTAAAATCCCATATGTTTGTTATCGACATGGGTGATTGTGACATTGTGTTGGGTGTCGTCTAGCTAAGAACTTTGGGTCCCATTCTCATGGATTTTAAGGAATTAACCATGTAATTTGATCAAGAAGGCCACCAATATAAATTCCAAGGCATCACTATTGGTTGACCTGAGGTCATTAGTTCTCATCGCATGGAAAAGCTGCTCAAAAAAGGCCATTCTAGTGTCATTGCCCAACTCCATGCCATACAAGCAATAGAGACACCCCCGGTGTCGCATGACCTCCAAGCTCTCCTTTCTAAACATCAAATGGTATTTTCCACTCCCCAAGGACTCCCTCCTTCCCACTGTATTCATGATCATTCCATTCCCCTTGTACCCAGAAGCCTTCCTCCCAATATCCGTCCATATCACCACCCCTTTTCACAAAAAAATGAAATTGAGAAAATGGTCCAAGAACTTCTTAATGCAGGCATTATCCACCCTAGTACGAGCCCTTGCTCTTCTCCTATAGTCATGGTCCTTAAGAAATAAGGTTCTTGGAGAATGTGTCCTGACTTCTGTGCCCTCAACAAACTGACCATTAAAGACAAATTTCCCATTCCTGTCATTGATGACCTCTTGGATGAATTGCGTGGCGCCCAATTCTTTACTAAACTTGATCTTCGCTCGGGATATCACTAGATACGTATGAAAGAGGTGGACATTCCCAAGATGGCCTTTCGCACTCATGAGGGCCACTATCAGTTTTTGGTCATGTCCTTTGGCTTGTGTAATGCCCCCTCCACCTTCCAAAGCCTCATGAATCATGTCTTTCGTCCCTTTCTCCATCATTTTGTCTTAGTTTTCTTTGATGATATCCTCATCTATAGCACAACCTGGACAAACCATCTTACTCATGTGGATCAAGTTCTCCATCTCCTCTCCCAACACCACCTTTTCCTGAAACAGTCTAAATGTGCTTTTGGTGCCTCAGAAGTAGAATACTTGGGTCATCTAGTTGGCAAGGATGGCATTAGGGTGGATCCAAAAAATATTGAAGCCTTGCAAGACTGGCCACACCCAAAGACTCTCAAAAGTTTGCGTGGATTTTTGGGCTTAACAGGGTATTATCGCAAGTTTTTTAAGAACTATAGAAAGATTGCAACACATCTCACTTCTCTCCTAAAAAAGAACTCTTTCACATGGAATCCAGCCGCTACTCAATCTTTTCAAACCTTGAAGACGACCATGTGCACCACTCTGATTCTGGCCCTTCCTAATTTCACAAAGACCTTTCTATTGGAATGTGATGCCTCAGGGAAAGGAATTGACGTTGTCCTTATGCAAGAGGGTCGACCTTTGGCCTTCACCAGTAGGCAACTGTCTGAAAGGAATCTGGGAAAACCCATTTATGAAAAGGAAATGTTGGCTATTCTACATGTCATTGATCTGTGGTGCCCTTATCTCTTGGGGTAACCCTTCCAAATTAAGACCGACCATCAAAGCCTCAAGTACTTTCTCGAACAATGCATTTCCTCCTAGGAGCAACAAAAATGTGTGACTAAGCTCTTTGGTTATGATTATGAGATCATTTACAGGAAGGGAAAAGACAATGTAGTGGCGGATGCACTGTCCCAAAAATATGAAGAAGAAGGATCCCTTTTTTCTCTTTCCTTCATTGTACCCGATTGGCTTCAAGCTGTGTGCCAGGAATGGCTTCAAGATCCCAAAATTTCGCATCTGATCCAGCAATTATAGACCAAGGCTCCGTCTCCCCCAGGGTACTCTTGGCTCCAGGATGAGCTTCAATACAAAGGCCATTTATATTTAAGTAAACAATCAAAGCTTAAATCCATAGTACTTTCTGAGCTTCATGCTACACCCACAGCGGGGCACTCAGGGTTCACCAAAACATATGACAGGGTCAAACATTCTTTTTTCTGGGATGGTATGAAACAAGACATCCGTAATTTTTTCATTGAATGTGAGGTGTGTCAATGCAACAAGGGAGAAATAGTCAAATCTCTGGGCACACTACAACCGCTTCTGATTCCACCTGCTATTTGGAAGGATATCTCTATGAACTTTATTACCGACTTACCCAAATTTGGGAATAAATCAGTCATAATGGTGGTTGTGGATCGCCTTTCCAAGTATTCTCATTTCTGCACTCTTCAACACTCATTTACTACATCCACGGTGGCTCAAATTTTCATGGACCAGGTCTTCAAGCTTCATGGCATGCCACACTCTATTGTTTTTTATCATGACCCAACTTTCACAAGCAATTTTTGGCAAGAACTATTTAAGCTACAAGGCACCTAATTGCATCTCAGAACAACTTATCATCCCCAAACTGATGGTCAAATGAAAGTTGTCAACAAGTGTTTGGAAACATATCTAAGATATTTTTCCTCTGAAAAACAACATCAGTGGGCTTAATAGCTACCCCTAGCCGAATGGTGGTACAACACTTCCTACCATACAACTACTCTCATGACTTCTTTTGAAGCAGGTACCTCAAAGGTCTAGGCGGTTGACCAAACACTTACAGTTCGAGAGGATATTCTTCATACCCTTAAAGAGAACTTGGTCATGGCACATAATCGCATGAATCAACAAGTAGATCAAGGTCGCTTTGAATGTCAATTTGCAGAAGGGGATCAGGTATTTCTGCGACTACAACCATACAAGCAAACTTCCCTCAAGGCCGAGCATTGTCAGAAGCTAGTGCCCAAATTTTATGGTCCTTATACAGTTCTCAAGCATGTGGGACAAGTCACATATCACTTAGCTCTGCTCAGTCAGTCGAAGCTACATCCAGTTTTTCATGTTTCATGCTTAAAGAAGGTGATTGGAACTAGGTGCCAAATTCAAACCAACCTTCCTGAGTTAGTTGAAGAAGGATCCATTTGGCTACAACCAGAAGCAGTTTTGGACCAACGTGAGCATCGCCTACGTCATAGAACCATCAAGGAAGTGTTATTCCAGTGGAAAGATACGACTCCAGCAGATGCCACTTGGGAACCAACTATCATTCTACAACAATTTCCACATCTCAAGCCTTGAGGACAAGGTTGTTTTTAAGGGGGTGGACATGTTAGGGTCCTAACCCGCACATAGGTAGATCAATATATTCAGATGTAATAAAGTTAAATATTAATAAGGCCTTTCAATAAAATATAATAAGGCAGATGTAAGAAGACCTAATAGAAGCTTTCTCTTCTAGAAGGATCTTCCTCTAGATGCTTCTCTTGATAGACATATTTAGTATAAATAAGGGTTGAGGGTATGAAAACCCTAGCTTGGAGATTATTGTAATAGAGAGATGCTTGATTGGAGGTTGTCCCCTTGAAGAGGCCTATGAACATTGCTTTCTGAATCAACGTGTTATTTCTGTTGTTGTTCTTATATCATTTATGTGTTATTGTGGAGATTATGTTGGATATATTACTGTTATTCTACCATTTCTAGCATTTTATTTATGTTTTGCATATTTATTATATATAGTATCTTACACTATTTAGGTCAATTCTTTCTTCTAACTATGCCCTAACATTTAGATTAGGACAAAATCTATCAAACATACCTACATTCATGTTTTCGAAGCAAACATTTCCACTTATCTTACCCTTACCAAAGCACAAATATTTAATATCTTACCTCTTTTCTTTAGATCGTGTTTCTTTCTTAGCACAAATATTTTCAAGTCAACTAGAATAATGCGCACTACAACAACAAATATACACACAGAGACTTCTCTTTTATTTAGTCCCTAGCAATAACAGTTTCAGGTCCCGGCAACAGAACCATTTGTTGGTACAGGGCCAGACCTAGGGTTCAATGCTTCAACAACACACCAACAAAACCCTAACTACTAGCCCTTTTGGCAACACCTATGAAGTAGATGAAGTCTCACCTGAGGTAGAGGCAGGGGGGTTGCAGGACTCAGGTGTCTACAACCAAGCTGGGACACAGATCTGTGATTACAACACTTAACATAACACTTAGACTACAATATGCATTAGTTATTGAATCTCATTCACATCGCATATTAAACCCTTACTACAGATCAACGCAGTACCAATAAATATCAAGTACTTCCAATCACTTAACACATAGCATTAGCTCAAATATAGCATTCAATCATATTTAAAAACTAAGAAACAACATTAGATGCATTCATCATACATTATAACAACAACACTAAGCAAATAAACAACATAAATCACATCGAACAAAGCACATCAATACACAGGATATATATGGTTCACCTCGGTGTGGGGCTACATCCACCAACTTGTTCTCTTCTTATTTAGTCTTCAATCGTCTTACATTTGTCTGCTCCTATTCACAAAGCCACAAAGCCAGCCTTCACACTGGACAGGTGATCTGCACACAACGCACTAGATCTACCTTCCCCAAAATCAGGTCAAGACACAGAGCCAACTCCTTAATAACACAAAGCCTTACTTTACACAACCAGATCACACAAATAAATTTAAAATCTCTTGCACTAAATCAAACATATTGTGCACATAGCCAATACTACTTCTTACATCGCTTAGTTAATTATTTATACATTTACAAAAGGCCTAATCATGGGTAAACCCATCGGCCCACATCCCATAACCCATTACATAAACCCTAGTAGACCCTTTGTTGGGTCCACAAGTCCACAAAATAAGTGAGATCCCACGATCTTAGCTTTGCCTGAGTGATCCATCTTTGACCAACCTGTCGAAGTCCCAAAAGTGGTTAAACACAACCAATGTTTCCTCAAAACTTGGTCGAGGGCCAACAAATAAGTTTCCTCAAAACTTGATCGAGGGCCAATAGATAGTTTATTGGTATCTAGGAAAATATTATACCTATGTAAAAGTATATGGCACTACAGGAGCCCCTCATATTTTACCATACTTCATCCCACATATCCTTTTAATGAGAAAATTTTTCCATCAAACCATTAGACCAAGGGTTATTTCCTTTCTCATGAGAAATAGTAAAAAAAATTGGCCTCTGTTTCTTGTGCACATAGGAGACTATAGTCTATTAAATGGAAAAAATTCTAGAAAAGAAGAAAAGGATATACAAGATTTATGTTTATGAAGTGTAATTGACATGACCCACATGATCTTGGAGTGATTCACATCAAATCCATGGATATTAATCATTCTAATATTCATGTGGTAGATTTTAATGAAGACAAGTTCAAAGGAGTTTTGTTTTATGAAGAGGTATTACAAAAATTTCATGATGATGCTTCGAGGAAAGAACTCCAAGATGAACAAGAAGAAATGAATAAGTTTCATCAAAACCAATTTCTAATATTGTTGCAAGAGGATCAAAATATATTGATCACCAAAGAGA
Organism: Picea engelmannii; assembly: GCA_009831015.1. Lineage (NCBI taxonomy): Eukaryota > Viridiplantae > Streptophyta > Pinopsida > Pinales > Pinaceae > Picea > Picea engelmannii. Next base: position 9,681 of record ML789140.1, on the reverse strand, counting down.
AAGAGAAGATCAAGAAAGTTGAGGAATTGGAGCAGAAGTGGTTGAAAGTTGATGTGGAGTATCAGAGGAGACAAGCTGAGATAGAATCTAAAAGGAAAGTTGAAGAATCTGAGGCATTGAGAGAAGAAAATGAAAAATCAACAACCGAAGCAGAGGCCAAAATACTCACTAAAGAAGATGAGGCCCAAAAAAGAGAAAATGAAAGAACAATAGTTGAGGAAGAAGCTAAAATAAAGGCATAGGAGAAATTGAAGCAACAAAAGAAAAAGGAATCAAGTGAAACCCCAAGAATCCCATCGACTCCTAATCTGGGCATAGTGAACATTTCACCCCATGAATACACCCCCCTTAATTCCATACCAGGTAATACGACATTTTCTTCACAAATTTTGAGCTTTGAAGGTGTTGTCGTGGCTATTAGAGATTATTACTATGATGACAAGATTAAGAGAATTTAAAAAAGGTCAAACAAAAGGAAAACGGGGGAGTATTATAAGTCCAGGTCATATACAAGAAGAGTCATGGAAATGAAATATGGGCCTGGCCCAAAGGAAAATGTTATACAAGCATCTTCTTCTCTCCATGCATTTGCAAGTTTAAATGCTTCATCGATTATTTAGTTTACCACTTCCTTAAGTGCATCCCAAACTAGAATCACTAAGATAGAAATAGAGTTGAAAATGCAGAAGAATGACATCTCTGTATAAATCCTAAAATTTATTGAGAAAAGGTACAAGTTGCATAAAGAATAAATTGTACAGATATCTCATTTGAAAATTGATATTCTTTCTTAGACTTGAGAAGAAAGAATTTTTGTGCCTTCTAAAATATATGTAGTTTGATCGAGATGACCAGTTGATACTTAAATACCAAATAGCTAAAATTAAGGATCAGTACCAAAAGGAAAATGATGCATTTGACAAGATCGTCGACTAGGAAGGAGTATACAAAAATCCCTCAGCTACATTGCCATGTTATTCTAGAAATTAAGGATAAAAGACCAAGTGTTATTCGATACCTGAAAGCCTTTCTTAGAATATGTCCAAGTTTTCCAAAAGACAACATCTAAATCATGTAAATGATTATGGAATAGTTCTGATGATCTCCTTGAAGAATTTGGGATGCAGTCGATGCCCCCCATTGATGAAGCAACACCTGCGAAAATCAGGATAGCTAAGGTAGAGAAGCATAGGGAAACTAGCAGGGTGAACATTGAGCATTTAACCGAGTTAAATAAAGAATCTATAGAAAGTTATCTATTGAGACTTGTCAAACTCATCACTATGGCCCGAGATTTCATTAAATGCATAGCACAAGAACTGAAGAAAGAAGTGTCCACCAAGGTTTGTGATGGTGAATTGGATATTGAAAATATGCAGTCAAAGAAGTTACAAAAGATCATGGATAATTATTCACTATGGAAAGAATATTGGGACCGAATGTAGATGCAAAAGTACCCATGATGATCCTAATTTTCATAATTGCTCCACCTGTCTCATATTTTATTTTTGTAATCCTAATAATGAAAGGAATGGGAAGAGTTGTTTTCGTAAAATGTTTTTTCTTATGATTGAATCTCAAGAATGTAAACAGTAACCAAATAGTTATAAAAGGCATGATTGTAAATGAGAAAGGGATTTTGGACTTAGATTGTATCAAGATAGTACTATTATTGTGTGTGTTTGAATAAGAGACACTTTGAATATTTTGGTACAAATGTGTATGAATGAGACTATTTTGTTTATGCATGTTTATTTCTGTGATGTGTGGATTTTAGTTTAATGAAGTATTTCTAGACTATTTTCTATATGTCCACGGTTGTCATTATTTTCATATTAAGTGCAGCGACAATATGATAAGTTGGTGAATCAATTAGTTGTGTCTAACTCATTATATTGTTCAATACTCATATTCCTTGCTTTTATGAATTACTTGTGTGCAAGTAATATAATGTTTAACTGCACTTGTTTTTTTTTATCTTGCTCATGATCAGGATAGGATATGATAGAATAGGAATGCATCTTAGTATAGTAATTAATAATTTTAGTTTATTTTAGTTCTTTATAATGTTAATTCATATGAGAACATTATGTTCTCACATTCATATTTAGATAATTAGTTTAGATCAACAACCATGCCAATATTATAGTCAGAAATGATATCCCAAATGAGAGTGGGTTTAGTTGGGACCTGCCATTGGGAATTCTCCCCTACTTGCTTGAATGGGTATTTCAAGCCCATCAACAGTCCATTTTTCTAACTCTTTGACGTAATTTTACCGTCACTGGCATATAGGGTAGGATCATTTCTACCTTGAATTTTGCACTATCAATGAAAAATTATACACTTTCCTTAAGGTCAACTCCACTTATTGGCAACA
>ML789139.1:780861-822570 GCA_009831015.1 Picea engelmannii | reverse complement strand
AAAAATAACTCGAAACCAATTTGCAAACGTCGTATGAAATAAAAATGTCTTCTGTTTGCAAAATGCGACAGAAATTTGAAGTTCATAGACATAGGTGTAGGCAGCTTTAAGGGCAATTGAAAAAATTGAATTGGCTGCCAACAGGACGTCGATGTTTTCCAAGACCCATATTATCATGTTGTTATACGGCATGAGTCTTGGTCGTGCTTCTTTTTTTGTAGTTACGACTATGCTATATGTCTGAGTTTAGCTGCATAAGTATCATCTTCTTCATCACTAGAATCCTTTGGACAGTTTATGATTTCCTGTTCCAAAACCTAGTACACTTGCATCCAAGATTTAATAGTGTTTATGGCTCATGGTGTGGTGTTCGACAGAATATCTACGTTTGGATTTGAATCCTCGCCATCCACATTAGGCCTCTTCATCATTTTTCATGGTGCCATGATATCTAAGAAATTGAGTGAGGTTACATGTTGTAGATAAAATTTGTGAGCTTTTCAAATTGATGAAAGATTGCTAACTACAGAAGGTGAAAATTAATTCAAAATCCAAGTGCTCTTATTCAAATCAAATACATTTATTTTCATATATCTTTACTGACGAAAAAATTATTAACTTTAATGGAAATGTCTACTTGGCGATCCTCAATCTCCGTTTGAATCATTACCATTAATTATTCATAAATGCCATTAATATTCAGTGGTTTGGGTTGGGGGATTTTATATGAGACAGAGTGATAATTTCTCGAATCTCGAATCTGCGAAGGTTAATTCCTGGATAATCACTTTTAAAACCTTAATTAATCATGTTTAAAAAGGTGTGTTAACTTCAAGTGTTTCGAAAGTTTAGACTTCGGGAAATTTAAATGTAGCTCAAGAGGAAATCCTCGAAACTCAAAACTGCAAAGTGATTAATTATCCGATAATCGATTTTAAGTCTTATTTAATCATATTTAAATTTAAGTGTTTCGGAGATTCAGACTTCAAATATTTTAGGATACGATGAAGGGTAAGCATCCGAACCTTGAAGTGTGAATTCATTAATTATCTGTTGACCATGATTAACTTAATTAATTAAAGTTTAATACTTTGACATTTTGGTGCTTCAGTGATTTATGAATTAGCTCTTTGTTATATTCCCGAAGGGTCATTTCCCATAGTGACGTGTCGCAGATGACGTCATTCTAGATGATGTTTCTAGAAAAGGGAGGTGCCACGTGTTACTTGGAATCGTATGAATCTTCAAACGAAAATTTCATAAATGGGTGCCACATGTCAACTCAAGGAAGACTCAAAAGATACATGTGTCCTACAACTTCTGTCTTTAAAAGGTTTAGGAAAAATCGAGAGTAGATACCTTCGGGTTTCAGGGTTTCGTATTTTTTATTGTTAAGACTTATCGAAACGTCTGAAGAGTGAAGCTCTGAAGTTACCTTCAGTGATTTGCCTCTTAAAATTCAGGTGGTTCCATAACTCCTAGGGTATTAGGGTCATTCGATAGAAAGGAAAAACACATCAATGACAGATATCATGCGCGCCTTATTACTAATTAGCCAGAAATGAATTTGATTTAAAATAAAAAAGTTATTTTCTAAGTTACTGTTTTCTTTGGGAAAGATTATATTTTCATGAGGTGAAGAATATAAATCTTCAAAAGTTCAAAATTGTATGTGTTCCAAGACGATCGACCCATATTTACAAAATGCATAGGGAAACTGAGGATGCACTCGACGACTCTATTGATGGTTTAGAGGATGAAAATGACAAATTAAAGGAGAAGATCAAAGAATTGAAAACTTCCTTGATGCCTCTTCCAATCCTGGCTAGTCCTTTGAAAATGGTTAAACCAACTACACCTGGTATTAAATTAAAGGGATCTTATAGTTTTCTCACAACGGTCCGAAGTTACGTTGAGAAAAATATTAAAAAGAGAATGTCATTGATAATATAAGCATGGGAGGTATAAAAAAATAATGTTTCATTCGGTTCAAGGGCACATGCATTTCATGAATATCTCCAAGCTTATTTAAAGAATGAAGAAGGATTCTACATAGATGTTGTTTTACAATTTGGGATAAAAGTCTCAAACATGACAGAATTGAAAAGGAGAGAAGAGGATATACCTTCTCCAAGTCGAATTAAACAACTGAATGTCTATTGGAAAAAAAAGATCAAGAATTTGAATAACATCGTCTAAGCATGTAGTGAATCCATAGTGAAAAGAGAAGAATTATTCAGAAGACTCACAGAGATAGATCTGGAAGGAAGCACTGATGAGGTGCAAGATCCTAAGTTAATTCTCAATTAAATGTTTATGACAAGGCAACAATTTGTTGAACAAGTGGAGATATTAAAAGGGTTATCGACTGACAAATTTAATGGAATAATTGAATATGGCAAAGAAGAGATATATAATTGGATGGTTGATTATTCTATGAAAAATCAAGATATTGAGGAGGAAACACATGGAATTTCTCATGACCTAAGACATTTAGAAGGTGAATTATTTAATATCAAAATTAGACATGAAATAAATGTTGTGCCAATGAAAAATTACATTGAAGATTGGTTTAAGAAGGAAATTGATAAATTAACTAAAGAAGACCAAGAAACAACAGTTGAGACGGATTCTATAACCACCAACGAGGAAAATAAAAGGACAACAATAAGCAATTAAAAGGAGAGACCATAATAGTAAGTTTATGTTGATCACATCTTGCTTTCTTTATCAGTTTGTTATCCAGTTACTCTACTTCTTTGAATATAAATTCTTAACCGAAATATGATAACTTCTTCCTGTCTTCTTTCTAGATCTTGCTACTATATCATCACCCACCATCTTCTCTCCACAACTTACTTCTTGTTTATATTTTCTTTCATGGTCCATGGGAGCCCCAATTCTAGTCCTCTAGACAAATGCATTTCAATTTCAAATATTTTTAACATACTTTAATATTTCTTAGAAATCCCAAGAGAACTAATTTGGTATCAGTTTTGACGATGTTTTATAACTCTGAGTTTTGAGTATAAAATATTTGAGATTGATATATCATTTTCTTCATTTTAGCTCCACATGTGTTTCCTCTATTAAAGTTCTCTTATGCATACATACCACTTTCTTTTATTTTTATGTGATCAGAAATATTTAGTTTAACGATGATGGATGTGAGGAAATTGTTCTTATCTTTTTCAAATATGTGATGCATAAGGTTCCTAGTCATCTCTCAAGAATTCTCTTTAAAAACAAAACATTGCATTTTCTGCAACCTTTATATTTCCTTGAATACCACGGTGGACTTTCTCAAAGTCCTATATTATTTTGAAAATCTATAATTCAAAGAGTATCATAAAACAGAGAAGAGTACCACCTCTATAAAAACATAGGGGGATTTGTATCCCCATGAGGTTTCCATTTCGGTCTTGACAGATTCAAGCATCAACATTTACACACTAGAAAGGCACATTTATGTAGTCTAAAACTTGAACATAGGTTTGTTTTCCCACCACTAGTTTGATTGATTCATACAAACCTTCCATAGGATAGAGATCAACGAGGAATTGTGCCATGACCTAGCCCGAGGTGGACTTATAAGACGAGTCAATTACAATGTAAGAACTCAAAGTATCCCTAATTTTATGAAACCTTGCATCAATCCAATACTCTAGTAGGAGGTTTGGCCATTTAGTCCACATAGGGACACTATTAAACCCCTCAATGGAGGCATAAAACAAAGGGTTCTAGGGATTCACACATAACACCTGCTTATTCCTAAACTAGCGCATTGAAAAAATATGTTGTAATTCTTCCTCTCCTTGAAAAAAAATCATATCCATCCCCTAGAGAGAAAGTGGAAAGTGGGGTAATAACCTAAAATCAGATGCAACTGAGACTCCATCCACTATAGTGAGACACCCATAGATATCCTACGCAATCTGAATTTCCCAACTAGAAATTTACCATCAAAGTCCACAATTTATGCCACCTATAATTCCTTACCAACAACCAACGCTATATCAACCCCCCTGGATCTAAAATTCTTATGTCTCTTTTTCCCCTGTGACCAAACAATCGTCAAGCATCGATCCCCATAGACATCGATAGAAGGCGGGTTGGTTTGCGTAAGTTAGTCACACAAAGTTTCAAGAGATAGTCGATCCCCTTCGGCATCGTAAAAAGGTGAGAAGGATAGACATTGACAAATAATGTAATGAAATCATTGATAGTCGATGATTGATGCGCTTTATCGGGTCGAGGAAATCCAGAAAATTTAAAACAATGATTTTTTTTTCGTGACAAAGCATATTGCTGATCACCGATCCCCGATTTGTTTTCAGCATCGAGAGAGTCGACCCGAGAGCACTTGGGTAGGTTTATGTTCGATCACCAATCCTTTATACTTGTCAGTGTTGGCAAGATAGGATTGGGTTTTATAATGAATAGCTTAAAGAAAGTCTTGATTCTGATTAACACGAGAAAATGAAGTCACCGGTATCGAATGCCACATGTCTCTACCATTTAAGGGGGTCGTAAGGCCTAGTTTCATCCTGAGTCATATTAAGTTTCCCTGGGTCCCTGTCATGCCCCCTAGTCTTCTTTTCCACGTCAGCTCCATACAACAATATCGATCAGCGTCAAAACTTTTGCAAGGAAATATCAATGAAAACGTTTGAAGCAGAATCCTAACCCCCAATCCACCAAAAAAACTAGTGAAACGATGGGATGTTTGTGGCATAATATATGATCAGATTTGGACATTTAATAGACCAGTAAATGTTGATCCTCCATTTGTTTCTACCTCGTGCACTGATTATACAACAACAATTTGTAATCATCGATAGACCACATTACCACCCACGTTAACGCCTTCAACCCATGATAAATTTAAGTTTAAACATATTTGAAGATCTGGCAGAAGATGTAATGAAAGTACACTCATAACTTGAATTGAATGGCTAATGCGACAAGGTAATTTCATCCCTGTTTAAATCTCTAGAATGGTTTTGAACAAATTCATTCTTCTGTGGACAATTTGAATTCCAAAGCATCCGAAGGTGCAAAGGAAACATCTCAAGACTCTACCGACCCTCCGATTATCAAAACTAGGTTTAACAAGATGTAGAGGTATGTATTCAAGTTTGTCAATTTGTTGGTCATAATATATGCATCCGGTTTTCTTACACAATATATAAACTATGTTATAGTTGTAGGTAATATGTCATCAAAAAATACAACCACCAGACGCTCGTCGAGAGCCCCCAAGATGAAATAATATGAAATAGGTGAAGGTTCTTCTCTGGGGACTGCGAGGGATTTGGATTACTCTCCCAGGGTGGAGCCTGTCATTAAAACAACAACCAAAAAATCTTTTGTCCAGCCTCCAGCCTTTGGTGATATAGAGGCAAGCACTAGATCCAAAGTAATGCTCACATAGTAGGGGGATCTCTTCAAGAGAATTATCCGAGAATAATACCCAGAGTATATCCCTCACGAGGACCAGGACGTAAGGGTGCTCGATGATCAGGTTTTCCCAAACATATGATGGTTTTATTTTCACATGGTGGCAGGTAGAACCACGACTTTCCCTTGCATAGAGGTTCTGAAATGGCTCATCGACCATACGAACGAGCATAAATGTTTGATCAATGATTTCAATGGTGGATGTGTCATAGTGTTGTAGGTGAATGCCCCTATGGACAAGTGGATTCCCTCTTGGTCTCTAGACTCCTAATTCCAAGACAAAAAATTTATTAACATGGACACTGAATTCCTTTTAGATCTAACCAAGATAATAAATGAAAGAGAAGGAGAAAGATATGTACCTTATTAGTGATGTTTGTCTTTGCAAAGTCTAGGTTGAGCTTCAATCCTGAGATCCCTAATAGGTCCTGTAAAACAAACAAAGGTACAAAAGAATTCCTACTCTACTGATATTAGGTCAAACATAGATCCATCTACCGCAGACAAACTCATATGGAACAAGCACAAGTTTGAAAGAAACAGGCCAAGCATTGATTATATTAATGAGAACAAGTAAAAGTACTTACAATCCTTTGAATGAAGGTGCAACGAATTCTTCCAGTTCTCCTTGTCCAACCCCTTTTCTCAAGTAATCTCCACTGATTTCTTTGATGGAATCTCCCTCATGAGATCATAAGTTTCACATCTCCAATCTTTTCCATTGTTTTCTATCAATACCACTTACAGTATCATAAGTTTGGTATCAATCTCTAGTCTCCACTGTAACTTTCACCATGAGAAGGTCTCCTTATATAACCTTGGAGAGGTCCAACCACTTGAGAGATCTTTGGGACGAGTTGAGGATTCTTCTCCTTCAGTTGAGGATCTCCCCTAAGATCATGCCTTGACCATCTATTCAAGTCCAACTACCTTAAGGAATTGAGGGATTCTTCCCTTATTTGCCTCAACAAACCCAAAATTTGCTAAAACAAGGGTAGTTCTCCCCCAAAAGGGTGCACACGGTGCTTAAGCACTCCCCAAAAGAGTCCCAGGGAGCACTAGCACTCCCTGATAGTGGGTAGGGGAGAGCTCCTCTCCAAAATTTAGTTTTTGAGTGTTTTTTCCATGGAAAAGTCGTGTACTCCCTATCAAGTGACTTCTCTTATTAAAACTAGTCTTTGGGGTTTCTTAAGTGTCTTTGTGATGTCGTTAGAGGCACGACATGGGAAAGATGGAAGTATGATGTTTTTGACACTTGTAACACTTGTAGTCAAGATGTGACACTTGCGGACAAGATGCGACACTTACAACACTTGTAATGACGACACTTGTGACACTATCGAAGTGAGTAATTTTTAGGTGTAACACATATTTTTCCTCCCAACAGATGTCAAGAAATACTACAAGCTCAGGGACCTAGAGGAGTGTCTCAACATGAAATTCGTGGTGAATTTCTATGAATTCCATGACACTAGCCGGTTGATGGCTTCATGGTGGAAAGAGGACAAGAAGTTCACTAACAGGAGAAATGGTTGGTATGGAAAGATTAATCTGAGGAATCCATACATATATTTGATGGCTCTCATCTGTTGGTTATACATAGAAAATGACTACTCCAAGTTTTCAGAAGCATGGATTCCTTTGGCATACATAGTGGAGATTTTTGGGAGCAACTTCAACTGGGGAGAAATAATTTCTAAACAATTGAGCATATTTGTATAGCATGCTCAGACGTCGAAATAAAGGAGAGGCACCCACTTTATACATGGCCTCATACCTTCTCCATGTCATATGTGCAAGGAATGTCTTCGTCGGCATGAATTTAAGATGGCATGTTGCAGAGCTCCCGATACAAGAAATATTATGCACTCATCTGCGATGAATTCATTACATGTATTCATTTTATTATTTTCAAGAAGGAATGCCCAATATTATCTGTAGAAACTAATAAAATGGTAGAAAAATTAGGCCATTGGTATTTACATGAGCGATCAACCTACATCGGGGTGTTTGGGTCAACTGGAGAACCACATATCCTACCTGCTCATGTCCCAGATCATCTCGTTGTGGGAGAAATCTGCTATCAGACTATCCTATAGGGATACAACACCACATTGTTCAAGGACAAGAAACAAGATTTCATACCCTATGGTTTTCATATAGGGTTTTATCTGGTAAAAGATACTGGTCAAACTAGAAGGGTCGAGCCAACTTGAAGTCAGGTTCCCAACAAGCCAATTCTGCAAGCACGACCCTAAAGTCTTGGTCCTCCAACTTGCTTCATAGGTATCGTGATGTTGGCCATACACCCATGATAAGTTTGAGGATGAGATTTTAACAGAGTGCGCCTAAGATTGGGACGAGGTGGTGGAGAGAATGGTCAATCCAAACATGACTAGGTTAAAAGCCATAATCATGGATGAATAGGTGGAAACAATAGAGTAATCAGATCAAGAGTCCCTCAGAGCTAGGGAAGAAATTAGAGTGACAGAGATAACAAAGGCATAGATAACATGATTACTCTTGCTAGAAGGGGCACATAGGATCATTGATCAAATTCAAAATGACTTTGATATGATAGAAATGATGAGGATTCCCATTGATAACACAATTGAAAGCTGAGGGGAACCAAGTGTCCTAGAGCCGATACAACTTGAAGAAATCAAAGGGTCAGAAAACCCTGAGGTTCCACCACCACAGAGCGGATCACTAGGGGAAATTTTGACATAGCCAGAGACAGTGAGGACATCAGGGAGAAAAAGTGTACCAAATCCCTTGTTTGATTTGATAACCATATACGATGATGAGGATATTCCATAGGTGTCCCTTATCACTCCAGTGTAAATTACAAAGGAGAAAGAACCCGAGAGAGCATCCACCCCGGGTCCCGATGCTCCAAGTCAGATTCATTCGCAGAGAGAGCATGAGGTAGAAAGTGCCTTGGATGTTGAGCCACTCGACATACTGGGAACCCCAATTGAAAGCTCGAGGGATGAGATAGGATAAGGTGAACAAGAAGAATAAATTCCATAATAGGAAATCGACATTTCAACAACCGATTACCAAGTAAGTACCGAACCTACCCTTGATTCCTCAGTTTTTTCTAGTACCTTACCACCCAATGAGAAACAACCAGAGGCCAAGCCATCGAGACATGCATAAGAGGTTTAGGAACCCAACCTTGAATGAATATACACAGTTGGGATCCTCGGAGATACACTTACCTGGGGAGAACATCAAATCCATGAACCTATTGATGAGGTTTGCGATATAAAAGAAATCGCCTAGGACCGAAAGAGGAAATCCAGCATGAAGAGAGCCACTAAGAAAAGGAGGCTTATGTTGGACAATTTGATCCTTGTCACCACAAAGGAGAAATTGATCATCACAGAGGATGCCAAGACGTCCAAAATTATCAACGTAGGGATGGAAATCACACATGCCACCTTGGATAGAGAGAGGAAAGATGAAGAGGAACCAACCCCTATGCTAAAGGAGTTGGAGAATCTATTCCATTTGGAAAAATATTATTAGGACTCCACATAGGCCATGGTGTTTTTGAGAAGTGAGTTCCAAGATGCCTATAGAAAATTCATGAGTGAACGACACCTTTTCACTACAGGAATATCCGACTTCCAAGAATACACCCTTATGGCACTAGAAAATAGCAAAGATGTGGAAATATGGTACAATAATTCCCACCAAGTGGTGGAAAGAATTGACTACATCAATGTGGTTCAAAAGGGTCGAGACGCCGAAGAGCACGACATTCGGGTGCTGAGGGAAACAACATATATTGGATAAGGAAAGCGGTCGAATACTAGGTGAAAATGGCCTAGGAACCTCAACGAGAGATTCAAGAGAAATGGGTCGATTGTGGAAAAAGCTAGACCAAGATTAATCGGGACATGAAATACATCGGTCTCCCGGAATTCGACTCACCCGAGGACTTTGTCGACTTGCATGACATAGTCAAACAACATGAATAAAAATAATTGGCATGGACTGTAGAGATAGCAAAAGTGGAAAACATGGCGCAAGGACAAGTACAATAGTTCATGGAGCACCTAATCAAGGCTCGAACAATATTACAACAGTTAAGTGTTAAAATAGTCAAGTATCGGACACGAGAAGTAGAAGTAAAGGAGATCCTTTCGGCCTCGATGGACCAACACAAATTCTCGTATGCCAATACATGCAAGGAACTCTTCGTCAAATGGTCAGAGTATGAGAAGATTCATCCACTTTAGTGAAACTATTCAACGACTCTTAGAAGACATAGAGATGAAAGTGCCATGTGGCGATGTTTTTTTTTACTTAGCTTGCACTTTTGATAGTTATTTTTAGTTAATGATTTGTTATAAATAATAGGATTGAACTTTTAGAAAGGGTCGATGGTTTTGGAAAAGACCCTCATTTTTGGAATTGTAAAGAACTATTTCGGAACTACCTTAGTTGAGAAGTCTAGTTTTGGGACCAGAGACAAACTCCTATTTTTTTATCAAAGGCGTGTGTGATTGGAGCTAAAGAGGGATTACTTCAGACTTTATCTCATGAATGGATGTTGTAATGAGTAAGATTTTCTAAATCTATTGATAAGTTAGTTGATTCAATATTTTTTGGTAGTTCTTTTCTCTTAATGATGAAAAGAAAATTGTTGTGTTAATGTGTGATTAATGGTTAGAGCTAAGGAAACTATTTTTATTTCCATCATTTTATTAGATGTATGTTTTTATTTCGATAATTGTATCTTAGTCAATAATTGAAATACCAACAAGTTGATGTATTAGTACTTGCCTTGTCACAGGCGTGAAAATATTTTTTTGCATGCTTGAGCATGAGGGTTACTCTTTTACCTAGTTGGTTTATACTAGCACACATCTTTTTAGCAGACCCACCTGATAAAAGAAAATACAAAAAAGAGAACATATAAATTGAAGGAGGAACTTTCGTAAGAAGATATCCTGTCATTCACTACATAAATCCCATTGATTGTTTGGCTGGATCGACAGATATGGAGAACCATTCCACTATCAAACGTTGTAGAGTCTAATTGGGCCTCAGTGGCGGGTTTGGTTCCTGTTGTTGATTTAAAGGGATTTAGGGCCCCTCAACAGAATTAGCACTAGTCATTGGGCTTGATGAATGAATGCTAACAATATTTCTGATATAATATTTCACATAGCCTATAGAGTGAAAACAATACACATGCATAACTAGTCATTATCAAGACAACCCACATACACTAAGTACTCATGAAATGAGTAAGTCACCCCAATAGGAGGAAGAAAATTCATTCCCTAAAATACCTTACGATCTTCCCCATGAGGAGTTGAACCAGTTCATAATAATCACAAGAGCTTACGCCCAACAAATTAGATCTCTACCCTTAGCCCCATTACTTCCTCGCAGAAAACAAGTAAGCATACTAGTGGTCGACACCCCCGACCAGGTTTTGGTTCACAAATTAGAATAACTGACAGATTTCTCCCTCACTGAGATCATACATCCCCTTAATATAATCCCTGAAACACCAACGGATAAACATTTGGAGCCCAATGACTCTGAATATGATGAGGAAGGGTTTAACTCATATTGCTTAGCTTCGAAGTTGGATGAAATGGGGGATAACAATGATCATAATGAATAAAGGGGAAACCCACCTCAAAATAATCAACCGTGGTTGGCCAGATATGCTTTGGAAATCCCTAAATGAGTACACAAACTTCCTTGACATCTAGAAAAGTTACTCCCTAAATTTGACCCTCAAACCTCAGGTTTGCCTGAAGACCATATCAAGAAATTCATACTAGATATTAGACTGATGAATGTCCAACATGAAGATGTAGTATGAAGGATTTTCCCCTATACCTTTGAGAATTCAACCTCGACGTGGTATTTTAATTTTCTTATAGGGTCCATAGCTAGTTGGATGAAGTTTAAAAAGGATTGTTTAGACAAATTTGTAGAAGAAACCACTACAGGAGATTTGATGGCTAAGTTGTTCGCCACCACCATGAGTTCAAAGGAGAAGTTTAAAGACTTCAATCAATGATTCACCATTGTTCTGAACAAATTCCAACCCAAAGCTAAACCCACTTAGGAGTTTCAAATCGAAGTGTATGCTAATGCTCTCCCTACTTCTATTTCCATGTTTGTGAAAAGGGCTGTCAAAATGACCCTAGCTGATAATTTCGAGGAAGCCAAAACAATTTAATTCCAAATGAAGGGATATAAAGAGGGCCATTTCTCATTAGTTAAGAAGGAATATCAACCTCCACCCAGGAGAGGACTCTTGTTGACCAGATCCTCAGGGAAACAAACAAAACAATGTCCCAAAAAGGGAAGTGGAGACATAGAATACCTACAACGGATGATCAAGAAGTTGTCAAATGAAATAATAGACATGAAAAGAAGTGCAGGGAAAGGAAACCAAAGCCAAAGGCCCTATAAACCATTTTTTAAAATAAATCCGCCATTCAAAGAAATTGAACCCCCCCCAGCCAACTTAAACATCAACCTGCAAAATGTAGCATCCGACTCTTTCTGTACCTATCACCAAGAGAAAATTTTGAAAGAGACTATCCACAATGGGTGCATGCCATGAATTTGATGGCCAATTGATTCCTATATGATTTTTCCCTTACCGAACAATCAAGTGGATCAATGATGAATATTCTTGATCAAGAAGAAGTTTAACCGTCGGAAGAATCAACCATGCTATTATGGGACCCTGACTAGCCAATGCCTTATGATGATCTATTTGAGGTTCAAGAACCACCCTCAGAGGTCTTGGCTGTGAAAACATGAAGTACGGATAAGTCGGTCTCAAACGACCTGACTGTTTCCCACACTTTGAGGGGAAAACAAACATTTGATCCCTCGAAAGAATATTTATCCCCCAAAGAATTGTTATAAACATACATACATGAGAATCACCCAAGCTAGACTGCAACATAGTAGAAGATCTAAAAGAATTGAAGGAAAATATATCAGTCATGGACATGTGTAGAGTTCCCCAACAAAAATAATTATTGTTACAAGACTTCAAGTCAAAAGAAACGCCTATAAAAAGCATTGACTAGGAAGAAAATCCATCCCCCAGGGATCTAAGAAATAAACCAACTGTAAATGATTTCTCTGAAGATAAAAAGGGAAATACTTTTATTCCACCGTTCCTCTTAACATTTGAAGTCTTTAACAAAAACCTCCATAATTTTTTAGTTGAATCAGGGGCATCCTCCAATGTTATGTCATTATCTATCTGCAAGAAATTAAACACAGTCCCTATCAAAAGTGATAAACATGTGATACAACTAGACAAAACCCAGCTGAAATTCATTGGAGAACTCAAGGATGTCATGATTAGAATGGAAACACACCCGAAATTTGTTCAAGAAATTGACATCATTGTAGTAGATATACTAGAATCTTATGCACTGCTACTTAGTCGATATTGGTCTGAGAAATTGAACAGATACTTTAGCATAGAATGGGCTCACCTTTGGTTGCCATTAAATGGACATGCGAACATGATCAGGATTGATAAGGAAAGGTATCTCAAACATTTTGTCATCGATTTAGAAGCCCTCAACGAACCCTCGTTAGTATATTTCCTTGTGCTAGGAAACTATTCCTGCAATTCTGATTTAGGTAATTTCTTCCCTCTTTCATCTGATGTTCCTCTTATTCAAAACTTCGAAATGAATTTTCAAGAAAATGTACCGACCACAGTGGAAGAAACCCTCTTCTGTCAATAACCTCTGTTGGAAATCCCAGAGAAAATAGGTGGATAGGAAAAAATTATTAGTCATGTCGAAGCTGATGAGTCTCTCTTGTAGGTGTAGACCTTGTACTTTGATGGGTCTAAATCGCAAGAAGGGCCAAGGGCAGGGTGTATCCTCATTGATCTGAAGGGGAAACGAAATTTCCTGTCTTGCGTATTAGAATGTGAATGCACTAATAACACCGTTGAGTATGAATATTTAGTGCAAGGGATAAATAAATCCATAGACTTAAATTTTAAAGAACTAGTGGTTTTCAGAGACTTTGAAATCATCATTAGGCAAGTAAGGAACACTATATACTGCAACTCTCCCCACCTGAAAAATTATCAACAGGAAGTGCACAGACTAGTAGAACAATTTTAATCCTTCAACATTACAACGACCCCCAGAGAAAAGAATACTCTCACTAATTCTCTGGCCACTACTGCCTTGAGGCTATCCCCTTTAGAATATTATGAAGCCTCTCGGTTCATTGTGGAGATACTCTACAAACCATCAGTGCCCAACAATATTTATAATTGGAAGGTATTTGAAGGAGATGAACAAATCATAAACTTCTTAACCAATTAGGAAAATTTTAAGGACCTGTCTATTGATGATGAAATATTCCAAGAGCGACTAGTAGAAACTAATCCCCATGAACGAAGAGATGAAACAGATCAATCGAATGACAAACCTAGGTTTCAAACGATATCAAAAGGGGTAGCCAATTTGGAGAACCTCTTTGACTTAAGGGAAAGATTTAAAGGGTCAACAAACACAAAGAAAGGGATTTCATGTCCCAGGTACGAGACTATAAATCTAGGAACCCCGAAGAATCCTAAGAATATAAATCTAGGCAAGACAGTGTCTAACAAAGAAAGGAAGGCCTATCTCAAACTTTTTGGAGAATATCAATATGTTTTTGCATGGTCCTACTGATATTTGAAGACTTATGATGCTTGTATCATTCAACACACAATCTTGTTAAAACCCGAAGTAAAACCCTTCCAATAGAAGCTCTGGAAGTACCACCCATCTCTGGAACCCCTCATGTGTCAGAAGTTAAAGAAATTACTAGATGCTAAAATTATCTTTCAGGTTAGACACTCTTCATGGGTAGCAAATTTGGTTCTAGTCAAGAAAACGTCTAGGGAGATCCGCCTGTGTGTGGATTTCAGAAACCTCAATAGATCATCTGAAAAGGATAATTACTGAGTCCCACCGATGGAGAAACTCTTGCAGACCGTGTCTGGCTCTAATGTTTTTTCCCATGTGGACGGGTTTTTAGGTTATAACCAAGTTCTAGTTTCAGAAGAAGACCAATTGAAAACTACTTTCTAAACCAAGTGGGGAACCTTTTCTTATAAATGCATGCCCTTTGGGTTAATCAATGCAGGGGAAACCTTACAAAAGTCCATGGACATAGATTTTTGGGGACTAATCAACAAGTGTTTAGTAGTTTATTTGGATGATGTGACTGTGTATTCAAAGAACAGGGAAGATCACATCCAACACCTAACCCAGATTTTCGAGAGGTGCAAGAAATACAATATATCTTTAAACCCTAAGAAAACTATCTTTGGTATTGAGGAAGGGAAACTACTAGGTCATATTATATCTCAAGAAGGAATTCGCATAGATCTGGAACGAATTAAGGCAATATCTCAACTTCCCTTACCCCACAAAAAAAAGGCTATGCAATCCTTCTTTGGGAAAATATTTTTTGGAGGAAGTTCACCCCCGATTTTACTAAAACTATCAAACCCTTACGAAAAATGATCCAAAAAGATGTTGAATTTAAGTGGGATGATGAATGAAAAAGTTCTTTTAGCAATAATAAGACTGCAATACCTCAAGCCCTAGTGTTGCGGAGCCCCGACTTTAGCAAATATTTTTTCCTCTATACTTTTTCCTTCGACCAATCATTAGATGAAGTATTGACTCACAAGGATGATGAAAACAATGAGGCGTTGGTCTCATTTATGAGAACTAATCTCCGAGGGGTCGAACTAAATTTCCCCACTATAGTTAAGCATGCTTATGTGGTGTACAATATAGTAAAATATTTCAGATATTACATTCTAAAAAACCACACCAAAGTAATTTTGTCTCATCCTGTAGTCCGATCCCTATTCACTCAATAGGAGATGGGGAAAAGAAGAGGAAATTGGATGGTAGTGGTCCAATAATTTGATCTAGATATAAAACCTGTCAAACTGGTTAAGGGACAAGGATTATGTAAACTGGTAGCTGAATCCCAAGACCAAGTAAATGAAGACCCTGAGTGGGAGAAAAAAATGGAATTATGGTGTAGTGAATATTTATATGTTTCCCTAGGGCAGGAGTCTTGGTATGAGACACTAACTTATCTCTTTCATCATGGTACTTGCCCAGAAAACCTACAACCTAAGGAAAGGAGAACTCTCAGACTAAAATCGACACAATATTGACTCATAAATTCGATGCTCTTGTGTGTTAATTATGATGGGGTTCTTTTAAGATGTCTTGAATGTGAAGACATAGAAAAGGTTCTGAAGGAGAACCATGATGGTCCTGTAGGTGGACACTTTGTAGGGAATACCACTGCTCACAAGATACTGAGATTTGAATATTATTGGCGTACTGTTTTTAGATATTCTCACACATATGCTAAGAACTGTAAAACTTGTCAAATGAGCATGGAGAGGGAAAAGAGATAATTTTTCCCACTCCAACCTGTGGCCATATCCGTACCATTCGAGCAATGTGGCTTAGATGTCATAGGAGAAATTATACCGAGTTCTTCAAAACAACATAAATACATACTGACAGCCACATACTATTTCACGAAATGGGTAGAGGAGGTCCGTCTGACTCATGTAAATGAAAAGGTGGTAATCCAATTCATAGAAAACAATTAATCACAAGGTTCGATATGCCTTTTGTTCTTATTTTTTATAATTCTTCTTACTTTTATTCAACCCTATTAACAATTTTTTCTCTAGACAAAGGAATCATAATTAGATACTCTACAAACTACTATCCACAAGGGAATGGAGTGGCATAATCAACCAATAAGAACCTAGTGAGGATATTAAAGAAAACAGTTGTAGACAACCAAAGGAATTGGCATAGTTCAATTCATAATGCATTATGGGCCAATAGAGTAACCCCAAGGAATCTATAGGGAATTCCTCATACTTTATACTATATGGACAAGAGGCGGTTCTCTTGAATGGGATATGTCTTCCATCTCTCCAACTTGCTCATGGTTCTAGAGGACAACCCTCATCGGTTATTCAAAAAACAATTGATACCCTCCTCATGCTTGAAGAAGAAAGGGAGAAAGAAAAATCAAATTTCATTTCTCATCAACAAATAGTTAAAAGGTGGTTTGACAAGCATAAGGCCAAACAGAAGAATTTTGAAGTAAGAGACTTAGTTCTGAAATGGGACAGAGCAAATGAGCTGAAGGGAAAAAATTCAAAGCTTCAGATTCTATGGCTTGGACCTTTTTAGGTAGCTAATAATGCACCTAACGCGCTCAGGTTCGGCATCGGAAAAATATTCAAGAAAGTAAAGGAACCACCCGGTTACAAAAATCATCGAGCGTCGATCCCCATAGGCATTTATAGAAGGAGGGTTGGTTTGTGTAAGTTAGTCGCACAAAGTTTCAAGAGATAGTCGATCCCCTTTGGCATCGGAAAAAGGTGGGAAGGATAGACATTGAAAAAGAACATAATGAAATCATCAATATCCGATGACCGATGCACTTTATCGGGTCGAGGAAATTGAGAAAAGTTAAAACAATAGTTTTTGTCCATGACAAAGCATATCACTAATCACCGATCCCTGATGCATTTTCAGCATCGAGAGATTCGACCTGAGAGAACTTGGGTAGATTGATCGTCGATTGATGATCCTTGATACTTTTCGGCATAAAAAATATAGGATTTGGTTTTAGAATGTATAGCTTAAAGAAAGTCTCGATTCCGATTTAACATGAGAAAATGAAGTCACCAGTATTGAATGCCACGTATCTCTACCACGTAAGGGGGTCATACGACCTAGTTTCATCTCGAGTCATTTTAAGGTTCCCTAGGTCCCATTCACGCCCCCTATCCATCTTTTCCATGTCATCTATGTACGACAAGATTGATCGGCGTCAAAACTTTTGCAAGGAAATATCAACGAAAACGTTTGAAGCACAATCCCAACCCCCAATCCACCAACAAAACTAGCGAAATGATGGGATGTCTCCAACATAAGATACAGTCATATTTGGACATTTAATAGACTAGTTAATTCCGATCTCGCATTTGTTTCTACCTCATGCGCCGATTAGACAACATCATTTTGAAATCACCGATAAACCACATTACCACCCGTGCCCGCCCCGTCAACCGACAATGAATTTAAGTTTAAACATATTTTAAGATCTCGCAGAAGATTTAATGAAATTAAACTCATAACCCAAATTGAATGGATGACGCGATAAGGTAAGTTGATCCCTGTTTAAATCTATAGAATGGTTTTGAACAAATTCATTTTGTGCACAAGTTGAATTCTAGAGCATCCGAAGGAGCAAAGTGAACGTCTCAAGACTGTATCAAACCTATGATTATCAAAACCAGGTTTAACATGTTGGAGAGGTATGTATTCAAGTTTGTCAATTCGTTGGTCGTAATATATGCATCCAATTTTCTTACACAATATCTAAAATATGTTATAGTTGTAGGTAAGATGTCACCAAGAAATCCAACCACTAGATGCTCACTGAGATCCCCCAAGCTCAAAGAAGTTGAAATAGGAAAATGTTCTTCTTTGGGGATCACGAGGCAGTTGGAGTACGCTTCCAGGGCAGATCCTGTCATTAAAACAACAACCAATTTTTTTTTATCCAGCCTCCGACCTTTGGTGATACAGATGAAAGAACCCAATCCAAATTAATGCTCCCATAGTGGGGGGATCTCATCAAATGAATTAACTGAGAAGAATACCTAGAGTATATCCCTCACACTGACCCATATGTAAGAGCGCTTGATGATAAGGTGTTCTCGAACATCCGACGGTTGTATTTACACATGGTGGTAGGAAGAACCCTGATTTTCCCCTGCATAGAGGTTCTGAAATGGCTCATTGACCATACAAATGGGAAAAAATGATTGATCAATGATGAGAATGGTGGATGTCTTGGAGTTTTCCTCTCAACAGAAGTCCATAAATACTACAAGCTTAGGGACCGAGAGGAGCAAATCAACACGTACTTCGTGGTGAAGTTATATGAATTCCATGACACTAGCCAGTTGATGGCTTCATGGTGGAAGATGGACAATAAGTTCACTAACCGAAGCAATGGCTAGTATGGAACAATTAACTTGAGGGAGCCATACATCTATTTGATGGCTCTCATCTATCGGTTATATAGAGAAAAGGACTGCTCCAAGTTTTCAGAAGCATGGATTCCTTTGGCATACACAGTGGTGATTTTCGGGAGTAGCTTCAACTGGGGAGAAATAATTTCTAAACAATTGAGCATCTTTGTACAAAAGGATCAGACACTGAAATAAGGGGAGGCACCCACTTTCTACATGGCTTTGTTCCTTATCGATGTCATGTGTGCAAGGAATGTCTTCGCCAACATGAATTTAAACTGGCATGTTGCAGAGCTCTTGGTCCACGTCTACTTCATAATACTATGGGAAAAGAAGTACAATAAATCTTACGCACTCATCTACGATGAAATCATCGCCCATATTCATTTTATTATTTTCAATAAGGAATGCCCAATATTATCTGTAGCATCCAAGAAAATGGTAGCAAATGTAGGCCATTGGTATTTATATGAGAGATCAACCTACATCAGGGTGTTTGGGGCCACCAGAGCACCATATATCCTACCTTCTCATGTCCCATACCATCTCGTTGTGGGAGAAATCTTCTATCAAACTATCCTCCAGCGATACAACACCACATTAGTCAAGGAGAAGAAGTGGGATTTCATACCCTATGGTTTTCATATAGGATTTTATCTGGTAAAAGATACTACTCAAGACAAACTAGAAGGGATGAGGAAACTTGAATTTAGGTTCCCAACAGGCCGCATGATCCTAAAGGCATAGTCCTCCAACATGTTTCACATGTATTTTCATGTTAGCCATACACTCATGATAAATTTGAGGATGATATTTTCACAAAGTGCACCCAGGAATGGTACGAGATGGTACACAAAATGGCCAATACAAACATGACCAGGTTCAAAGCCATGAGCATGGATGAATAAGTGGAAACAATAGAGTAGTCAGCTCAAGAGGCCCTTAGAGCCAAGGAAGAAATCAGAGCGGCAGAGAGAACAGAGGCACAGGGCACAGAGGATCATTGATAAAATGAAAAATTATCTCGATATGATAGAAATGACAATGATTCCCACTGATAACCCAATTGAAATCTGAGGGGAACCAAGTGTATTAGAGCTGATATGACTTGAAGAAATCATCGAGTCAGAAAAACCTGAGGTTCCACCACCGCAGACCACATCACTAGGGGAAATTTTGACCCATCCCGAGATAGTGAGGACATCAGAGAGAACAAGTGTACCAAATCCATTGTTCAATTTGGTAACCATCTACAATGATGAGGAGATTCTAGAGGTATCCTTGATCACTCCAGTGCAAATTACAGAGGAGAAATACCCCGAGAGAGCATCCACCCCAGGTCCCGATGCTCTAATTCAAAGTCTTCCATAGAGTGAGCATGAGGTAGAAATTTCCTTGGATGGTCAGCCACTCGACAAACCAGGAACCCCAATCAACAGCTCGAGGGATGAGCTAGGATCGAGTGAACAAGAAGAAGATATTCCACAACAGGAAATCAACATTTCAACAGCTAATTACCAAGTAAGTACCGAACCTTCCCTTGATTCCTAGGTTTTTTCCAGTACCTTACCACCCGATGATCAACAACTAGAGTCCGAGCCATCGAGACATGTAGAAGAGGTTCAGGAACCCAACATTGAACAGATATGTACAGTCGAGAGCCTAGGAAATACTCTTACCTTGGGAGAACAATAAATCCACGAACCTGTTGATGAGGTTGCCGATATACAAGAAATCACCTACGACCAAAAGAGGAAATCTATCATGAAGAGAACCACCAAGAAAAGGAAGCTTATGTTGGACAGTTTGATCCTCATCACCAAAGAGGAGAAATGGATCAACATAGAGCATGCCAAGACGTTTGAACATATCAGCATAGGGATGGAAATCATAGATTCCACCCTAGATAGAGCAACGAAAGATGAAGAGGAACTGGCCACTGTGCTAAAGGAGTTGGAGCATATGTGTCATTTGGAAAAATATTATTAGCACTCCACACAGGCCACGATATTTTTTAGAAGTGAGTTCCAAGATGCCTATAGAAAATTCCACAAGTGAATGACACCTTTTCACTACAGGGATAACCGACTTCCAAGAAGACACCCTTTTGGCGCTAGAGACTTGTAAATATGTGGAAATATGGTATGAGAAGGCCCACCAAGTGGTGGAAATAATTGACTACATCAGTGTGGTTCAAAAGCGTCGAGACGCCAAAGAGCATGACATTTAGATGTTGAGGGACAACATCATAGATCGGATAAGGAAAGTGGTCGAATACTGGGTGAAAATGGCCCAAGAACCTCAGTGGGAGATTCAATAGAAATGGGTCGATTGGAAAAAAATTTGGGTCAATATTAATCGAGAGATGAAAGGCATCGGTCTCCCAGAATTCAACTCACCCGAGGAATTTGTTGACTTGCATGACATAGTCAAACAACATGCAGAACAAGACTCAACATGGACTGCAGAGATAGAAAAAGTGGAAAACATGGTGAAAGGACAAGTATAGTAGTTCATGGAGCACTTGATCAAGGATCGAACAGTATTACAGTATTTATGTGTTAAAATAGTCAAGTATCAGGAACGAGCAATAGAGGTAAAGGAGATCCTTTCGGCCCCAATGGACCAACACAGTTTCCCATATTCCAAGTTCCAACACATGTGAGGAACTCTTCGTCAAATAGTCAGAGTATGAGAAGAGTCATCCACTTCAATGAAACCATTCGACGACTCTTAGAAGACAGAGAAATGAAAGTGCCATGTAGTGATGTTTTTTTTTACTTATCTTGCACTTTTGATAGCCATTCTTAGTTAATGATTTGTTATAAATAATAGGATCAACCATTTAGAAAGGGTCGATGGTTTTGTCAAAGACCCTCATTTTTGGAATTGTAAATAACTATTTCGGAACTGCCTTAATTGACAAGTCCATTTTTAGGACCAGAGACAAACTTCTTTTTTTTCATCAAAGGTGTGTGTGATTGGGATCTAAAGAGGAATTACTTTTGACTTTATCTCATGAATGGATGTTGTAATGAGTAAGAGTTTCTGAATCTATTGATAAGTTAGCTGATTCAATACTTTTTGGTAGTTCTTTTCTCTTAATGATGGAAATAAAATCATTGTGTTAATGTGTGATTAATGGTTAGAGATAAGGAAACTATTTTTCTTGCCATCATTTTATTGCAAGTATGTGTTTCTTTTGATAATTGCATCTCACTCAATAATTGAAATAACATCAAGTTGATGTATTAGTACTAGGCTTGTCACAGCTGTGAAAATATTTTTCTTCATGCTTGAGCACGAGGGTTATCCCAAGATCAACCTTCTTCAATAGTTAATATTCCCCTTTTTCCCAGCTGGTTTATACTAGTGGACATCTTTTTTGAAGACCCACCTGATAAAAGAAAATGAAAAAATGAGAGCGTCTAAACTAAAGGAGGAACTTTCATAAGAAGATATCTCGTCAATCACTACATCAAGCCCATCGATTATTTGGACGGATCGACAAATATGGAGAACCATTCCACTATAAAACACTGCAGAGTGTAATTGGGCCTCAGTGGAGGGTTTGGTTCCTACTGTTGAGTTAAAGGGATTTAGGACCCTCAACACATCACTAAGGACATGTGTCACTAGATCCTGTAGTCTGAGGACTTAGCACTCCGGGAGGAAACTGGAGACTACACGGACAAAACCTGGAAGGCCAAAGTGAAGAAGTGGCAGGGACCATTTATTTTTGGACACATTGGATCCCTCTAGGACCGTTGGATTTATAGATAGGTCAGTCCGATGTTGAAAAACTCCGGAAGTAAAGAGGAATTTGCATCGTAAAACTCCTGAATGTCAAAGTTACTAATTAACGTGAGTTGTAGATTCATGGATCTACGTGGATGCATATTGAGTGTGAGGTCTGAGGAACGTTGGAAGGCTATCAGTATGGTTTGATGGGGTAATATGACATCACTAGGATGACGTGGAACCACGATCGGCGAGCCACATGTCACCTTGATTTGTGCATTTCATAGACCCTATATGGTTGTTGGAATGTGACATGTGTCACCCCTGGACTCGCCATGTGTCATCCTCTAGTTCATTCCCACCTAGCCAATGTGGTTGATGATTCGACCGGGACTCTAGGAGTCTGGGTATTCAAGAGTTTGAAATATTTTGGGCGTAGTATCGTAGATGGACATTCAATGTCAATCGTTGAATGTCAATCACCGACATTCAATCTTGATCATCAAACGTCAATCGCTAACATTCAACGTAGAATTTCGAATGCCAATGCCAAATGTAGAACATCGAACTTCAAACGCCAAAAACTGATCGCTGAATGGATGAGACCACATGGAGAGATTTTGGGGCTTCAAGGAGTATGTGTGCATTAAGGAAAAAGAGGCGTTTATTGCTGAATGTCGACCTCCATGTGGTACCCAACTAATAACGCCTAGATAGCTTCAGGAGGCCCCATCTTTCAAAGCAAATGTCGGATCTAGACCCAGTAACATTCATCATAAATCTATGGGTGAGTATAAGAGGATGAAGAGCTCAGAGAGATGATTTGATATGATTAGAGTGAGAAAAATATTGATGCCCCACCCCTAGAAAGGATATTTAGGGGTCGGTTATGTTACAAATTGGTATGAGAGCATGACAACAACACTTGGCCTGCTTGGGATCATGCATGAGTCACATAAAAATATTATTAGAGGACTTTATGGGGTAACACCCTTAACCCATTCTATAAGAAACTTGTTTGAACCTATAATGAAGAGAGGAACAAAAGCTTCTGTTGTTGATAGATGCTTTGGAAATATGCAATGTATGTTGCTAATGTTTCCAAATAAAGAAGCCAACTTTACTTCACAATAACATGTGTTGTTCATGAATTGGTAGATTAGTAACTAACATAAAAAAAATTGTCATCACTCAAGCAGTCAGTAAACGGCAGGAAAAATACAACGTAAAGGATGGTGACACACCATGAGTTGGGGGAGATCTCCCACAATAGAGAGGAGGAATCTAATGAAAGGAGGGAGGTGGAAACCCCTCCAGATTTGGTCAAAACTGTAAGAAGCCTCTTGGAAGAATTACAGAATTGTAAGGCTGACAATGAAAGGTTGATAAAGGAGCAGGAAAAGAAGACCAAAATTAATGCATTCCTACTACAAAGTCTATAAGATATACAAAGGAAACTACAACATGGTCCAACTACCAGTCATGTGGAGATGAATCATACTAAGAAAACTCCAAGTCCACCTGAGATACAAAAGCATGGTCCAGAAAGTGGCCACAACAGGAGGAGCACATCAAGGAAGGCCCAACATGGAGCTAAGAGACACTCACTGGAATGTTCCTCTGAGGAAACTGACAACTCCAAGGAATATTCTAGTGGAAAAACTAGTTCCCATTCTCAGATGAGAGGAAAGAAAGGGAAACTTTCCAAGAGTCATGACCCTGAAGAGTTCAAGAAATCCAAACCGCCCACCTTCGATGGAGAGATTGAGAAGGGGGAAGAAGAATAAGTTTTTCTAATCGAATTGAAGAAGTACTTAAAATTCCATGACTACACTGAAAATTTAAAGGATCGAATATTTTTTTTCAACCTAAATGGGAAAGATTCCATTTGATGGGAGGACCTTAGGAATGTGAAAGGAATCCATGAGAAAGACTTGTCATGGAAACAATTTGAGAAATACTTCAAGAAGTATTTTTCAAATAAGTATTCTTAGCACTATAAGTCACCTATGGATTGCAACAGAGGTAAGCCCATTACCCATCAGTGTTTATTGCACAATAAATAAAATTAATGAAGGTCGAATGAGCCCAGACTCAAGAAAATGTCGCTTTAACTCAGAAATCTAAACGAGGCAATGCATGAGCAAGTGAGGTCTTGATTTAACTTCAGTCAGTAATTTGTAATAAAGGGTGAGAAGGGAGAATAAAAAGTGAGGATATGTAGAGGTCTACTATGGACATCATGTCTTCCAACAGCCTAAGGAAGAAAAGCTTCAAGAAAAATATCCTCTTGGACCCAAAACTTTGGGAAACTGAGAGAACACTATGACAATACTGCAATCAAACCTCCATTTCAACACAGTTACAAAATTTCATGTGAATCCTTCAATCATGAGCTCTTAGTATTAGATGAAAAAGAGTGGGTAAAGGAGTTGGCTTGGATTAAACAAGAAGTCTCAAATATTAATACATAACAGAGAACTAGAGATGAATAAAAACATTACAATCAGGAGCCTATATCAACCATCTCCACCAACAAAAATATGAGAAAGACTCCTATATACTTGGAATCAAACAACAAAATATTGATCAAGCCTTTGTATTGAAGGCATTACATCTGCATGCTTACTGGAATACTTTTCATGTAATATACTATTAGACATGAGCTTCATTCAGACGTAATCACACTTTAGAACAGACCTGTATAGGAGACGACTTGCTTACAATCCTTCTTGGGGATTTATATTTATGGTAGAAATGGAATTCAACTTCCACCACCCTCTTCAATAACTGCCTTTCTCGGGATCAGGAAGGCCCAAGTCAACTCTGCACCTGTATAACTTGGCAGCCTCTACATTCTGCCATCTGGATCTGAGTTGGATGCTTGCAGGGGAGGCTTGGCAGGCAGACGTGGAGGCTAATGCGATGGATGGAAAAATCGACACGAAGCGATGAAAGGACGGTGACCAAGTGAGAAGGTGTAGTGACAAAGTGGTGATTGGGATACACATGGGAACCAATAATCAAGAGTTGAGGTGATGTGGCGAAGGGGGAGGATGCGAGTGGTCAGGAGGGGAACACGATAACATCAGGGAAGATGACATGAAGAAGGAGTGGGGAACAGTTTTAGGGAGATAATAGGGAGCGACAAGATAGGGGGAAGGGATAGGCATGCGAGAGAGATAGTGGAAAACATGTGTTATAAAGAGCGGGCGGCGGTAAGCGATCTACTCAGAGGGGGAGGTAGCGGTAAGAGGTATTGAGCGGGGGAGGTTCAAGTTAATGAGGAAATTCCATGATAGTGAGGGGCCCATGCTCAAAAACTACCAACTCGGACCCCCTCATTAGAGGTAGAATGTCGGGGGGGGTGGTCCAATATGGATCTTGAGTCGTATATCTGAGCGCGCCAAGATCAGTCGGTCAGATCCACATGCTCCTTACCACATCACTCCAAAAGGTCACATCATTCATCTGACTTAGTATAGAAATCATTTTATGGGTTTTTTTCCCACTTTCTTTCATTTCTTTTGCCAAAATGCCATTTCCTAGCGAAAACACACCCGATAAACAATGTGTGTTAACATTAGGCTCCATGGGGGATAGAGTCCTCCCTACGAGGCTCTAAGAACTCTTGTGTAGCTTCAGTGCCTTATTTTTGGGTTGGAGTCATGTATAAAACCGAAAACAAAAGAAAAACAATATTTACAAAGACCTGGCAGCCACTCTTGGCTCAAGTAATGAACTTCTTCAGAAAATGCCCATTTACAGGGCCACCAAAAAATTCATCACCCTCCAAATTCCGTAACCTGTAAGTGTTATTTAGAAATTTCTCAGATATTTTGAACGGTCTGATCCACAGGGATTCAAATTTACCATGCTTTCCCTTGTCCTACTTAGGTGCATCCCACTTGAGTACTAGATCTCCCAGTTGGAAATCCTCTTTCCTGACTTTCCTATCAAAATCTTGCTTAATCCTCTGTTGATGACCATGTGATCTATCTAGAACCTACTCTCTAGTTTGATGCATTTCTACCAGCTACATAATCCTTCTGATCATGTCCCCAGGCTCACCTTGGTAGTCTTGAAATAATTTCTCCACCGGCAAGGCCAACTGAGAAGGAAAGATAGCCTTAGCTCCATACACAAGATGATAGGGGGACACACCAAGATACCTCTTAGTCATCACTCTGTCATCCCACAGAGAAAATTTGAGATTTGAATCCCATGCTTTGTTTCTTTCCTCCAACAATATTTTAATATTTTTTATAAGGATTTTTCTTGAAGATTCGACCTATGCATTCCCTTTGGGATAGTAAGGAGTTGAGTGAATTAGTGAAATTCCAAACTGTTCACAAAACTTGATCAGAGGTTCAGCCTTGAAAGATGCATCATTGTCAGTGATGATTCTGTTTGGACAACCAAATCTCGCTATAATGTCTTCAAGAAAACAAATGATTACCTTGTGAGAAGCACTCCTTGTGGGGATAACTTCTATCCACTTGGTGAAATAATCTATTGTAGTTAAGATTCATATGTGTTTATCTCTTGGAGTAGGATGAATTTCCGAAATAAATTCGAGGCCCCACTGCTGAAAGGGTCTTGAAGCTACCACAAGCTTCAATGGAAGATACTTGAGTTGTTGCTTCCCAACAAATTTTTGACATTTAACAAAAGCCCTAATTTCGCACAGACATCAGTGAATAGAGTAGGCAAAAAATACCTGGCCCTGAGAATTTTATAGGTTGTAGCTCTCCAGAAGTGATGCACCCCCACAAAGGCTACCATGAAATTCAAACATAATCCTTTGGGCCTCTTGTGGGTCTAAACATCTTAGGAGTACTCCTAGAGGTTCTTTCCAATACAAGACCTGGTCAATAAGAAACTATCTAATTTCTTTGATTTTTAAGGCTCTAGACTTGATTTTCCCCATTCCATCAGGAAGCCTTAACTCTTGCAGAAAAAATATGATGTCTTTGTACTAGATGCATCCTTCCACTGGAGGGTTGTCTTGTGGACCTGAATGAGACAATTCAAATTGTTGATTTTCTTAGTAGGCTCTGATGAAGTTGACCCCCAAAGCCTTGCAATTAGACTCATCCAGTAACTTGGCTAAACCTTGGCCTTTAAATAGTTTGGTAGGATTTATTTCCAGATCAAACTCAAGGATTTTGGCAATCCACTTGCTCCTTCATCCATCTATGTCAGGCTAAATGAGAATGTCCTTCACAGAAGCTGAAGGAACACATGCAATGATATTTGAATGTAGAACATAAACTCTGAAATCTTTGAGAGCTATTACCAAGGCATAGGCTTGTTTCTCCATGATGTCATATTTCACTTATGCATTTCTTAGTGCTCTGCTAAAAAGGAAATAGGTTGCCCCATCCCTTCGACGTTTTTTTGTAATAAGACAATGACTGTTGTATCAAAAGAAGAAAAATAAAAAATCAAAAAATCTTTGGAGTAATTAGGACTAATAAGAACATGTGCCTCAGTTAAGGCCTTATTGATTTGTTCAAAAGAATTTATAGACTCGACTGTCCATTTTACTTCATTCCCCTTCCCGAGCATGGTTGTTATGAGCTTTACCATTTCAGCAAAGTTGGAAACAAACCTTCTCAAGAAATTATTTTTTCCCAAGAAAGACTGGACTTCTTTCCTAGATATCGGGATTGATAAGTCTTGGATTGCTTCTACCCTACTAGGATCAATCCTGACTCCCTCAGCTGATACTATGTGCCCCAATAATTTCCCCTCTTTCATGGAAAACAATGATTTCTTGGGATTTAAGGAAAGGCCAAATTTCCTGCATTTTAAGAAGACCCTTTTCAAATGGTCATAATATTCTTTATCAAACTTGGACAAAACTATATTTTCATCCAAATAGATGACCATAATTTTATCCTTTTCTCCAATGAAGGCGATGTCCATGGCTCGTTGAAAGGTTTCCCCTGCGTTCATCAATCCAAAGGGAATCTTAGCATACATGAATGTACCCCAAGGAGTGGTGAAGGAGGTTTTTTCTCTGTCTTCGGGAAGGACAGAGATTTGATTATAGCTAGAAAAAATATCAATCATGGATATTCTTGAAGCACCAGTCACCGTCTGTAATATGTGTTCCATCTTCGAAAAGGGGTAAGTGTCCTTCTTTGAGATTTTGTTCAGGTTTCTGAAATCGACACAAAGCCTGATTTCCCCACTTTTCTTTCTCACTGGGACCAAGTTGGCCACCCTCTCCGAATACCTCAAAGGAACGATGATCTAGGAATCCAATATCTTCTTCACCTCTTTCTCCATGATTGGCAACAACATAGGATTTATCGGCCTCAATTTCTTCCTATAAGGCTTAGCTTCCTCCTTCAGTGGGATTTTATGCTCAATGAAACCTATGTCATAAGTCCTAATATATTCATATGTCCATGTGAAAACATCAACAAACCTTTGCAATAGCTTAGCATATTCAACCCTCTACTCCTTTGACAGTCTGCCTGACAACTTGACAAACTTAGGATTTTCCTCTGTACCAATGTTGCATTCAGAAATGTCAGCATCATCAAGTGACCTTCTAGCTTTCACTGCCACATCATTACTATCAAAAATACTTTCCAAAGGAACTAGTCCCTTTGGAATGTGATTGCTTGGTAACTGCAAAATGTGATGATTAACAATTTTCTTTAAAAATACATCAACATGGAGATCATTTTCAGAATCATGATCTTGATCTATATGTAATGCATAAAATTCATCAACAACTTCCAGGAACCTCTTGATTTCAATTTCATCCTCGAATACCTTCCAATGTTTGACATTGTCAGGTATAGAGGGTCTATATTTTACCTCTACATCATACCCGAGTCTAGGTGGCAGAGGGATTCTGAAATTGCTTGCTGAAACAGCCAAAGAATCAGCCACTATGTTCTCTTCTCTCGAAATAAATGAAATGTTGAAAGATAGGAATAAACTATCAATTAGGTCCCACACTTCATTCCTATAATATTTTATTCTAGGATGCCTGGCTTGGTAAATATTTTTGATTTGAGTGATAACCAACTCAACATCTCCAAACACATATATTTATTTAATCCCCATATCTTTTGCAGCCCTCAATCCCAAAACAAGAGCTTCGTATTCTGCCATGTTATTGGTGGTTTCAAATTGTAATTTGTAGTAAAGAGGTATGGTCTCTTGAGCGGGTGAAATAAGGACTACTCCAACACCAACACTCACCCTGCAAGAAGCTCCATCAAAAAACATTTTCCAAACAAGGCTAATGGAAGAGGAAACTTCAGGAAAAGAAGTGGATTGTTTTTTGAGTTTTAGAGGAGATTTGGGAGCATCAGTGAGTTGTAATAAACTAGACCCCAAATCATTGTCAAGTGAAAATATAGGATGTTTGGTGGGTTTTGTTTCATCGCTAATAATATAAACCAACTGAACTTCCTTGTAAAGTCTTTTATGCTCCCCCCCAAACACAAGAATAATGGTGTATTTGAATTCCATTTGCAAGGTTCACCCAAGTCTTTTTATCCACAATCTTGACAACAGCATGCCAAACTTGGAGGAAACATCAGCTACCACAATATCCATGACCAAACTTTTCATGGGCAGCTGAAACAAGGTCAAAACCATGTCTTTGATGACCCCAATACATTGCACTTTACTAGAGTCAAATTAATACAAGTCGTGGTATGTTTTTGTGATTTCTAGTCCTAGTTATTCCATGATAGTTTTGGGCATGATATTATGAGACACCACTAAATCCATCAAACAATTATGCAACACCTTATCATGTATGTTCAGTGATGTGTGGAAGGGAGGGGATGAATCATCTCTCTCTTCTACCATCAGAATAAGATGAATGCTGGATTTTTGTCCTACAAATTGATTGAGTCTGTGGGATGATTTGAGGGTTCAGGAAGAAACAATTTAGATAGGTTTATTTTGAAATATTCATGCTTGACCAGCTCTGAAAGGGGTACAGGGAGTCTAATTTTCTAAATTTCATAGTCGAAATTAAAAGGGGATGTGGGATTTGGAATTTATTTCACTTCTGGGACTAGAGTTTTAACCACTAGAGAGGGGGTTTGAACTTTCTTACCTTTGTTGTCATATGCTACATCTTTAGCAGGCTTTTATGCTATGGTAGGTTGATCAGGAATGCTAGGATTTCCTTCTTTCTTTTTGGACCTAAGGTTGTATTTGTTCGGGCTGCTGCTAGCCTTGTCCCCCTTGCTCAACTTGTTTAATTGGTTATCTAAGAGAGACTCCTCGTATGTTGATTGAGTCAGGTGAGGGAAAGAGGATGTGTCTCCAAGACAATGGATTTCTGGATCGAGGTCTTTCTCCTCTCCATCATTATCTACAACAAGGTTGTTTTGGAGAGGGGTCTGGATTTTCTGATCATCTCTATCTCTATCCCTCTCTTCCCTTTGGAAAATCTGAGGAGCATTGTTATTACATATGTCTACATCCTTATGCTCCAAAAAGAATACCTTTTTCCATAAAAGTGTGGTATTCCATTTTTATATGAGTTGGTACTCTCCATGATCTACCTTTCAATGGTTAAACTGATTTCTGAAGGAACCTACTCTGATACCAATTGTTGGATTATTGAGAGGGAGGGTGAATCAGTAATAGCGTAATTATAATTCACCTTGACTTTGTCACTTTACTTTATCATTTAAAAAATGATTTCTTCTTTTAGGTCACTTAACCCATTTCTAGGTCACTTAACCTATTTCTAGGTCACTTAACCCATTTGTAGGTCACTTAACCTACTTTCCTTATTTTCAAAAAAACATACCTTAGAAAGCATCATTGGATCATGTTGTCATTGATGACAATGGTTTGATTGATTGATGTCAAGTGATTGATTTATGCCAAAGGATTGATTGACTGATGATTGACGTAATGTAATATGTATTTTCCTCGATGAGAATGCATAGATGAAGATGGATCAATGAGTTGTCATTGATACAATATGAAGATGGATCGATGTGGTTTCATTGGTATATCATGCATTGTTGGAAAAATGTATAGATATTATTGTCTTATCATAATTGATAAGGTGCACAAATGGATGAACTCCAAAGTGGCCCCCTTGTGGTGAAAGCCCTCAAAGAAGTCAAAGTGCTTGAAAATAAGAAATCATTATTTAAATGATAAAGTAAAGTGACAAAGTCAAGGTGTATTATTTAAATAATAAAGAGAAGGGACAAAATCAAGAAAGATTATTTAAATGATAAAGTAAGGTGACAAAATCAAGAAGGAATATTTAAATGATAAAGTAATGGAGAACTTTCTAATTATGGAAAGTGGTTAACCCTAAAAATGAGGAAAAATAGGTTAAGTGACATATAAATGGGTTAAGTGACCTAAAAATAGGTAAGTAACCTAGAAATAGGTTAAGTGACCTAGAAATGGGTTAAGTGACCTAGAAGATGGAGAGTATAAATAAGAGGAAAGGATATCTCATTTCAGATCACACTTGAGCATATTGAATATCTATAGGTGACTGAGGTAACCAAGGATATATAAGCCAAATTTCAGAAGGAAGGTGAAGAAAAGAGGGACGGAATTGAAGGGAGGATAAATTCTTTTCATGATGCTTTCTAAGGTATGTTATTTACAAGTCATCTCACCATTTTCCCAATAACTTTTTTCTATAATGATTCAGACCATGAGATTGATATGACATTGAAGAAACGTATCCAAGTATCTATGGTAAACAATTAATCTTGTGGGTTATTATATCTTTGGAGATACACTCCGTGGAAAATAGGGTTTGTGGCTAGTCCTGAAACTAGTCTAAAACAGGTGTTTCGAGTAAAAGTGTCATAACTTCTTCATAACAGATCCAAATTCAGTAAGACAAATGTTGTTGGTTATATTACAATGTGTAGTATTCTTTGTAATAGTTTCAAATCAATTCAACAAATGTTTCGTGTGGGACACACTCTACAAGGCCGCTTTCTAGAATAAGACAAAATTCAACAAGGTATGCCATTTTTTCTATAACTCCTTTTTTGAGAGGTTCCAAGTAGTGAAACCTGGAGGAATTTCATAAAAACATTGAAGAACATTGTGTATCAGTTTCATATCTTTATTCATTACAGGAAAAAAGTTATGATTATTTCAAGTTAGGGTTGTTGGCTTATCCAAAACTAGTCATGGTTGAGACAAGCAGTTGATGAGTTGGCACATACATGAGGTATATAGTTGATGATGTTGGTAAATATTGATGAGTGATTGTTGATGAGTAGTTGAAACATGATTGGTATATACTTGGTACATGGTTGGATGCACTTGTTTATGGTACATGTTGATTACAGGTTGTTTGGAACAGGTTGGTGCATGGTCGATGCACTTGTTTATGGTACAGATTGATATCTATTGAGGATTGTTGCCTCATCTCAGTTGGTGCTGAGTTTGTAAGATCATTCTTGCATGGTAGAGTTGATGCTCTTGTAGAGTTTTACTCTATTCAGTTGTTTCTGAAAAACCCCAAGGATTGTAGTCCGTAATAAAAAGAAAATTGTACATACATCTTGTGTTCTTTGTGTTCCTTGTGGTGATGACTTGTCGATGATATACTGCTGATATGTTTTCACATATAACTAGTTATAAATGACATCAATGAGTAATGAGTAAAATATTGAATGCTAACTAATGAGTTTTTTATAATAGGGAAGTTTTGGGAAAAAGATCCCCACACTCATCAAACCCCCCTCTAAGTATGGTAGGTGTGTCCAACAATTAGGCCTCCTGAAGCTGCCTCTATTATTATCATTTTGGGGATTTTTGTATGTCTTTTTCCCTTCGAACTCCAATCTCTCCATTCTAGATGAAAGTGATTTTAGTAACTTGGTTACTTCATCCATTTGAGGGGGAGAAATGGAGGAACTAAAGGTTGAAACTTTAGACCTACCCTTTCCTCCATCTCTTTCATCCTTATCCCTGAGTATGTTCACTACAAAAATGTTAGATTCCACTTCCAAGGATGCATCTTGGATATGAGCCAAGGAAGAAACTCTTCTTTCTCTTCATAGGAGGCATAAATTAGGGTTAAATGCATTAGCATAAGTAATTCTAGCAGAGGCTTCAGTGGGTTTAATCTTAGCGGGGATCTTATTATACATTTTATTGAACCTCTTTGAAAAGTCTGAAACAGATTCCCCTTCCTTAGTCTTCAACAATCCAAACTCTATAATGTAGTAGAGGAAATCTTTCTTGTCACCCCAATGCCTTAAGAATGCATCGTCTAAGGCTTCAATTCCACCAATGGATCTAGGAGCGAAGGCCCTAAACCATTTCCTAGCATCTGCATCAAGACTTTGGACAAAAATCCTCATCCACACATATTCATCTATGATGACATAGTTATAAACATAACTGTAGAAATTTTCCAGGTGCTCTTATGCAATCATATCTCCTTCCCCTATGAGCTTAGGAAGATTCTTAAGGTAGCCACCCGCTAGTAGAGAATTAAGAGGCTGAGGTAGAATGAGAGGGGCATATTTGGAAGCCATTATAGTGTCCATTCCATTTTGGGGGGGATTAGCTCCTGTCATTGGAGTGTGAACAGGAGGAGAACCAGGAGGGGATGGAGTTTGGATAGGGGATGATGGGACTGTAGTTTTGAGAGAAACAAAGGCTTCCCCTACAACAACTATCATAGGGGAAGGGATAGTAAAACTTGGAGTGAGAAAAACTCCTAAGGTCCTAGGTCTGAGCCAGGGAACAACCTTAGGGGAGATGAGAGTGTCAAAAATTTCTTCTTCCAAGCCAAGGCTAGGAGAGGAGAAAGAAACAAGAAAAAATATTGAAATTTAAGGCTCTAGAAACTCCAACAAAAGATATAATAGGAGTATGAGAAGAAACTAATGGAGTTTTAGAGGGAGGATGATGAAAACTATCAGAATCACTTGGTTCAGCGGCCGAAGTGCCTTCTTGATGGGTCTTTTATTTTCTGATAATTTTCTTTAGATCAAATTCAAGTGTGGCTAGAGATAGTTGTGGATGAGACTGCGTGTGTCTGCCTTTTGAAGCCAGCTGACCAGTGGATTTGGAATAATGGATTCTCCACAATGGAGTCGCCAGGTGAAAGTGCAATTAAAGTGATTTTGATATCTGATGCACCTTCATAATCAGAGGATCAGTGTCATTCAATCCCAGGGAAAATCTTCAATTCGTCCCTGACAATGACGCCAAAAATGTTAACACTAGAATTCACCTCAGGATTGCAGCAGAGGTAAGCCTAGTACCCATCAGTTTTTATGTCACAGTAAATAAAATTAAAGGAGGTAGAATGGGCACAGACTCAAGAAAATATCTCTTTAACTCAGAAATATGAACTAGGCAATGCATGAACAGTTGAGGTCTCTATTTAACTTCAGTCAGTAAGTTGTAATAAATGGTGATGAGGGGGGAGAAAAAGTGAGGAGATGTAGAGGTCTGTTATGGACATCAGGTCTTCCAATATCCTAAGGAATAAAATCTTCAAGAAAAAGATCCTCTTGGACCTAAAACTTCTGGAAACTAAGAGAAGGCTATGACAATATTGTAATCAAACCTCCCTTGCAACATAATTACAAAAATTCATGTGAATCCTTAAATAATGAGCTCTCAGTATCAGATGAAAAAGAGTGGGTAAATGAGCTCACTTAGATTAAAAAATAAGTTTCAAATCTTATTACATAATAGAGAACTAGAGTTGAATCAAAACATTACAAGTGGGAGCCTAGCTCAACCATCGAAACTAACAAAAATACAAGAAAGAATCCTATGTACTTGGAACCAAACAACAAAAGATTGCTCAAGCCTTTGCATTGAAGGCATTATGTCTGCATGATTCCTATAAGAATGTGCATGTAATATTCTGTCAGATGTGAGCGTCAGTCAGACACAATTGGGCTTTAGAACGAACTTACAGAGGAGCTGAATTGTTGACAGTCCTTCCTCGAGATTTCTATTTATTGCGGAAATGATGTTCAACCGCCACCACCCACTTCAATAACTACCTTTCTCGGGATCGGGAAGGCCCAAGTCAACTCTGCACCTGTAGAACTTGGTGACCTATGCATTCTTCCATCTGGATCTGAGTTGGATGCTTGTAGGGGAGGCTTGGCAGGTGGAAGTTGAGGCTGACACGATGGATGGATAAATCGACATGAAGCGATGAAAGGATAGTGACCAAGTGAGAAGGTGCAGTGACAAAGTGGTGACTGGGAGACACATGGGCACCGATAATCAAGAGTTGAGGTGATGTGGCGAAGGGGGCAAACATGATTTGTCAAGAGGGAAACATGAAAACATCGAGGAATGTGACATGAAGCAGGAGTGGGGAACATGTGTAGGGAGATAATAGGGAGTGACAAGACAGGGGGAGGGGACATGCATACAGGAGAACTAGTGTAAAACAAGTGGTAGAAAGAGCACGCGGCGATAAGGGAGAGTGGTAATTGGTCTACTCAGAGGGGGGGGGGGGGNTCGATATGGATCTTGAGCCATAGATCTAAGTGTGCCAAGATCAATTGCTTAGATCCATGCACTTCTTACCACATCACACCAAAAGGTCCCATCATTCATCTGACTTAGTATAGAAACCATTTTGTGGGTTTTTTTCCACTTTATTTCATTTCTTTTGCGAAAATGCCATTTCCTAGAGAAAACACCCCCGATCAACCATGTGTGTTAACAAGTACTTTGATGGGAATACCAATAAGTTATATGAAATCAAGCTAATAAAACTCACCA
Organism: Picea engelmannii; assembly: GCA_009831015.1. Classification (NCBI taxonomy): domain Eukaryota; kingdom Viridiplantae; phylum Streptophyta; class Pinopsida; order Pinales; family Pinaceae; genus Picea; species Picea engelmannii. Next base: position 786,491 of record ML789139.1, on the reverse strand, counting down.
TAGATGAATATATCAAAAACATTTCTCGAGTTGATGAGGTATGTGCCCTACATAAAGGATGAAAAAGTAAAGATGAAACGATTTGTTAGTGGATTACCTCAGTCCCACCGGGACACAATTGAGTTTTATGAGCCAAAGAATTTAGAAGATACTATTCTAAAGGCAAGGTATTGCTATGAGAAATTCAATAATAAGACAAAACCCCATGAATACTGGAAGAATAAAAATAATTCGGTATTCAAGAAGAAGGGGTTTAAATCCTCAAGATTTAAAAATCATGGGAAGAGCTCTAGGATGAGCCTTCCTACCAGAAGTGTTTATCAACAAAATTGTCCATCCCATAGTGTAAATAAACCATTCGGAGAAGTTCCAAGTAAGAGTGAAAACGCGAAGATAGAACCCTTGAAATGTTGGGGTTGTGAAGAGGAACATATGTTGAGGGACTGTTTGCATAGGAAACATAGCAATAAGAGGGTAGACAACATCCCAAAGGCTACCATAGTCAATGATGTGGCTAGGAGCATGCCACAAGTTTATGCAGCCTTGTATGATAAACAAGCTGACCACCAAGCTTCAGTGGTGGAGATGGAAGGTACAATTGCCAACCATCCTGTTTCCATTTTAATTGACCTTCGTTATAATTTTAGTTATGTTTCCCCTCAAACTATTGAGAAATGTAAATTGCAAGTTAAACATGTTAAATCATGGCTGGTACAAATATCCACTGGAACCAAAAGAAAAGTAATAGAGGTCATGCCAGCATGCCAATTCGTTATAAGTGAGTTTCCATACAGTTGAACCTAAACATACTTCCATTAGGATATTATGACCTATTGATTGGCATGGACTAGTTGGATGCCGAAAAATCCAAGTTGGATTATTACAATAAAACTTTGAAGTGTGAAGATGAAGAAGGAATAAGGGTAACCATACAAGGTATTCAAAATCTTGTGTCATTGAGACAAATATCAACCCTCCAAGTGAAGAAGTATTGCAGAAAGAGATGTCCCTTGTATGCAATAAAAGTATTGAACTCTGTTGAGAATGAAAAACCCATCCTAGAGGACCATCCCATATTAAGAGAATATAAATATGTATTCCCAGAAGAGGTGTCAGGTCTACCTCCAAGAAGAGATATTGACATTTCAATAGAACTTGTACTAGGAGTGGTGCCAATGTCTAGAACACCCTATAGAATGAGTACACCAGATCTATTTGAGCTCAAACTATAGCTGAAGGAGATGTGGGAAAAAGGATACATTCGACTTAGTGTGTCTCCATGGGGAGCACCAACCTTTTTTGTGAAAAATAAGGATGGCACACTCATATTGTGCATAGATTATAGACAACTCAATAACATGACCATACACAATAAGTATCCCTTACCAAGGATCGATGACCTGTTTGGCCAATTAAGAGGTGCTACAATATTCTCGAAGATTAACTTGAGATCTAGAATTCTGAATTAAAAATGAAGACATCCACAAATACTTACCAATTCACCAACCACTTTTATGTTCTTAATAAATAACGTATTCATAAATTTCTTGGATAGGTTTGTGTTGGTTTTCATTGATGATATCCTAATCTATTCCAAGAATATGGAAGAGAATGAGGAACATCTCAAGCTAGTACTCCAAGTAATAATAGAACATCATCTCTATGCTAAGCTTAGCAAGTGTGACTTTTTCTAGAAGCAAGTCCATTACTTATGCCATGTTATTTCTGAGGGAGTGGCGATGGATCCTGACAAGATTAAATATGTTGGAGAATAACCCTAACTTACATTAGTTTATACCTAGATTGGACTCCTAGATCTTGGTTAATACATTCATTTACACTTTATTTCACCTAATTTGGCCACATAGAGAAGAAGGGCGCCTCATCCCTAGATTTTAGGGAAAACTGCTAATTTTAGATCAAGACTCAACTCCCGGTTCTTGATTTTCTCGATTTATTCTTGATTTTCTTGATTTATTCATGATTTATTCCAACTCCCCCATGCAAAAAATAATATATTATTTTGGAATGTGAACCTCCTCTTTCAGTGAGATATTTATTCCTTAATTAATTATTTTGACCGTTACTATTATTAGTAACTACTATTTCAAGTCAATTAAGTGAGTTGGAACTGCTTCTCTTGTCAGTTAAGTGAGCTTAAGTGAGATAATGCGCATCAATTGACTCTTGTGGACATTAATGAGTGTGTGACATGTATATTTAGTGGTTTAAGTCGAACAATGTGGTCTCCCTTAGCTTATGACACCTATTTTAGCTATTTCTAGCTTTTTTTGACTAGAATTTCTATGTTGGAAATTCTATATATTCACCTCCTCTCTTCTTTTTGAGGATGGTTTCTCATGTATATTCATTTTTTATTAATATTATTCTCTGATTTATGGAGCAAAAAACTTCTCTCATCTCTTGAATATCAACAAATTGTATGTGTTCAATTTAACTAGAATTCTAGATCTATCGGGGTTTCTGCAGGAATTCTACATGGTATCAGAGCTAGATTGAATCTAGTGGATTGTACACGGTTTTATTTGCAGGTATAGATCATCAGGAGGCACAGAAAGAAGAAATGGATCATCTCTCTCAGCCCAAAAAACTCATTCTAAATCCTTTCAATTACTTCGAATGGAAGACAGAGATCTCTCTGCTCCTCCAAAGCAAAGGGTTTTACAGGGTAACAATGGGAACAGAGAAAGAACCGACTGCTGCAGCGGAGAAGATAAAGTATTTCAATAAATTATATGAAGCAATTGGGATGATATTCCTTTCAATTTCTAGAGATATCCTCTTTCATTTCAGTGGATACACTACTTCCGATGTGGTCTGGACCACATAGGAAGGACTATTCGACAAGCAGGATGCAATGAGAGTGCATCAATTGGAGAATTAACACATATCCCTAAGTCCAATTCATTTCAGAAACCTACAAGAATTATTCACTAATTTCAAATCCATCCTCGTTGAACTTAATTCATGTGGAGTCAAGAAAGAGGAAGATCATCTCATCCTTTCAATTCTCTCGAAACTAGGCCCTGAATATTATGTATTTGTGTCATCTTTTCAAGCATCTAAATTGACTCAGGAAAAATGGAAAATGCCTCCATTGAATGATTTCATTGTAGAATTGACTCAAGAGAAATATAAGTTATTCCAAATGGGTGCCATCAAGTGTTCCAAGAACCAAGCACTTTCGACTACTAATGCTCCAAAGAGCAGTGGAAAAGACAAGAAAAAAGGAACGAGTAAATTTCCCGAATCGAAGAAGGAGAGATCTACACAATCTTCAGATAAATCTTCTGAGACTAAGGGTAAGAATAAGAATGAAATAACACTTTGCATATACTTTTCCGAAGTTTTTCATACCGAATAAAATTGCATGAGGAAGACTATCGATGAGATAGTTAAGCAATTGCAACAACACAATCTCACGGTGCCTGAAAATGCAAAGAAGAAAGATGATAATAGAATGGGAGGGAGAGCACGAGATGGTCATGATTTAATGGATGTAACATCCACTCCATAATCTTGGATCCTTGATTCAGGTGCATCGAACCATATGGCTGCATCAAAATTTGAATTTTCCTCCATCGAAGAAAGCACCAGATCCCCAATTTACTTGGGAGATGCCACACCCACAAAGGTGTGTGGAGAAGGAATTGTTGATCTTGAAGGGGGATGCTTCACAAATGTGCTTCATGTTCCCTCTCTGTCTAAAAATCTTCTCTCGATATATCATATCACTCATTCTGGCTCTGGAATGAAGGTGGAGTTCACTCCAGACTCCGTAGTGATTACCGACATTTCCACAGGCTCACAGCTTGCACATGGAATTGCATATCACGGTTCTTGTTTGTATTTCTTCTCCCACTTTGTTCCTAAGTATATTAGCACTATATTTCTGTCACAATCTAATGATATCATCAGGTTATGGCATGAAATATTTGTCCATCTAAACTATAAGTACTTGCATCAACTCAACAAGGAAAACATGGTAGAAGGATTGCCAGCTATTAAATTCACAAGCGGTGTATGTCAAGGATGCATTCTTGGCAAGCATCCAGAGAAAAAGTTTGACAAAGGGAAGGCAAAGAGAGCTTATTCACCTCTTGGGATGATTCACAGTGACATCACGGGCCCATTCCCGCAGCCTTCAATCAGTAAGGCTCGATATGTACTCACCTTCATAGATGATTTCTCTCGCTTTACTTGGGTATTTTTTTTGAAATTAAAATCGGAAGTATTTGAATGCCTTATAGAATTTAAAGAACTTTCTAAGAATGATTCTGGGTGTAATATTAAGATACCCCATATTGATAATGGGGGGGATTATGTCAACAAATATGTGAAACAACTTTGTATTGATACATGTATACAACTACAACACACGGTGCCATATACACCACAACAGAACAATGTTGCGGAGAGGAAAAATCGGTCCTTAAAAGAGATGGCCAATTGTATGCTACAGTCGAAATCATTATATCCCAAGATATGCGATGAAGCTATTAACTGTAAATCATACATTCAAAATTGATTTCCTCACAAATCACTCAAAGGAACCACTCCTTTTGAATGTTGGACCGGTAAGAAACCGAAAGTGTCGCACTTTCGTATTTTTGGTTCACGAGCATGGGCTCACATTCCGACATATAAGAGGAAGGATTTGGAGCCTCAAAGTGTTAAATGCATATTTTTTGGATATCCTAAAGGTTTAAAAGGATATAGATTGCTGAACTCTCACATTGAAAATTTCATTCTAGCTCGAAGTGTGAAGTTTGAAGAAGACCCTGCTGAGCAACCGCTTGTTGTCACTAATGAGGAGGAGTTAGAAACTTCTTCGAGAAATTTAGAGAAGCCATCAGAGAAGAATTTTGGGTCTGATATAGAGGATGAGGAGAATTTCATGGCTGATCCAACTCAGTTACCAACTTGGGAAGAGAAAACCCTGCACGATGCGAGTGAACTAGTCGGTGATCCTGCAGATACAAGAAGAACTAGATCACAGTGTTTTGGGGATCCTCAAGCCCTGGCTGACACATAAACTTTGCTGGCCATACATTTATATACTTCACTTGGTTCAGATCCAAATTCACACTCTAAGGCTGCTGGAAACCCACTCTGGGAGGCTGCCATGGATGAAGAGTACTCTGCTCTTATGGACAACAACACATGGGACTTGGTTCCACTTCCGAAAGGAAGAAAGCTTGTTCGATGCCAATGGATATATCGAAAAAATATTTCTGCATATGGTGAGATCAGAAAGTACAAATCTCGACTTGTCACAAAAGGATACTCACAAGTACATGACATAGACTACATAGAGAGATTTTCACCTGTTGCAAAAATGGACTCCATTCGACTAGTTTTTTCCATTGTCGCTTCTCATAGATGGGAAGTTCATCACATGCATTGCATCCACGAGATAATCCATGACAGAGTCATTTCACTGCAGTACTACCCCACAGAGCAACAGGTTGCAGACATCTTCACCAAGTCCTTCACTGAAAAGAAATTTTCAGAACTGAGAGCTATGCTTGGAGTGGTGGAGACAACTGAGTAGGTCACTTTTCGCCACTCAACATTTTTTTTCCTCTTTTTTTTTTGGGGGGGGGGGG